>OU342746.1:100099540-100551586 GCA_910589775.1 Avena eriantha | reverse complement strand
CGTGAGCTTGTTGCTCTTGGAGGGTGACTTCTAGTTGGCTTGGCGGTTGGTGCCACGGTGTCCCTCTTTGTGGAAGATTGTGAAGAGACCCGGGCTTCTCCTTCGTGGAGCTTGTGAAGTGCTTGTGGAGCTTGCCATCTCCGGAGTGGAGGAAAAGCTAGCCATAAGGAAAGGGCCTATTCCTTCGTGGGATAGACTTGGAGAAGAAGGTGAGCCTTCGTGGCGTTGGGAAATCCTTCGTGGAATCCCACACCTCTCCAACGTGACGTACCTTACTTGTAAGGGAACACGGGAATACATCTTCATCTCCGCGTGCCTCGGT
Organism: Avena eriantha; assembly: GCA_910589775.1. Lineage (NCBI taxonomy): Eukaryota > Viridiplantae > Streptophyta > Magnoliopsida > Poales > Poaceae > Avena > Avena eriantha. The sequence goes on along the minus strand of OU342746.1, from coordinate 100,551,264 downwards.
TATCTCGATACCCAAGCTTACTTTCCTTGTGATAGCCATCGAGCTTGAAGTACTTATATCTTGCTTATCACTTGTGGTATATTTATCTTGTGCTATCTTGCTTAGCTTATCTTATTGTTGGTGCACTTAGTTGAGCCCTAGTGTATTTAGGTTTGTGCTTGTAAAATAAATGTTAGTTTAATTCCGCATTCTATCAAGCCAAAACCGTAATAGTTTTTAAATTGCCTATTCAACCCCCCTCTAGGCAACATCTCTATCCTTTCAATTGGTATCAGAGCAAGGTCTCTCCTTGTTTAGGCTTCACACCGCCTAGAGTGTAAAGATGTCGGCTAGTAGTATAGTGCACAATGACACAATTATCTTTGATGGCACAAATTATATTTTGTGGAGAAATTGCTTGCTTTGTAATCTTCGGACCTTGTGTCCAAATATTGAGCGATTTCTAGATGTAGGTTTTTCTCCTCCGATGGATCCTCAAAATCTATCTTTAGAGGATGAGAAAAATTTACATCTCGAAGCTCAAGTATCTAATGAGCTTATTTTCTCCTTGAGCCCCATAGTTAATTTGTTCTTGAAAAATGTAAAGCGCAAGTCATCTCATGAGTGTGGACCAAGCTTAAAGAAATATTTGGTGGGGTCCATTTCTCATAGGGTCGGTGGTATCTCCGAGGAGCTCTCTTCTCCTTCACATTATGAAGAGCTCCAAGTGGCTTCCACCTCCGGTTGCGATGAGATTTCAATTCCCTCCACTTCACCTACATGTGACAAGTCACAAGGTAATGGCATGGTGAGTGGAGAAATCATATGTGATGATGGTAGTGTTTCTCTTTACACCAATGATTCTTGTTCTATAAATGATAATGGTGTAGAGAGATTGTACTTAAACACTTCTTGCAACAATAGTTCTATACCCCCTTGTATTGATAGTCCTTGCATATCGTCTAGAAACTATTTAAGTACTAATGTAGATGATATGCTTGATTTGTCTTGTTCCCATGTGCAAAATGCTTCTATTTCCTCTAGTTGTGTATCTAACAATGTAAAGGAAATCAAACATTCTATGGATCAAGACACAATCATGAATGGAGATTCAACATTATCCCCATCTTCATCCTCCCGTGCTCACATGTGCCTTATGGCAAGAGGATCAAAGGTATCTCCTACTTTGGATCCCAACATATCTTCTCTAGATAATAGCAATAATAATGATGATAGTGATGATGACCTTGATGAGGATACTAGTGCTCTTGTGCTTGAGTTGACCTTTTTGTGTACCTCTCTTCGTGGTAATAATAAGGTCGTTGCTTGTCTCAAACATGTTATGGACACCATAACTAAACAAACAGAAACCATAGAGGAGTTGGATTTCCAACTTGATGATGGGAATCGTAGATTCCATCTCCTTAAGCAAGAGCTTGTCGAGGAGAAGCACACTAATTGTCTCCTCATACAAAAAAATCTTATGAGCTTGAAAAGGAAAAATCTATTAATGATGCTAGTGCTACTAACTACTCTACTTCTTGTGAAGCATCTATATTAAAGGAGAATGTTGAGCTAAGGGCTCAACTTGAGTTGCTACTAGCAAGTATAGGAAATTGGAAGAGAGTCATGAAATGCTCTCGGGCTCTCATAATGATCTTATAATCTCCTATGATGGGCTAAAGTTAGCTCGTGAGGCAAGTATCACTAAGGTAACATCTTGTGAGCCTCATTTGGACATCAGCACAACATCTACTCAAAGTGCTATTTTGCCATGTGCTAGTCCTAGTGATACTTCTTGTCATACTATTGATAAAACTTGTGATGGATTACTTGCTTTGCCTTGTTGCTCTAACAATGAAGCTTCTACTTCTTCCGATACCTCTATTATACTAACCATGTAGAGGAAATCAAAGAGCTCAAGGCCCAAGTCACTTCTTTGAAGAAAGACTTGGAAAATATTCATGAAGGCAAATCCACACTTGATAATATTTTGAGTGTGCAAAAATGCACCAATGATAAAAGTGGACTTGGATTCAACTCCAATAACAAGAACAAGTCCAAGAGCAACAAGAAGAAGATACAATACCAAGTCAAGTATTTGGCCAAGATTATTTGCTTCAAGTGCAAGGTTAAAGGACATCATGTAAGATCTTGTCCATTGAAGAAAAAGCACTTGAGTGAGAAGAAACAAGAGAAGAGGCCACAAGTTCAAGGTCAAGCCCAATCTCAACCTCAAGTTGAAGCTAGGCCACTTCCCAAGAAGAATCAAGATAAGGCTCCCCAAGCCAAGAAATTAATGAAGAAGAGAAAGGGGAGCACTTGTTGCTACATATGTCATGAGAAGAGGCACTTGGCCTCTTCATGTTCAAATGGTACCTTATCTAACCCTATCATTGTTGATGATTATTATTCTCTTGGGAAGGATAAGGATGGCAATGTGTTTGCTAAGTTTGTTGGAACTCAAAGTGGTGTCAATAAACAAACCATTTGGGTTGCCAAGCCTATTGTGACTAACCTCTTAGGACCCAACTTGGTTGGGGACCAACAAGCTCAAACTTGATCAATAGGTGTTATTGGAGGGCATTGGAGACTTTGCTAACTCATGAATAATTAAGGGATCTTCATATACTATATTTGATCAAGCCAAGTTATAAGGATTATCATCTCCCTACCATATACCCAATGTGCCTCTTTGCGGTAACTCGAACTCAACTCTTCTATATTGTAAGTTACTTGCCCCTTTACATGTTTTGGTTTTGTACCAAGTATGTGTTTGTATTTGTTGTGCCTCATGCTTGCTTATTTTGTGTATTCAAGTATGTCTATGTGTTTGGCACATCATTTACTTGTGTGTTTTTCTTTGAGCCTCTAATGCATCTTCATGATATATTTTTTGGCTCTTTTCGAGTGATTAATGGAACATCCCATTTTGGGAGAGTGATATGCAAAAGCGCATCCCTCAAACGTTAAAATGTGTGTACATGAGTACTACCACTTAGTATTGATATTGCAAGCTTATCTAGTCACTATGTGGTGTGTCATACTCATGAGAAATTCAAATTCTAAATGTCCATTAATTATCTCTAGTTGAGGTTGTTTTCCCTCTTATTAAGAAAAAAATAGAATATCACATTATGGGGGAGTAATATGCTTCTTTTGCATATCACAATCCTAGGAAATGTGAACATATGAGGTGGTGCCACTTAGAGTTGATATTGTTGATTATCTTGTATCTAGGTGGCATGTTTGCTCAAACAAGATCCTATTTTTTTGTTAGAAGACTTTTTTGCTCATCTTTTTGGTCTTTGCTTGAGTAAGAAATTCTTGGTGTGGCCTTCCTCAAATGCATATCTCTATATCTTATTTGGGAGACCATTTGCTTCAAGTTATTCTAATCATTGCTTTGCATGATTGTGTGACTAGTTGAAGCTATCAAGAATCTCTATCTTTGCATAGTGCTTAATCTTTTTTATTTCCTATCCTATGCTTTTATTGTGAAGATTTATCTTTAATATCTGTGCAATATACCACCGGAAATAAATTCCAATACACTCATTGTCTTTGACAATTGATATACTTGGGCGTGGTAGAATTTGTGGATTATCTTCACCTTGGATTTCACCTCCTATTGCCTTTTTTTTATTTCCAAAAATTGTTGTAGCTCCCTTTGTCTTCCTTGGATTTTGAACATCTCTTTGGTGGTGTTTTTGATTATTATCAAATGTGCTTTTAGTGGAAGACAAACCTTTTCTTCTCGAAACCTTGTGCCATTGTGAAAAGTGTTAAGGGTTTGTTTTATTTGTTGAAACCTTGCTCTTTTGGGAGTTTGTTATCTCATTCTTTCTTCTCTATGTTATTTTCTTGAATGAGATAAATCTTTGAGCATTTATGTTTTTATCTCATATTTTATGCTCAATAGTTTTTTCTTGGTTCATTTGTTCAAATTTGTTGAACAAATCTTGTGTTGATTTGATTCTTTGATATAGTTTGGACAACAAATGTGTTTTGTCACACCTTGTATGCCTTCTTGAATATTTTGGTCTTTTGTCCAAATTATATATTCATTGGTTCTTGAAAGTCTCATGCGTGCATGTTTACTAAATGTATATCTTATATCATGTTTTGCTTTCTTTGATCCAATATATAGGGTATACTCCATCAAATCCTTAAACGGCTATGATGTGCATGAAATTCAAATTTCATCTCTAAATATGCACATATTTTTATGGAGTATGTCCTATGTGTTGTGGTTAGTCTAACCACTTTGGACCCAATAAGTTTGGGGACCAAGATGTACTTGAATGTTGTTTTAGGTACATTGGAGATGCAATGGATGCTTGTCTTATCTATAAGGAACGTGTTGTCACCACATGATAATTGGAGCCAAGCTAGGATGATCAAATAATTCTTATCTACTACATCATACCATTGCTATCTCGGTAACAAGTATCTTATTCATACATACTATTCTTCCATCCAATCTCTTGTAGGTTGCTTCTTGGCATGAATTTATTTGTTTGTAAATGTTGCGGTTCTTGCAAGGATCTTTGAAAGACTTTCTATCCTTATTGCTCATGTGAGTAATTTGAGATGATGCATATAATGGGGAGTATATAAAATCATGTTCATGATTCACCAATCCCAAATATGCCTTCTAGCAATTTATTACATATCAATTCATCAAGGTACTCTCATGTGCAATATTGTTGAAATTGCATTGAATCCTTCCTTTTGATACTTGTTTCCTTTCTCAAAATATCCCAACTAGCATTAGTTCCCTTAGTGTTAGTTGTGATGTTTTTGAGGTTTTTGTTTTTCTTTGGTGAAGTGCTTTGATATACCATGAGAGAAAATAGAGCCATGGGCTATATATGCACTTAAGCAAAATATCATTTTTTTGGTATATCTTATGACTTCCTCTTGGATATCATGTTATCTTTTTTTATCAACCTCTTATGTGTGGATGTTTCTTTGTGGATTATTCTCATGTTTTCCCACTTAGAAACTTATATACACAAGAGTGTTAATATATCGCCTTGATATCCTCGCCTTTTGCCAACCATCTCACTTATCCGCTTAGTTTTTCATGGTTTTGGCAAGGTCTTGATTTATGAGTGCTTGGTTTACTTTTATTGCATCTTCGTGCACTCATATCTCATATTTGGTTTCTTTTGGACTTAAGCTTGTCTTGGCAAGTGTATTGATTTATATCTATACTCCTTGTATCTTGGTTGTGTTCTAAATTATATAAAGGGAGTGAGGATTCCATGTTTGTGCATATTGTATTCAAATAGAAACAACTCATTTATGCACAAACCTTGGGGAGCTTCCTTATTTCATTTAGAGAACTATTTGTCCATTTGATTATTTGGATATTTTGATTGCTTGCTTCATCCGTTGAAGTTTCTTCACCTTGTTATACTTTTAGCAATATTTGATCCTAAATATAGTTGATTTCCTCCAAGTTTTCGTCATTGGATATGTGCATATGATTTCACTCATATTATGAGAAATGCACACCTTGGGAGGAACTTGAACTATATTGTTCTTCTAACTTTGTCATCCATTTTGGCACTTGTTGTCAATGGGGGAGAAGTTTAGAGGGTTTTAAGGGAAATGGTTTTCTACTTAAGATTGGTTTGTTCTTAAGTGTTTGCCTTTCATGCATTTCATCTTTTTTCATGCATTTCATCTTTTTTATGTATTGCATGGTTGAATATATAGTGGAAACTCTCCCAAAGGTTATGCTTGACAATGTATGCAATGAAATTCAAGTTCATCACACGTGCATATATTGTGGGGGAGTTTGCTCTATATATGTTGGTTCTACTCACATCTCTTGCATTAGTTGTAATTGTGTGAGTAGAATCAGTTTTGATATGGGCTAGTATCTTTGTGTTACTTAACCATATCAAATACAACCTCTTATATACAACTTATTCTCGGATAAGTTTCGTACTTGTTTCTAATATTCATTATATAAACCCTCTTGTTGTGATTGTCATCAATTACCAAAATGGGGGAGATTGAAAGGGTAATGCCCCTATGTGTGGTTTTCGTGATTAATGACAATCCCTATGGACTAATGTTTTCATTGAGTTTTATATGAAGGAATATTCCATAGGTCATGCTTGTAGTCCATATGTTGGATTCAAGTATGGATGCCATGAAGATAAAGATATACCTTGAGTTTTGGCATCAAGATCATCAAATTGAAGATAAGAATATGATATGTTCAAGATCTTGAGAGTGTGATCTCACTAGAAGAATTCAAGATATGGCTCTAAGTCGGTGTCATGATAGCCTCATTAGTTGAGCTATGGTTCTCTAAGATTTAGAGCATGTAATCAAATGAAAAATTCTTTATGTACCTCAAGATATTGAGATGGAGCATGAGAAGATACTTGGTTTACCAATACAAAGAGTGAAGAGTGATTTCAAGTTGGTCAACACATGAAGCATAAAGAATGTACCACATGGATCTTGTGGTATGGTAAGCCTTGTCATTTATGCATCACGAACTAACCCATTATATATGTGCCTTTGCGTTTTCTATATGGGATAGGTATCTTTCCATGGGAATGCTTCAAAAGTGAAGATCTCATATAACCCATGAGAGGATGACATCAAGTGGTGATCGTCATCAAAGTTTGAGAAGAGCGAGTTCAAGATAAGCAACTTGAGAAGATCATTTGCTTGAAGCTTGCCATCCATATTGGTGATAATGGGCATGTGAAGATGTGTCTTAATGAAGCTATCCCATAGTGGTGTATGGGGGAGCAAATTACGAGTCTTCACGAAGCAACAATGATCAAGTGATACATTATGGCTTGAATGGAGCTTGAAGCGTTGTCATCAAGATCAAGCGGGATGCGCAAGGCAAAGGTATGGCCTTGCTAGGTTTTCCTTTTACCGGTCTCAAGGTGGTTGTTGGGAGACCGGGTTATAGGATAGATAGCCGCACTATCAAGAGGGGCTTTCGGTTGGGTAACTTGATCACATTGTCTTAGGGAGCTCAATCCTTTGCATACTTTGCATCTTCCTATTTTGTTGCTTCTTGGTATTTTCTCTATGTGAGGTTCTTGAGCTTGTTGCTAGCTCTTCAACAAGCCCAAGTTCATCGAAAACGGAATTCGTATGCATCTTATATGGCGTTTTCGAGTTTGAAGGTTTTACCAGTTCTTCTTATAGGGAGGCTCCATACCTTTAATCATTTGGTTCTATCTTCCTTTGTTGGACTATGATGTTTTCATGCACCATATTGTAGAGCTTGTTGTCCTCGTCAAAACAAGCCCAAGATCATTGAAATCGGAGTCCGGATGCAGAAGTTATTGCGTTTTTCGTGAAGTCAGTTTCATCCCGGTTGTGGATCCAGTTCAACCGAGCCCCACACGGGACGGTCCGGTTCCAGCTCCGGTAGACCAGATATGAGACCGGATTTTCCGGTTTTCGCGACCGAGTCTATTCCGGGTTGGCAAAGAGAGGTATTTCAGTTTGTAGGTCGGTCCTCCGACCTGGGGACTGAGTTTCTCGGTTCTGGGGCCGGTCCAACCGACTTTGGAACCGAGTTTTCTCTGTTTTCTCTCCAACGGCCATATTTGCTTTTCCCTATAAAAGGGGGTTCTTCCCCCAACGTTTTTGGTTGTTCTTGAGCTCGAAATTGACCTCCATTGTTGATCCTCTTGAGCTTGCTTCCTCTCCCTTCCCTCCTATGATTCTTGCATCTTTTTGAGGGCTTTGGAAGAGGAGATCTAGATCTACAATCCCCACCAATCAATTCCTCCTCTAAGTGAGGGGAACCCTTTGGATCTAGATCTTGAAGTCATTGGTTGACTTCCACCATTTTTTCTTCCTCTCTAATTCCTCCCTAGCACTTGTTGCTTTGGTGGGATTTGAGAGTGAGGGATTTGAATGCCCTTGGTGTTCTTACTTTGCATTCTTACATAAGTGTTGAGCTCTACGATTTGTTCGAGTGAGAGACCGTGAGCTTGTTGCTCTTGGAGGGTGACCTCCTAGTTGGCTTGGCGGTTGGTGCCGCGGTGTCCTCTTCGTGGAAGATTGTGAAGAGACCCGGGCTTCTCCTTCGTGGAGCTTGTGAAGTGCTTGTGGAGCTTGCCATCTCCGGAGTGGAGGAAAAGCTAGCCATAAGGAAAGGGCCTATTCCTTTGTGGGATAGACTTGGAGAAGAAGGTGAGCCTTCGTGGCGTTGGGAAATCCTTCGTGGAATCCCACACCTCTGCAACGTGACTTACCTTACTTGTAAGGGAACACAGGAATACATCTTCGTCTCCGCGTGCCTCGGTTATCTCTATACCCGAGCTTACTTTCCTTGTGATAGCCATCGAGCTTGAAGTACTTATATCTTGCTTATCACTTGTGGTATATTTATCTTGTGCTATCTTTCTTAGCTTATCTTATTGTTGGTGCACTTAGTTGAGCCTAGTGTATTTAGGTTTTCTGCATGTAAAATAAACGTTAGTTTAATTCCGCATTCTATCAAGCCAAAACCGTAATAGTTTTTAAATTGCCTATTCACCCCCCTCTAGGCGACATCTCTATCCTTTCAAACAGACATGCAATGACTCTGATGGATCCATATGTGGTTTGTGAAAAGAACACACATGCAATGATTCTAGCTGTGGTTAATGAAAAGAACACACATGCAAGACACTATTGGATCCATATGTGGTTTGTGGGAAGATACACATGCAATGACTCTAGCTGTGGTTCATGAGAAGAAGACACATGAAATCACACTGGTGGATCCATATGTGGTTTGTGAGAAGAACGCACATCCAATGACACTGGTGGATCCATGTGTGGTTTGTGAGAAGAACACACATGCAAAACACACATGCAATGACACTGGTGGATCCATATGTGGTATGTGGAAAGAACAGTCATGCAATGACACTAGCTTTGGTTAATGAAAAGAACAGACATGAAATGACTCTACTGGATCCATATGTGGTTTTTGAAAAGAACACACATGCAATGTCTCTAGTTGTGGTTAATGAAAAGAACACACATGCAATGACAGTGTTGGATCCATATGTGGTGTGTGAAAAGAACACACATGCAATGACTCTAGCTATGGTTAATGAAAAGAACACACATGCAATGACACTATTGGATCCATATGTGGTTTGTGAAAAGAACAGACATGCAATGACACTGGTGGATCCATATGTGGTTTGTGAGGAGAACACACATGCAATGACACTGGTTGTGGTTCATAAAAAGAACACACATGCAATGACACAGGTGGATCCTTATGTGGTTTGTGAAAAAACCACGCATGCAATGACTCTGGTGGATCCATATGTGGTTTGTGAGAAGAACAAACCTGCACTGACTCTATCTGTGGTTTGTGAGAACATGACACATGCAATCACACTGGTGGATTTATATGTGGTTTGTGAGAAGAACGCACATCCAATGACACTGGTGGATCCATGTGTGGTTTGTGAGAAGAACACACATGCAAAACACACATGCAATGACACTGGTGGATCCATATGTGGTATGTGGAAAGAACAGTCATGCAATGACACTAGCTGTGGTTAATGAAAAGAATAGACATGAAATGAATCTACTGGATCCATATGTGGTTTTTGAAAAGAACACACATGCAATGTCTCTAGTTGTGGTTAATGAAAAGAACACACATGCAATGACAGTGTTGGATCCATATGTGGTGTGTGAAAAGAACACACATGCAATGACTCTAGCTATGGTTAATGAAAAGAACACACATGCAATGACACTATTGGATCCATATGTGGTTTGTGAAAAGAACAGACATGCAATGACACTGGTGGATCCATATGTGGTTTGTGAGGAGAACACACATGCAATGACACTGGTTGTGGTTCATAAAAAGAACACACATGCAATGACACAGGTGGATCCTTATGTGGTTTGTGAAAAAACCACGCATGCAATGACTCTGGTGGATCCATATGTGGTTTGTGAGAAGAACAAACCTGCACTGACTCTATCTGTGGTTTGTGAGAACATGACACATGCAATCACACTGGTGGATTTATATGTGGTTTGTGAGAAGAACGCACATCCAATGACACTGGTGGATCCATGTGTGGTTTGTGAGAAGAACACACATGCAAAACACACATGCAATGACACTGGTGGATCCATATGTGGTATGTGGAAAGAACAGTCATGCAATGACACTAGCTGTGGTTAATGAAAAGAATAGACATGAAATGAATCTACTGGATCCATATGTGGTTTTTGAAAAGAACACACATGCAATGTCTCTAGTTGTGGTTAATGAAAAGAACACACATGCAATGACAGTGTTGGATCCATATGTGGTGTGTGAAAAGAACACACATGCAATGACTCTAGCTATGGTTAATGAAAAGAACACACATGCAATGACACTATTGGATCCATATGTGGTTTGTGAAAAGAACAGACATGCAATGACACTGGTGGATCCATATGTGGTTTGTGAGGAGAACACACATGCAATGACACTGGTTGTGGTTCATAAAAAGAACACACATGCAATGACACAGGTGGATCCTTATGTGGTTTGTGAAAAAACCATGCATGCAATGACTCTGGTGGATCCATATGTGGTTTGTGAGAAGAACAAACCTGCACTGACTCTATCTGTGGTTTGTGAGAACATGACACATGCAATCACACTGGTGGATTTATATGTGGTTTGTGAGAAGAACACACATCCAATGACATTGGTGGATCCGTGTGTGGTTTGTGAGAAGAACACACATCCAAAAAACACATGAAATGACACTGGTGGATCCATATGTGGTATGTGGAAAGAACAGACATGCAATGACACAAGTTGTAGTTAATGAAAACAACAGACATGCAATAACTCTGATGGATCCATATGCGGTTTGTGAAAAGAACACACATGCAATGACACTGGTGTATCAATGTTGTTTGTGAGAATAACAGACATGTAATGAACTCTGGTGGATCCATGTGTGGTTTGTGAGAAGAACACACATGCAATGACACTGGGTGTGGTTCATGAAAAGAACACACATCCAATGACACTGCTGGATCCATATGTGGTTTGTGAGACAAACACACATGCAATGACTGTAGATGTGGTTTGTGAAAAGAACACACATGCAATGACACTGGTGGATCCATATGTGGTTTGGGAGAAGAACACACATCCAATGAATCTGATGGATCCATGTGTGGTTTGTGAGAAGAACACACATGCAATGACACTGGGTGTGGTTCATGAAAAGAACACACATCCAATGACACTGGTGGATCCTTATGTGGTTTGTGAAAAGAACACACATGCAATGACTCTAGATGTGGTTTGTGAGAAGAACACGCATGCAATGACACTGGTGGATCCATATGTGGTTTGTGAGAAGAACACACATGCAATGACTCTGGTTGTGGTTCAAGAGAAGAACACACATGCAATCACACTGGTGTATCCATATGTGGTTTGTGAGAAGAACAAACATCCAATGACACTTGTGGATCCATGTGTGGTTTGTGAGAAGAACACACATGCAATGACTCTAGCTGTGGTTCATGAGAAGAACAAACATGTAATTACACTGGTGGATCCATATGTGGTTTGTGAGAAGAACACACATCCAATGACACTGGTGGATCCATGTGTGGTTTGTGAGAAGAACACACATGCAATGACACTGGGTGTGGTTCATGAAAAGAACACACATCCAATGACACTGGTGGATCCTTATGTGGTTTGTGAAGGAACACACATGCAATGACTCTAAATGTGGGTTGTGAGAAGAACACACATCCAATGACACTGGTGGATCAATGTGGTTTGTGAGAAGAACACACATCCAATGACACTGGTGGATCCATATGTCATTTGTGAGAAGAACACACATGCAATGACACTAGGTGTGGTTCATGAAAAGAACACACATCCAATGAACTCTGGTGGATCCATATGTGGTTTGTGAGAAGAACACACATGCAATGACTCTAGATGTGGTTCATGAGAAGAGCACACATCCAATGACACTGGTGGATCCATATGTGCTTTGTGAGAAGAACACACATGCAATGACACTGGGTGTGGTTCATGAAAAGAACACACATCCAATGAACACTAGTGGATCCATATGTGGTTTGTGAGAAGAACACACATGCAATGACTTAGCTGTGGTTCAAGAGAAGAACACACATGCAATCACACTTGTGTATCCATATGTGGTTTGTGAAAAGAACAAACATCCAATGACACTTGTGGATCCATGTGTGGTTTGTGAGAAGAACGCACATGCAATGACACTGGGTATGGTTCATGAAAAGAACACATATGCAATGACACTGGTGGATCCTGATGTGGTTTGTGAAAAGAACACACATGCAATGACTCTAGATGTGGTTTGTGAGAAGAACACACATGTAATGACACTGGTGGATCCATATGTGGTTTGTGAGAAGAACGCACATCCAATGACACTACTGGATGCATATGTGGTTTGTGACAAGAACACACATGCAATGACTCTGGGTGTGGTTCATGAAAAGAACACACATCCAATGAACTCTGGTGGATCCATATGTGGTTTGTCAGAAGAACACACATGCAATGATTCTAGCTGTGGTTCATGAGAAGAACACACATGTAATCACACTAGTGGATCCATATGTGGTTTGTGAGAAGAACACACATCCAATGACACCGGTGGATCCATGTGTGGTTTGTGAGAAGAATACACATGCAAAACACACATGCAATGACACTGGTGGATCCATATGTGGTCTATGGAAAGAACACACATGCAATGACACTAGTTGTGGTTAATGAAAAGAACAGACATGCAATGACTCTGATGGATCCATATGTGGTTTGTGAAAAGAACACACATGCAATGATTCTAGCTGTGGTTAATGAAAAGAACACACATGCAAGACACTATTGGATCCATATGTGGTTTGTGAAAAGAACACACATGCAATGACTCTAGCTATTGTTAATGAAAAGAATACACATGCAATGACACTTTTGGATCCATATGTGGTTTGTGAAAACAATAGACATGCAATGACACTGGTGGATCCATATGTGATTTGTGAGAAGAACACACATGCAATGACACTAGTTGTGGTTCATGAAAACAACACACATGCAATGACACTAATGGATCCTAAAGTGGTTTGTGAAAAGAACACACATACAATGACTCTGGTGGATCCATATGTGGTTTGTGAGAATAACACACATGCAATGACTCTAGCTGTGGTTTGTGAGAAGAACACACATGCAATCACACTGGTGGATCCATATGTGGTTTGTGAGAAGAACACACATCCAATGACACTGGTGGATCCATGTGTGGTTTTTGAGAAGAACACGCATGCAAAACACACATGCAATGACACCGGTGGATCCATATGTGGTATGTGGAAAGAACAGACATGCAATGTCACTAGCTGTGGTTAATGAGAATAACATACATGCAATAACTCTGATGGATCCATATGTGGTTTGTGAAAAGAACACACAAGCAATGACACTAGTGTGTATCAATGTGGTTTGTGAGAATAACAGACATGCAATGAACTCTGGTGGATCCATGTGTGGTTTGTGAGAAGAACACACATGCAAGGACACTGGTGATTCCATATGTGGTTTGTGAAAAGAACACACATGCAATGACACTAGTGGATCCATATGTGGTTTGTGAAAAGAACACACATGCAATGACACTGGTGGATCCATGTGTGGTTTGTGAGAAGAACACACATGCAATGACACTGGGTGTGGTTCATGAAAAGAACATACATCCAATGACACTGGTGGATCCTTATGTGGTTTGTAAAAAGAACACACATGCAATGACTCTAGATGTGGTTTGTGAGAAGAACACACATGCAATGACACTGGTGGATCCATATGTGGTTTGTGAGAACAACACACATCCAATGACACTGGTGGATCCATATGTGGTTTGTGAGAAGAACACACATGCAATGACACTGGGTGTGGTTCATCAAAATAACACACATCCAATGAACTCCGGTGGATCCATATGTGGTTTGTGAGAAGAACACACATGCAATGACACTGGTTGTGGTTCATGAAAACAACACACATGCAATGACACTGATGGATCCTAAAGTGGTTTGTGAAAAGAACACACATATAATGACTCTGGTGGATCCATATGTGGTTTGTCAGAATAACACACATGCAATGACTCTAGATGTGGTTTGTGATCAGAACACACATGCAATCACACTGGTGGATCCATATGTGGTTTGTGAGAAGAACACACATCCAATGACACTGGTGGATCCATGTGTGGTTTGTGAGAAGAACACGCATGGAAAACACACATGCAATGACACCGGTGGATCCATATGTGGTTTGTGAGAAAAACACACATGCAATGACTCTAGATGTGGTTCATGAGAAGAACACACATGCAATCAAACTGGTGGATACATATGTGGTTTGTGAGAAGAACACACATCCAATGACACTGGTGGATCCATGTGTGGTTTGTGAGAAGAACACACATGCAATGACACTGGGTGTGGTTCATGAAAAGAACACACATCCAATGACACTGGTGGATCCTTATGTGGTTTGTGAAAAGAACACACATGCAATGACTCTAGAAGTAGTTTGTGAGAAGAACACACATGCAATGACACTAGTGGATCCATATGTGGTTTGTGCGAAGAACACACATCCAATGACAGTGATGGATCCATATGTGGTTTGTGAGAAAAAACACACATGCAATGACTCTAGATGTGGTTCATGAAAAGAACAGACATCCAATGAACTCTAGTGGATCCATATGTGGTTTGTGAGAAGAACACACATGCAATGACTCTAGCTGTGGTTCATGAGAAGAACACACATACAATGACACTGGTGGATCCATATGTGATTTGTGAGAAGAACACACATCCAATGACACTGGTGGATCCGTGTGTGGTTTGTGAGAAGAACACACATGCAAAACACACATGTAATGACACTGGTGGATCCATGTGTGGTCTGTGGAAAGAATAAACATGCAATGACACTAGCTGTGGTTAATGGAAAGAGCATACATGCAATGACTATGATGGATCCATATGTGGTTTGTGAAAAGAACTCACATGCAATGACTATAGTTGTGGTTAATGAAAATAACACACATGCAATGACTCTGGTGGATCCATGTGGTTTGTGAAAAGAACACACATGGAATGACACTCTGTGTGGTTCATGAAAATAACACACATCCAATGACACTGGTGGATCCATACGTGGTTCATGACGATAACACACATGCAATGAACTCTAGTGGATCCATGTGGTTTATGAGAAGAACACACATCCAATGAACTCTAGTGGATCTATCTTGGCATAATTTTATGTATGCCACGATGTATTTCATTGTACAAGACACTCACTTTCCATTTTTATACTACTAAGTTTTTCCCTTGGTTTTTTGATACTAATCACTTCCCCCCTCTCTCTTCCCTTCGTAGAAGCCCAAACATGTGCTCACTCTGTCTGCTACGCCCTGATTGGTTGTCACAGTTGTCACGCAGATCGTGCGCACAAACTATTGATTTTGTGTGATCCAACGAGGGTCGTTGCACATGTCATGTCCTTTACAGTACAGCGTGAGCCAGCACTAACGTCTCCCTCAGCGAGACTTCTACAAGAAGGAACACGAAGCCGTCCATGGAAAAAGTCGTCGACTGATCATGTCATGTTTAATCAAGTCTGAAAAGCCTACTACTGGTACTACTACGCCACAACACATGCGTCATCGAGTGCACGGTCATCGACGGGCAGCTGTAATTTATTGCCACTTGATTTTAATAAGGCATATCCCATTTTTTACGCAACGGCTCTCAATCTCACTTCCAACTGGGCCCCACCATAAGAGACTTCCACGCGCTAGCCAGAGGCCGAAGAGCCGAGCTCGACGAGACCTAACGTCTCCGCCTTCATCGAGTCAGTCACTCACAGTCATCAACACATCCCTCTACCCGACCTAGCACAACCCCACAAATCTCGCTGTACAACCACCTACCTTCCCCTCTACATTTCCCCTTTTAATTATCGCCAATTTTATGGCTGTGTCAAACTTCGTACATAGAAATTGTGTATGCGCCCTTTGCATGCGGCTCAATACATGGCTGCCATGCATGGTCCGGGCAAAAACGTGACGTACCGTGCGCGTGTCGTGGTGCACGGTGCAGTAGCATGTGCGGCGCGTTGCACGGTGGTGCGATGAAACGTGCCTTGCTTCCATTCACCTTAACTATAGAGACCCTCTCCGCACACACACTCTCACTGTTGCTCACTCTCCTCACGCAACCCTCTCCACTGTCCCACCAGCATCTGCAAACTCCCGAGAAAACCCTGTCCGCGCGCCGGCGATGGCGGAGGAGGATACGGTCGCCATCGTCGCCTCTGAGGCCACCGGCGAAGAGGCCCCTGTCTCCTCGCCGGTCCCCCTCGATGCGTTGAAAGCAGCCGCCGTCCCCGTCCAGGCCCCCGTCGAGGCATTGATGGCAGCCGCTGTTCCCGTCTAGCCTCCGTCCCCACTACCGACGTAGCCGCCGGTGAGGAGGCTCCCGCCGGTCACGAGCAGATCCAGCTCTTCAGGGACCCCTACGATCCAGATGAGTACATCGCTCCGGTGAACCCCTATGACACCGGCATCGACGACCCATGGTCGGAGGTAACTAGGGTTTGCTCCCCTTCCCTAGTTCTTCTCCCATTCCCATCGTTGGATGCTAGATCTTGGTTTATTAGGATTCGCTTGTTTGCATTTCGATTGCTCGATATTCTTACATCATCTACTACCCCATTTTCCTTTTCTTCCAATAGGTTTACGGCAGCGACGTCTGCAGCGATGACGAGTCCAGGCACACCAAGACACGTCAAGTGCTGAGGAGGCTACAAGCCGGCCAGTAAGACACCTTCTTCGCTGGTGGTGTCTACCGTTGCCCCTTCTACAAGGGGATCTCCTTCTACAGGACGAGTCTCGCCGGTACCGACGTCAACTGCCTTCTGATGCATGCAGAGGGCCCGAGCTCCGGCACCCCCAATGGCATCCAGACCGTGAACGTCAACGCCTACATCGCTGAACACCAGGCTCTCGACATTCACCTCCGAAACCTCCAGCGGGTGGCCATCGAAGAGGGTCGCATGCGTCCAATCAATCCCAAGGCCCCCAAGATCAAGGGTCTGGGCAACAATAAGTGGAGGAAGCGCCAAAGGGAGGAGGCAGAGGCGCATGCGCATGCAAGGAGGGGTTGAACTGTCTACTGCTGCTGCTAAGCAGCTTCTTTTGTTTTTCTGTATTTTTCTTGCATCCTAATTCTGCATGCAAGGAAGGGGTTAAATGCATCGAACCTCATTAAGAAACCTACTTTCTATCGCTATATCCTATTTAGCTGCCCACAGCTATATATACAGTTGTTTTGTTTTCTGAATGAATGTATTCCGCCTGGTGTGATTTGCTGCTCTAGATTTGCTACCAGATCGGAGGCAAAAAGAGGTCCAAAAGGGAACGAATTATCGAAGAGAGAATCTTCTCTAGATTTGCTACCAATTTGGGCAAAATGAAACATATATGTTTAGCGAGAGAGGAAAAAGGTACTCTTTCAAACTGCCAGTTAACGAGCTACCATCTTGACAAGCTACAAGACACATATAGAAACATAACACAAAGAAGTAAAATTTATTTTAGTACTCTCACTTGAGGCGCTAGCCATCTTGATAAGATAACTGAGTTCCAAAAAATAGAAACATAACACAAAGGAGTAAATTTTAATTCACTTCTCATTAGACCACTTGAGGCGCTTGCCATTGTTCCTAGGAGACCAACTGCCATCATTCCAGGTGGATCTTACATTATTGGCACTCCACGGCTCACGAAATGCAAGGTCCCACCTGGTATCTGACTTGGCTTCCCTATCTTCAGCATCCTGCAACACAATTAGCGGTGCATCACATGCCTGATTGTTGCCGCTAGAAGATGTTGCCTCTCTGTTTGTTGCTTCAACTGCAGCCTCTCTGTCAGCTACTTCTGCTTCAGCTGCAAGCTCTCTTTCAGCTGCTTCTGTAGCCTCTCTGTCAGCTACTTCAGATGCGGCCATATTCTTTGCATATGCAGCTTCAAACTCAGCTATTCTGCATTTTCTACAAAGGGCTCCCCTAAGCTCGTCTTCCCTCTTGCAAATAGGGCAAAACACGAGGCAACGTAGAAATAAATGGATCTTCTTGTACAGCTGGTAGGTCACGTAAGCATCTATGGCTGCATACTTCAGGTTTATATTAGACAACAGCCACTCCTCCCAGAAATCATGCCTATCCGTAGAGAAATCTGCCTTCATTCTATCGTACGACTCATCGAGGATTCTAGTTGCGTGTGATGCCATTCCATCCTTCCTCGATCCCCCTAGGATCTTGACAGGACTCTGAATATCGATCCAGTTGTGCGCAGGAATTGTAATTCCCTCTTGATGAAATTTCAAAAAATCAGTTGTATTGTCGATAGTATAGAAAACAATTCCTTTTCTACAAGGAACTGGCGCAGCGCCAGACAATTCCTGTTAGTCCTAAAAGTATGTAGTTTGTCATCACCAAAAATTGTAACTACAAATATTTTGTCAATGCAAGATCATCATCTGAATATAATTTTAAAAAGTTTAGTAAATGCAAGATCAAGACTCTCAACATTGTCTTGTCATAATTTATTTGATCCTAAATAAAATCTAGTGGTTGCAAGATGAGAAAATGGATAAAGAACAAGAGGAGAAAACCCTAAAAGCGGTTAACTAAAGAGAGCAGATCTACAAACCGGGAGAAGTGGTAGACGAGGACGTGTTTCCTCATGGCCAGTTGAACGATGGCGACTTCACTCCCTTCATATGGGTCCTCCGGGGTGTACTCGAGGTCCAATCCCACAAACTTGTCCTCTTCTTTCTCAAGCCAACCCTCGTACATCCTCAGGACTCGCATCACTGTCTCCTCCTTGTTGGTGTAGATGACGTCTATCTTCTTATTGTCATGGGTAGTGAAGCTTGTCTCTAGAGTGCGATGACCTTCCATGGCGGCAAGGAGAAGACGGGAAGAAGACAGATGACAGGAAGAAGAAGAGTGGTTTCTGCGAGACAGGGGAATAGTGGAACCGTCAATGCGCTTTTAAGGTAGTAGTTAACAACGGGGATGGAAGTCCAAAGGAGAGACGTGTGTCGATGGCCATTCCAGCTTATGAGTAAACAAATAACGACGATATATGTTCCCTGTTTTGTCACGCCAATGCACTGGGCTGGTCGTGTTGTCCTATCCATTGTGCCAGCACTGCAAGCCTACATGATAGCCACCAGGCCTAAGCGATGGGAGCGACATAACAGCGAGAACTGACAGGGGGGCCCAACTTGACGACTGTTAGCTTGATATTTTGTATTGAAACGTAAAGTTGAATTTGTGCTGAAAAAGACCCTCTGAGTATTTGGCACACTAACTATAGTCATCGCGTCTGATTACAGGCAACTTGGGTACTGTGTTGCCTGGGCGCCCCAACTTTTGGGCCGCAAAATGATATTCTCCCCGTGTGGTCCATCTCCACTTCCCCTTCTGGCATTCTTCATCTTCTGGGAAAATAGGAATTTCTGTATATTTTCAGGGATTTTCTGATCTTCACCAATATTGCATCTGGACTGTGCTTTTTCCATCAGAATCTTGACTCTGGTGGTTCATCCTCCAAAAGTCATCAGTCATGCAAAAATAGATGAAATAACATAAGTATCATCTCTTAATACGAAATATATCAATGAATAACAGTAAGTTATGATATAAAATAGTGATGCAAAATGGACCTATCACCCCTCGATGGGTACCTCCAAATTAAAAGATTTTTCGTAAAAATTACAAAGCAAAACCTACAATTTAGTTGTAGTTTCAAATTTGACCTAATTTTGATAAATCGACTTAAAGTCATTAAAATAGGCAGAGTTAGCTAGGAAGTTTGAAAGCTCATAAAACATGGGAATCGCAAGTACAACATGTTGTCGATCGACTATATATGTCTGTCAACTTGGCGTGTGGCATCCACATCCAATATTCTTTCAAGTTCTCTTTATGGAAAATAAGAACTAGCCTCGCTCGTCTTCACTCGGAAAATGTAGAATTGAATGTTCTTTCCTGATAGTTGGAAACTCACACTGACGGCATTGTTTACTACAAAAAGGTGCATCGATCTACCTCTAAAAATACATTTAATTCAAGAGCAATCTATCGCGCTTACTTGTAGCTCAAGTTTGACCTAATTTTTTTAAATTGTCAAGATGCAGAATCTTAGCAAGAAGTTGAACCTATCGTCAAAACTCTCGGTGTTCTACGATATATTAATTGTTACCCCTCGATGGGTACCTCCAAATTATTTTTTGTAAAACTTTCAAAGCAACCTACAATTTACTAGTAGTTTCAAATTTGACCTAATTTCGATAAATCGACATAAAGTCATTCGGTCAAATGGGCAGAGTTAGCTAGGAAGTTTGAAAACTCATAAATAAAACATGGGACTCATTGGTATGACATGTTGGTCCACTATATATGTCAGTAAACTTGGCTTCTAGCATTCAGATCCAATATTCTTCGGACATTTCTTTACGGAAAAGA
Source organism: Avena eriantha (assembly GCA_910589775.1). Lineage (NCBI taxonomy): Eukaryota > Viridiplantae > Streptophyta > Magnoliopsida > Poales > Poaceae > Avena > Avena eriantha. The sequence continues at coordinate 100,530,620 of OU342746.1, read as the reverse complement.
ACAACCTCGCTCGTCATCACTCGGAAAATTGAGAACATGTTCTTTCCTGATATAGTTGGAAAATCACACCATACTGACTGCACTGTTTACTACAAGAAAATGCACCCATCTACCTGTCTAAAAAGTCATATGTTTCAACAGCAATCTATCGCGCTTACTTGTAGCTCAAGTTTGACCCAATTTCCTTAAATAGCGTCATGCGATGCAAAATCTTAGCAAGAAGTCAAACCTGTTGTCAAAACTCTCGGTTGTTTCTCATATATTTATTTTGACACCCCCTAATCGGTACGGTACCTCCAAAAGCTTTTTCGTAAAACTTTCAGAGCAACCTACAATTTAGTTATAGTTCAAGTTTGACCTAATTTTGATAAATCGCCATGTAGTCATTCAAGTGGGTGGAGTTAATTAGCTAGGGATTTGAAAACTCAAAAAACATATGTGAATCTTAAGTAAAACATCGTTGGTCCACTTAATATGTCTAGAAGCTTGGCTTATGGCATTGAGATCCATATTCTTCGAGCTTTCTTTACGGAAACGAACCATCTCATCATCACTCGAAAAACTGAGAATTTTATTTCTCGATAGTTGGAAACTCACACTGATGATATTGTTTACTACAAGAAGGTGCACCCATCTACCTCCAAAAATACATTTAATTCAAGATCAGTCTATTGCGCTTACTTGTAGCTCAAGTTTGACGTAATTTCGTTAATCGACAAGAAGTTACTGAAGTGTGCGAAGTTAGCTAGGAAGCTTGAAAAATCCTAGTACTAAAAACTTGTGTATTACGTACAAGAAACCATGGTCCAGTTTGTTTCATAATTGGGGCGGTTGCATTTTCTTTTAACTATGGTAGGTCTCAGATGAGCGAGGTGCTTGAGAGTAACATGGTTGGTGGAAGTACAAGTTACATCAAGGACCTCATAAAAATGAAAATTGCACCCAAGTCCATGCATTTAGCACAAGGACCCTGAAACTGAGAAATGAAGTGTGTGTATTGAGATTTGCGCACACTAGCATTCATCATGCTAAAGACTATCAGTAGAATCTTTGTAGATGCTAAGAATGGAAAAGAAGATCCAATGGTTAGCAATGTTTGGATTTGACGGTCTTGATCCAACCGTCAATGTTCAAAGTTATCCGTACACTATACAGTGGTATGGTATGGTATTGTAAGAGATCAGAAAAGATAAAGATAAGATAAGAAGTACTGCGAATGGCTAATCTTTTGAGTAACCTTCCCTCCCGATGTTTGGGAAGCAAGTGAAAATTTTGAAAATCGGAAAAGTTTGAATTTTTTTTGCCGCCAAGGACCAAAGTGGTTTCCTTCCTATGTACTCCCCATCCCTACTCCACGCCAACATGGCTGCCAAACACGCTAGAGACAAAGAGCCGTCGTACCAAGGCAGACGTGCACAGCACCACGCTGTGGACCAGGGAGAGATCAGCCGGGCTGGTTCGTGAGGGGAAAGGCTAGGAGAGAGGGAGGATGGATGGTGAGAGGCAGCGAAGGAGAGAAAAAACACACAATTTGTTTTGCATGCATAGGTCCTGATTTTACTACTAGTAGTGTGTCCACAGGAGTACCTCGTGTCAAGAACCCATCATAACTTTGCTTTGACATGGAACCGCCTTCAACTTCTCTTCGCTGTTGCCCTCTTCCCCTGCCAATGTTTTATTCTCTCAGCATGTACAGCGCGTGGACAGAGGTGACCATATGTCTAAGCAAATAAATATACTACTCCTTTATTGTGTAAAAAAAACACCTTAATAAGGCCTACTATGTGCCATCTGCTAAGGTTCACCTTATACATAGTGGAAAAAAATAAAGTTATCTTTAAGCCTAAGGTGCACCTCAAGCTTGTGGGTTGCCCATAGAGAATAGAAATATCATTCCCCTCTCTCCCTATTTCATGTGATCATTTTCAAAAGGTGTTCAAAATTTTCATGATCCAAAATCTTAGCTAGAAGTCGAACCACTCGTCAAAACTCTCTATGGTTTCTGATATATTAATTAACCACTCGATGGGTGCCTCAAAAAGATTTTTTCATAAAACTTTCAAAGCGACCTACAATTTATTACTTGTAGTTCAAATTTGACCTAATTTCATTAAATTCAAGAGCAATCTATCACACTTAGTTGTAGCTCAAGTTTGACCTAATTTCATTAAACTGTAAAGACGCAAAATCTTAGCAAGAATATGAATGTGTCGTCAGAACTCTCTTTGGTTTCTAGTAGTATATTAATTGACCCCCCCTCGCGCCCCTCCGATGGGTACCTCCAAGAGCTTTTTCGTAAAACTTTCAAAGCAACCTACACAATTTACTTTTAGTAGTTCAAATTTTACCTATTATATTTTTTCTACTTTACCTATTATAATTTTATATAGTGATGATATGCTAGATCTCTATTATCTGAGTCTCACGTGCAGGGAATGTGCAATTTCCTAGTACTTTTAGTTTCAAATTTGACCTAATTTCAATAAATCGACATAAAGTCATTCTAATGGGCAGAGTTAGCTGGGAAGTTTGAAAAATCATAAAACATGGGAATAGTTGGTACAACATGTTGGTCCAATATATATGTATGTAAACTTGGCTTGTGGTATTCAGATCCAATATTCTTCAGACTTTTCTTCAGGAAAAAGAACAACCTTGCTCGTATTCTTTACTCAGAAAATGTAGAATTGAATGTTCTTTCTTGATAATTGGAAACTCACACCGACAACACTTTTTACTACAAGAAGATGCACCGATGATCTACTTATGAAAAGACATTTAATTCAAGAGCAATCTATGGCGTTTACTTATAGTTAGCTCGAGTTTGACCTAATTTCGTTAAATTATCAAGATGCAAAGTCTTAGCAAGAACTTGAACCTATCATTGAAACTCTCGCTACTTTCTGGTATATTAATTTTGACCCCTCGATGGGTATGTCCAAAAGCTTTTTCCTAAATCTATCAAAGCAAAACCTACAATTTACTTGTAGTTTCAAATTTGACCTAATTCCGAGATATTGACATAAAGTTATTCAAATGTGCGGGGTTAGCTAGGAAGCTTGAAAACCCATAAAACATGGGAATCGTAAGTACAACATGTTGTCGACCCACTATATATATATATATATGTATGTCAACTTGGCTTGTGGCATCCACATCCAATATTCTTTGGACTTCACTTTATGGAAAAGAACAACTAACCTTGGTCGTCTTCACTCGGAAAACGTATAATTGAATGTTCTTTCTTGGTAGTTGGACACTCACACCCATGGCACTGCTTACTACTAGAAAATGCACCCATCTACCTCTGAAATGACATTTAATTCAAGAGCTATCTATCGCGCTTACTTGTAGCTCAAGTTTGACCTAATTCCGTTAAATTGTCAAGATGCAAAATCTTAGCAAGAAGTTGAACCTATCGTCAAAACTCTCGATGTTTTTAGATATATTAATTGTGAACCCTCGATGGGTACCTCCAAATTAAAATCTTTTTCGTAAAATTTACAAAGCAAAACCTACAATTTACTTGTAATTTCAAATTTGACCTAATTTCGATAAATCAACTTAAAGTCATTAAAATAGGTAGAGTTAGCTAGGAAGTTTGAAAGCTCATAAAACATGGGAATCGCAAGTACAACATGTTGTCGACCGACTATATATGTCTGTCAACTTGGCTTGTGGCATCCACATCTAATATTCTTTGGACTTCTCTTTACGGAAAATAACAACTAGCCTTGCTCGTCTTCACTCAGAAAATGTAGAATTGAATGTTCTTTCCTGATAGTTGGAAACTCACACCGACGGCATTGTTTACTATAACAAGGTGCATCGATCTACCTCTAAAAATAAATTTAATTTAAGAGCAATCTATCGCGCTTACTTGTAGCTCAAGTTTGACCTAATTTCGTTAAATTGTCAAGATGCGGAATCTTAGCAAGAAGTTGAACCTATCGTCAAAACTCTCGGTGTTTTATGATATATTAATTGTGAACCCTCGATGGGTACCTCCAAAAGATTTTTCGTAAAACTTTCAAAGCAACCTACAATTTACTTATAGTTTCAAATTGGACCTAATTTTGATAAATCGACATAAAGTCATTCAGTCAAATGGGCAGAGTTAGCTAGGAAGTTTGAAAACTCATAAAAAAACATGTGAATCGTTGGTACAACATGTTGGTCCACTATGTATGTCGGTAAACTTGGCTTCTGGCATTTAGATCCAATATTCTTCAGACATCTCTTTACGGAAAAGAACAACCTTGCTCGTCATCACTCGGAAAAATTGAATGTCCTTTCCTACTATAGTTGGAAAATCACACCGGACTGACGACACTGTTTACTACAAGAAAATGCACCCATGCATCTACCTCTCTGAAAAGTCATATCTTTCAACAGAAATCTATCGTGCTTACTTGTAGCTCAAGTTTGACTGAATTTCGTTAAATAGTGTCATGCGATGCAAAATCTTAGAAAGAAGTCAAACCTGTTATCAAAACTCTCGGTTGTTTCTCATATATTGATTGTGACATCCTCCCCCCGATTAGTATGGTACCTCCAGAAGCTTTTTCATAAAACTTTCAGAGTAACCTATAATTTAATTATAGTTGAAGTTTGACCTAATTTCGATAAATCGACATGTAGTCATTCAAGTGGGCGGAGTTAATTAGCTAGGGAGTTTGAAAACTCAAAAAACATATGGTAATTGTACGTAAAACACGTTGGTCCAATTAATATGTATAGAAGCTTGGCTTATGGTATTGAGATCCATATTCTTCGAGCTTTCTTTACAGAAAAAACCATCTCGTCATCACTCGGAAAACTGAGAATTTTATTTCCTGATAGTTGGAAACTCAAATTGAAGACATTGTTTACTCCAAGAAGATGCACCCATCTACCTCTGAAAATACATTTAATTCAATAGCCATCTATCATGCTTACTTGTAGCTCAAGTTTGACCTAATCTCATTAATTGACAAGAAGACACTGAAGTGTGCGAAGTTAGCTAGGAAGCTTGAAAAATCCTAGTACTAAAAACTTGGGTATTACGTACAAGAAACTGTGGTCCAGTTTGTTTGATAATTGGGGCGATTACATTTTCTTTTAACTATGGTAGGTCTCGTAGGAGCGAGGTGCTTGAGAGTTAACACGGTCGGTGGAAGTACAAGTTACATCAATGACCTCATAAAAATGAAAATTGCACCCAAGTCCATGCATTTAGCACAAAGTCCCTGAAACTGAGCAATGAAGTGTGTGTTTTGAGGTTTGCACATACTAGCGTTCATCGTGCTAAAGACTATTAGTAGAATCTTTGTGGATGCTAAGAATAGAAAAGAAGAACCAACGGTTAGCAATGTTTGGATTTGCCGGTCTTGATCCAACTGTCAATGTTTGAAGTTATCCGTACACTATACAGTGGTATGGTATGGTATTGTAAGAGATAAGAAAAGATAAAGATAAGATAAGAAGTACTGCGAATGGCTAATATTTTGAGTAACCTTCGCTCCCGATGTTTGGGAAGCAAGTGAAAATTTCGATAACCGGAAAAGTTTGAATTTTTTTGCTGCCAAGGACCAAAGTGGTTTCCTTCCTATGTACTCCTCGTCCCTACTCCACACCAACATGGCTACCGAACACGCTTGAGACAAAGAGCCGCCATACCAAGGTAGACGTGCACAGCACCACGCTGTGGACCAGGGAGAGATCAACCAGGCCGGTTCACGAGGGGAAAGGGAAAGAGGGAGGATGGATGGTGAGAGGCAGCAAAGGAGAGAGAAAACACACAATTTGTTTTGCATGCATAGGTCCTGAAATTTACTACTAGTAGAGTGTCCACAAGAGTACCTCATGTCAGGAACCCATCATAACTTTCCTATGACATCGAATCGCCTTCAACTCCTCTTCGATGCTGCCATCTTTTACCATGCCTATGTTTTATTCTCTCAGCGTGTACATCACGTGGACAGAGGTGAGCATATGTATAAGCAAAGAAATGAGTACTACTATACTAGCGTACTAGTACTAATATACTACTATTTGGTTTTTCCCTAATAAGGGCATCAGCAATTTGTACAAAGCACACCTTAAGGCCTAGTATGTGGCATCCGCTAAGGTTCACCATATACATTGTGGAGAAAATAGAGTGTGTATCTTTAAGCTTAATAAGGTGCACCTCAAACTTATGGGTTGCCCATGGAGAATATAAAAAGCATTTCCCCTCTCTGCCTATTTCATGTGATCATTTTCAAAAGGTGTTCAAAACTTTCATGATGCAAAATCTTAGCTAGAAGTCGAACCATTCATCAAAACTCTATGTGGTTTCTGATATATTAGTTAACCGCTCGATGGGTACCTCCAAAAGATTTTTTCATAAAACTTTCAAAGCAACCTACAATTTATTACTTGTAGTTCAAGTTTGACATAATTTCATTAAATTCAACAGCAATCTATCGCACTTAGTTATAGCTCAGGTTTGACCTAATTTCATTAAACTGTCAAGACGCAAAATCTTAGCAAGAAGATGAACATGTCGTCAGAACTCTCTATGGTTTTTGATAGTACATTAATTGACCCCCCCGCGCCCCCTCCGATGGGTACCTCTAAGAGCTTTTTCGTAAAACTTTCAAAGCAACCTACACAGTTTACTTGTAGTAGTTCAAATTTTACCTATTATATTTTTCTGCTTTACCTATTATAATATTATATACTAATGATATCCCAGATGTCTATTATCTGAGTCTCATGTGCAGGGCACGTGCAATTTACTAGTACTTGTAGTTTCAAATTTGACCTAATTTCGATAAATCGACATAAAGTCATTCTAATGGGTAGAGTTAGCTGGGAAGTTTGAAAACTCATAAAACATGGGAATCGTTGGTACAACCTGTTGGTCCAATTTATATGTATGTAAACATGGCTTGTGGCATTCAGATCCAAAATTCATCGAACTTTTCTTTAGAAAAAAGAACAACCTCGCTCGTATTCTTCACTCGGAAAATGTAGAATTGAATGTTCTTTCTTGATAGTTGGAAACTCACACCGACGACAATGTTTACTACCAGAAGATGCCCCGATGATCTACCTATGAAAAGACATTTAATTCAAGAGCAATCTATGGTGTTTACTTGTAGCTAGCTCAAGTTTGACCTAATTTCGTTAAATTGTCAAGATGCAAAGTCTTAGAAAGAAGTTGAACCTATCGTCAAAACTCTTGTTGGTTTCTGATATATTAATTTTGATCCCTCGATGGGTACCTCCAAAAGCTTTTTCGTAAATCTATCAAAGCAAAAACCTACAATTTACTTGTAGTTTCAAATTTGACGTAATTCCGAGATATCGAAATAAAGTCATTCAAATGGGCAAGGTTAGCTAGGAAGCTTGAAAACTCATAAAACATGGGAATTGCAAGTACAACATGTTGTCGATCCACTATATTGTCTGTCAACTTGGCTTGTAGCATCCACATCCAATATTCTTTGGACATCTCTTGACGGAAAAGAACAACTACCCTCGCTCGTCTTCACTCGGAAAATGTAGAATTGAATGTTATTTCCTGATAGTTGGAAACTCACACTGACGACATTGTTTACTATAACAAGATGCACCGATCTACCTCTGAATATACATTTATTTCAAGAGCAATCTATTGCGCTTAATTACTTGTAGCTCAGGTTTGACCTAATTTTGTTAAATTGTCAAGATGCAAAATATTAGCAAGAAGTTGAACCTATCATCAAAACTCTCGGTGTTTTATGATATATTAATTGTGACCCGTCGATGGGTACCTCCAAAAGTTTTTTTCAAAACTTTGAAAGCAACAGATAATGTACTTGAAGTTTCAAATTTGACCTAATTTTGATAAATCAACATAAAGTCATTCATTCAAATGGGCAGAGTTAGCTAGGAAGTTTGAAAACTCATAAAACATGGGAATCATTGGTACAACATGTTGGTCCACTATATATGTTGGTAAACTTGGCTTCTGGCATTCAGATCCAATATTCTTCAGACATTTCTTTATGAAAAAGAACAACCTCGCTCGTCATCACTCAGAAAATTGAGAATTGAATGTTCTTTCCTGATAGTTGGAAAATCACACCGATGACACTATTTACTACAAGAAAATGCACCCATCTACCTCTGAAAAGTCATATATTTCAAGAGCAATCTATCGCGCTTACTTTGTAGCTCAAGTTTGACCCAATTTTGTTAAATAGTGTCATGATGCATAATCTTAGCATTAAGTCAAACAAGTTGTCAAAACTCTCGGTTGTTTCTCATATATTTATTGTGACCCCCTGAGGGTACCTCCAAAAGCTTTTTCGTAAAACTTTTAGAGCAACCTACAAAACTTGTAGTATATAGTTCAAATTTGACCTAATTTTGATTAATCGACATATAAGGTCATTCAAGTGGGCAGAGCGATAAGCTATAGGAAGTTTGAGAACTCATAAAATACGGGAAATTGTAAGAACAAGATGTTGGTCCACTATATATGTGTGAAAACTTGTCTTCTGGCATTCAAATCCATATTGTTCGGGCTTCCTTTATAGGAGAGAATAATCTCAATATCACTCGAAAAATTGAGAATGTTCTTTCCCGATAGTTGGAAACTCACACTAACATCATTGTTTACTACAAGAAGATGCACCCATCTACCTTTGAAAAGGTATTTAATTCAAGAGAAATCTATCGCGCTTACTTGCTTGTAGCTCAAGTTTGACCTAATTCATTAAATAGTCAGGATGCAAAATCTTAGCAAGAAGTTGAAACTATCGTCAAAACTCTCGGTGGTTTCTTACATATTGATTGTGACCCCTCGATGGGTGCCCCAAAAGCTTTTTCGTGGAACTTTCAAAGCAACCTATAATTTACTTGTAGTTTCAAATTTGACCTAATTTCGATAAATCGACATAAAGTCATTCAAATGGGCACAGTTAGATAGGAAGTCATTCAAATATCGACAAACATTTAATTCAAGAGCGATCTTTTGTGCTTACTTGTAGCTCAAGTTTGACCTAATTTTGTTAAACTGTCAAGATGTAAAATCTTAGCAAGAAGTTGAACATGTCGTCAAAACTCTTGGTGGTTTATGATATATTAATTGTCCCCTGAATAGGTACCTCCATAAGAGTTTTCATAAAACTTTCAAAGCAACCTACAATTTACTTGTAGTTCAAATTTGTCCCAAATTCGATAAATAATTGGCATAAAGTCATTCAAGTTGGCGGAGTTAGCTTGGATGTTTGAAAGATCATAAAACATGGGTATCGTTAGTACAACATGTTGGTCCACTCTTTACGTCTGAAAACTTGTCTTGTGGTATTCAGATCCATATTCTTTGGAGTTTCTTTACGTAAAAGAACAATCTCGTCATCACTCGAAAAATTGAGAATTAAATGTTATTTCGTGATAGTTGGAAACTAAAACCGACGACATTGTTTACTACATCACCCATCTACCTCTAAAAATACATTTAATTCAATAGCAATCAATTAACCTTACTTGTGTAGCAAATGTTTGACCTAATTTCGTTAAATCGGAAAAAATTCACTAAAGTATGCAAAGTTAGGTGGGAAGCTTGAAACATCATATTTCTAAAAACTTTGGAATTGTAAGAAACCATGTTCCACTTTGTATGATAATCGGAGCAGTGTAATTATTTTTTAACTATGGTAGGTCTCGTAGGAGCGAGGTGCTTTATTAGTTAACACGCGGTCGATGAAAGTACAAGTTACATCAAGGACCTCATAAAAATGAAAATTACATCTAAGTCCATGCATTTAGCATAAGATCCCCGAAACTAAGCAATCAAGTATCTTTTGAGGTTTGTGCGTATGCTAGATATTGTAAAGCCAATATTTGTTCTAAAATAATCTACATTCTAGCTTTTACTATTAGTACGTATAGTAAATAAGAATTCATACACAGAGTGATCGTACTCTCTATTAGAGCGGTAAGTTGGATTGGTTTAGTACTACTACTAATTATAATTTCTTAAAAAGTACCACTAATAAATGTAGTACTAGTTTGTCTGATTTGTTCTAAGATGTACTACTACTATTACTAGTACTCCCTCTGTCAAGGATTATTAAGGTCATTTAAATTTGATAAGACCAAAAAATTTTAATTACAGGTTGGTGTTGAAGACATGCATGCAGTCCCCGGTCTCTTTCCTGTAGCACTGTACACCCTGCAGCAGGCCGCAGACTTTTCGTCTCTCTGCAGGAGTAGATCTTCTTGTCTCTCACTCACCTGGATCTTCTTGCCTCGGTCTCTCCCTCCGTCTGTATTGTACTGTCTGGTACAGTACAGCGTGATACCTAATTTATTACTCACATGTCAACTGTATACAACCTTTTTGTTTTGACGAAGCATGTACAGCGTGTGGACACCATCTAAGAAAAAAGTGGCCACGTGTAGTCGCCGTTGGTGCGCCGATACCTAGCCTATTCCTGTACAATCGTACCAGTATAGTACGAAACTCAATTAGTATACTCTTCAGTATACCCACCCAACCTGGGTTTCTGGTCGGCGGGCACTACGTCGGTCTTCCCTCTGTAACCACTCCCACAAGATCGTGTACCGCGTAGGCGGAGTCGACCGTGAGCCGACTGCTATGGACGCCGTCCAGTCTGAGGCGATGATTGAGTGCCCCTATAACGGCTGATTTAGCTTGGCCGCCTTCGACAAGCTCGACGAGCACAAGATCGCGTGCTCGCACAACCCGTGCTCCTACATTGATTCCGCCAGTGATTTCATTGCCTCGTCGGCAGGGCTCCTTCCCCACATGAAGGAGACCCACGAGGTCATAGTAACCAGGGCCATCTACGACAACGTATTCTTTTGCCTCATCCCGACTCCGCCACCAACAAGAACGAGGGGATTCACGCGCTTCCTCTACGGCGATGATGGTGCCGTGTTCGGCCTGACCATCAGCGCGCTCCGCCCGGCCGCCGTCGTGTCCTTGGTGTGCATCAGGCAGTACAGGTGCTTGTGGCCGCGGTACACGGTGAAACTGTGTGCGCCTGGCCCGCTGGGGTCGACGGACTTGTCGATGGTCGAGAGCCTTAATGCGGTAATCGAGCTGACGAGCAGCTTGTCGCCGGCCAACTTCCCATCCGACAAGCTCAGGATGTACCTCGGGGTGCCGCCGCGGTTCCTGATAAAGGTTGGATAGTCCACGTCGCGGTTCCTGATGAAGGTTGGATAGTCCACCCATGTATCTTTCTGGATTTGCATCGACAGAAAAAATAATCTTAAACTATGGTTGATGATCAAGACTGTAATGGTGTATTTGCAGATAAATAGTACTACTATTTTACTACTCTAGTTTAGTAGTAGTAGTCGCATGTAGGTTCTTTTTTGCTACTAGGAATGATGCATTTTGGATGTAAACTAAGTTTGCTGCTAATGTTATTACAGAGTATTTAGGGGTTTAGTACGACTTTTATGTAATTGTTCACTTCTACGACATGGACCAGAGATAAATACATTAACCATTCTTACGGTGCTTCGATTTTATGCCCAAACTTGTCAATTCGACTTGATTTAAGTCTTGAACCAAGATTTCCATCGAAATTGTGCTGGTGTGGACGACACATCGGCGTGGGTCCAGCGTGCAGGATAGGCTGCCTTGAAATTTTGCCAAAATATCTAGAAAATAATATGGACATCTATGATATCAACTCAATGTTATCAGAATCATCACGAACCATGTTTTTATATTATATGTGTTTGACATTATGTAAGTTAGTATGCTTGTACATATAGTTGGTCCAACTTTATAAATATTGATTTTGAGAAAACGTAGTATGCTTTCTAATTTGGAAATGAGGGAGCATCTAAGTACTAAAATACGTTGAAATACATGTGTATCTAGATAAAGCTAAGTCAGTAACTACTATTTTAGGATGGAGGTACTAATTATTTATGAGTAATCTATTTTTCACAATTTTTTACTACTACGACATGTGCCCACGTCTAGAGCATGGGCCAATGCATAATAATCACGCGACCAGGCAGTGGCGATCTACTCTGTACTGGACTACCCTACGTGCGGAGACGCACTAGTGGAGCACACGCTCGTGCCGTTCCTGAGTACGTAGTACTACTAGTATACGCAAATAGGAGTACAAAAATAGATAGATCTTGTTGCTCATCGTACTATTTTTTCCTTGTAAGGCAACCAGAACGTGACTACTATAGTACTATATTGGCACAACTTCTACTTTTGGCGCTACAAGATGAATGTGGAACTCTCTATGTCCGTTAAAAAAACTCTCTATGTAACATTACTGTACTAGTACTTATTGCACTCCCTAATTTTTCGGACGCGCAGTAAAGTAGTGCAGTAAGTCTGTTTGGTCAAGCTACATGCAACAAGCATTGGTTTGATAGGATAATTCAGGTTTTTAGATATCCAAATTTCTACTCCAGCTCGATGGCTCAAGACACAAAGCAGCTAGTACTCCACTATCCTCTGGTTGTCGCCCAAATCAAAATGAACAAGCAAAAGATTGTGTCTCTTGAAAATTGCCATGGCCATTTATTACCTGCAGAACTTTATTTTGTTTTCTTCGAGGCACCTACAAAGACTGATATGTACTACTGTACTAGTATACTACTAGTAATAACGTGCTATGATTGGGCCCTACAGCTAGTACTAGATATAGACTCTAGTAGCTACTCTCGTCACAGTGAATTGTCCAAGAGGTGGAGTGCCTTTTTTTCTCCAAGAGGTGGAGTTTCTTTTTTTCTCCAAGAGGTGGAATTCTTTTTTTTTCCTGAGAGAAAAAACCGTTTTTATTCCTTCTTTGATTCAAAGAAAATTCAAAGGTTTTGTGAAGGATCTTGTCCCTTAGGAAATAATCCTACGCTGTTTTGTTTGATTCATAGGGTTCCAATATGTAGGAATTATGTCCCGTTTGGAACGCGGATAGGAAAAATATAGGAATAGGAAAAACACGGCAATTGAGATTCCTTCAAAGTATTCCTTTGCCCTCTATTTTTTAGGAAAATTTCCGTCCACTCCAACCTTATGGTATAATTGCTTTGCTTTCCCTGTGATTCAAATACATACTTGATCCAAATTCATGTAGTTTCCTCTTATGTTTTGAGAATCCTGCAAATCAAACAAGCCCTAAGAGATGGTCTTTTTTTTGTCGTTGATCATTTTTTTGGTTTGAACATAGGGTCATAGAGCTTCCTCGGAACACGAGGAGGGTGGAAATTACACAAACCTCTAACAATTGGATTCGAAATTGTAGGGAACTCCAGATAATCAAGATAGTCTAGTTGTAAGAGACTACTACAATTACTTTTGGTACAAATGCTGCACATAGCACAAAATTTTCGATTAGCCCTCTTAACATTATTTCTTACATACCCGGGGTTCAACAGTTTGAGCTCTTTGCAACTACTGCTCTAATTGTTGGAGGTTTGTGTAACTAGCCTCCATTGGAGCCCTCCTCCCCCCACTCACCCACCTTTTGTAGTACTACTACGCACCATCAGCCTTTGTCTTCTCCATCGCACCCCGGCCGCCAGCTCACGCCAACGATCTTCCCTCCCTCCCCCACCCCAAAGAAATTCCCCAAAACACCATCCACAGCCTCCTTCCATGGTGAGATCGAGCAAGGTCTGTATTGATCTTGAGCAGTTTTAGAAGGTGTTCACCGAAGGCCCTCTTCAAGTACTCATCAACCATTGCAACGCCACCACCGCCGCGAGCCTCGTCGGTTCGTTCAAACATATTCTTCAATTAGCAAAAGAGAGCGGAACTACGCCTTCTTCTCATCCATTTGACCTCCCATTTGTTCTTCATTCTTACCCGGCGGTGAGACTGTGGGAATCCAAAGACTGCTTCAAAGTGGCGGGCAGCCCGTGCAAGAAGACGCCGCTGGATAGGTTCTCCTCCGATGATGTGATGCCAAATGGTTTTGATGAGCAGCGAGTAGGCGGCAATGGAAATTGGATCGTCACAGTTGGGCCCAATTTCACGTGGGACCTTGTCAACGTGTACACTCGTCGTAGGATTGTTATTCCGCAAGTGTTGGGGTTTGAACCGACCGAAGGTTCTGCACTTACATTTCAGGATGATGCTGATAAAGGTCGACGTACTAAACTGCAGAAGATAGTCATTTGCCAAGTTCCGACAGCTGCTGGGGATACAAAGATTTCTCTCTAGTCGCTATTTTCGAATTCAAGATTGCTGTCATTAACGGGAATGATAGACATGGATGGTCATTTTGTGTGAATGAGTTCTAGGACTACTTCAGATATTGCAATTCTATTATCCAACACGATCGTGTGTTCACCGTGACTGAGAACGGCTATGTTTATGCATGGAAGTCTCTGGAACTTGGTAAATTCTCCTCCCTACGTATTTTATTAGCTTTGTTCCTGAATCGATGCAAGCTAATTTTTCTGAACTTTCATTGCTTAGTAGGAATTCCATTAAAATTTTAGTTTCTTTGATTCGATGGAATTCCCTAGAAATTTCAGAGGAATACAATCTTTATGAGGTTTTCTTACATATAAGTAGTTTGTTTCATATGATTAAGTTCTGCTAATAGTATTCTTTTGTCTCCTAGTACATCCCATTGAAAATATGGTATCTACTAGTAGTAAGTACTTATGTGAGACCCAGATATTATTATTGAATTAATGTAAGCTATTTTTTCTGAAGTTTCGTTGGTTAGTAGGAATTTCATAGGAATTTTAGCCTCTTTGATTCGTATGAATTCCCTAGGAATTTTAGAGGAATGCAATCCTTACTAATTTTTCTTACATATAAGTAATTTGATTCATAAGATTGAGTTCTGCTGATAGTATTGCCTTGTCTCCTAGTACTAGTACATCCATGGAAAATATGGTATCTACTAGATATTTACGTGAGACTCAGATACTAGACATATGGCATATCATAACTATATAGAATTCTTAGATCATGTTGGCGCGTGTAACTACCTCGGTGAATTACGCTCTTAGTTAATGCCTGGATGAACGTAAGTGGTTAAAATAGTACGGTGGGGCCCAGGGCCACTCACGGTAGACCTTTCGGCCGTCCTAACCACTTTCAGACAACGGGACAAGAACGAGCGGCGTAATCGGCAGGCGAAGGGATCAACTACATACACAAGTGAGTATGTATGCAAGCCACATACAACAGTACATCAGAGCCATTCCATCTAAAAGAAATAGAAATAATGCAACGCCATACGGCAAGATCCAAACATCCTAGATAGATATAATAATTTAGGATAGCTCCTCATACATCACCCATCAGAGTATCAGGCGGAAGCGGAAAACAAGATCCGAGTACAGATAAGAAGCAAATTGGCATAAGATGCCCCATAAATAAACACATCCCGCCCACAGATCACACGGATCCCCGTTTCCGGAATCTCTACACCGAATGATCGTTGCCAACATCATCTGTCTCTTCCACCCAGTATCCATCTTGCGGGTACACCTGTTCATCTGAATCAAACAATTTATCGTGTGAGACCCTAGGGGTACTCAGCAAGTCTTAATGCCACTAAAGGGGACACAACCTGGGGTGATGCAATTGCAGCAAAGATAACACCTAACAATTCTATAGAGACTCGCTAACCTTCCGCCTAACCAATGATAGCCGGAAGTCCGTGAATTAAGAACAACAGTTATAACAGTATAATTAACAGATCCATCCTCCTCCTTGTTTACCAACGAGGAAGCGGACGAACAACCCCCATCATCCGTTGGCAGTTTTATTAACCATTCCATGAGTATTGCACTATTTACTAGTCAAGTACTTAGTCAATTTAAAAGTGGTACTTTAGTTATACTTGTCTATGATCGAGAAACTGTGCTCCAAGTCGTCCATAACCGCGGACACGGCTTTCAGAAAGATTTACCCTGCAGGGGTGCACGAATAGCAACACACACTCGATTAACCTCGGAAAATCCAAATCAAAAGCCAACGAGGCATTCACGACAAAGCAAGCACAGGATTCAGAAATATTTTAGGGGGCCACCCCATTAAGCTACCCGCAACGAAGTTGGCCGGCTCCAAGACGGACCCAAGGTTTGTGTCAATGGCTGTAAACGACTGGGAACCCGAAAAATGTGACGGGGCTTGTCGATACCGCGAAAACATTCCACGATCCAAAACAGTACAGGTGCTCCACGCACAGTCTTAAATAAAGCAGTAACATGGCATAAGTACATGATAGTAATAAAGCCCCAAACTAATTATGGCCCCAAGAAATAAGAATGAATCAAGCTCTGACTCAGGGGGGTCCATAAGGCCTCCCGGATGTGGATAGTGCGAATAAGCAAGGAACAGGAATCAAGTACTCGGGGTCTTACGGGACACAAGTGAGCATGAAAAACCAAATAGCAGCTATTGCTCACCGGTGCCTCTTTCATTAGTTATCCCATTACTACCCAGATTATGTTGTTTAGGTACCTCATTATCCATCAGACACTCACATATCCTACTCATGCTATTCTACGACTCGCATGGCTCAAACAACTCCTATAGTAATGGCTCATGGGACCGGAACAGGCTTGGTGTGGTTTAAAAGTGAAGGCTATGCAGTACTTGGGATTCAATTTAATGCAATTGCGACTCAATGATGCAAGAATAATATAGAGGCAATATTTACTGTATGTATGCAAGCATGTGGTAGCGCTTGCCTGGCAGTTCAGTTGAAGCGAGAGATGGATCTGGGTAATACTCCTGTGATTCCTGGTAATTCTCCTGCTGGGCGTCTATTCGAAGAAGAACCAAACAAACAAGACCAACATAAATAAATTGCACAAGTATATGAATTAAAGTGCAACAAGCAACCAAGCATGCCATTGATGAATGATGCACAATTTACATGGCATTAAAGTAGCATGGCAAAGGTGGGGCGTGGATACAAGAAATAAGGCACTTTATTATTTATTTGCCCAAGTTTTATTGTCATAAACGGTTCAGATTTTAAATGACAACATGATGCATGCTTCAATTCAGAACAAGGATTGCATAAATAGAACGGGCTCGTCGCGCTGATCGATTTAGATATATTATTTGTCAAATTTGGAGTTATAAAACAAAAGTTATTAATTAAATAAGGAAAAAGGGCATTTTCTTGTAATTTTAATCATCTCGAAATTTAAAGTATTCAAAATATATTTTGAAGGGCATATTTGAATTCCTCACATTTTTCTGATTCCAAAACATATATTATATGTATTATTTGGATTTGTATTTTGAAAATTATTTGAATCTGAAAAGAATTTGAATTTATATTAATTTGAAAAAGATTTGAATAAAACAGACTCAGGGAAAAACTTTTTATACCCAGGCAATTCTATCCACAGACACTGACAGGTGGGGCTGCGCTGACTGGGCCACGCGCGCGCGGAAATTTCTTTTTGCACCGCAGGCTGGGCTAGCCTACAGAGACTGACAGGGTGGGGCCAGCGGCTGAAGGCCCACGTGCCAGCGGAAAACCCCCAGCGGCTGACTGGTGGGGCACCAGATGGACCGCGGGTTACGGCCGAGAAAATAGGAGGGGGTCTCTGCAAGATGGCCAGGCGACGGACAGGTGGGGCCGTTTGGAGCGCGGGTTGCAGTAATTAAAAAGGGGAGGGGCTTTTTGCAAATCGACCACGGGCCCGGTACTGTTTATCTTCTCCTCGCGTCTGACGCGAATCTGGCGCACTGCGCGGGGCGGGGGTTCGATCCGGGGACGTGTGCGTGCGCGCTGGGGTGGCTAACCAGTGCGGCGTGCTAGGGGAGCTGTCAGGGAGGTGGGCGCGGGCTAGATAGGGCGAGCGTGGCGCGGGAAAAGCTACAGAAGACGGCGAGCTACGGCGCGGGCTCGCTGGTGGGCTTGGATCGGCGCGAGGAGCGGCGGAGCGTCGGGGAGGCAGACGCTCCGTCGGCTAGGGTTTCCTGCAGGGCGGCGAGGCGCGGGGTTGCTGGGGAGCTTCTTCTTCGCGTAGGCGCGGTCGGGGTGGTGCAGGGGGTTGTCCTGGATCTCCTCAGCCACTTCACGGTCGCGCTGCACGGCTGGTTCGTCGGGGCGGGCTGGTTGCTGGCGGCGAACGACGGCAGGTGGTGGTCGCTAGGGAGGAAGGAGGAGAGGAGGGCGTCTCGGGGAGATCTGGAGAGGCCAGAGGAGGCGTGTGGAGGGAGGAAAAGAGGGAGAGAGGGAGGAGGTAGCTGGGACACGGCAGAGATAAAGGTGGCCTCGTGCCACCTTTTTCCTCCTCCTCGAGCACGTGCTCGGCCGGCTGGGCTGGCTGGGGCTGGTCCAGGGCGAGGCAGTGAGGCTGCAGGGTGGGGCTGACATGAGGGAGAGAAGAGAGGGAGGGACTAGCTCGGGTTAGGTTAGATGGTGGCCTCGGGTTAGGTTTAGCTAGCGTTAGGGTTTGGGTGAGCTAGGTTAGAGAGAGGAGAGGCTGGGGTGGTGGGTCAGGTAGAGAGAGGGTGGCCAGGTGGAGAGAGGGGCTTGGCATGGAGGCCAAGCTAGAGAGAGAGAGAGAGAGAGAGAGAGAGAGAGAGGGTTAGTAGAAATTAGGGTTATGGGAAGAATAAAGGAATTTATTACGTTTGATTATTTTTAAGTATTTAGATTGGAATTTTGGTGTAGGAGGTTAATCCAAGAAGAACTAAAAGGGCTTGGTCTTGCATGGACTAATGTAGAGAGAAACTAGAAAGAAAGAAGAAGAAAATAATTAGGTGGAAAAGATCACACATGGCTCGTGCATGTATATAAATAGAAAAAATAAAAGAGAAGAATGTGGTAAGATCATCCCAAGTGGAACATGGTGAGTGCTAGAGTTGACATGAGGTGGAGGGGAAAAAGAATTCCAAGAAAAGAAAAAGAAAAGAATTGTGGAATAAGCCTCCTGTGGTTCATGCATGAGAGAGAAAAAAAATAGATATAGATGAGGATTTGGAATGTTGGAAGGAAAAAGATGACCCATGAAGTAAAGATCCACTTAAAATAAAGGAAAACCAAAGGAGCAAAAAGGTGGTGAAGAATGGTGCATGGCCCATGCAAAATAATAATGCCATTATTTATTTTGTGAAGACAATAATAATATGATGGCATTATTATTATGCATTTCCAAGAAATGGAATAAAGCCAAGCAAAGGAATTCTTAAAGGTCTAGATCCACCCTATTGCACATGAGCTAGAGAAATCCAAAATAAAGACAAACAAGCTCATGGTCTAGTAGGATGGTGGAATTATAAAGTGGTAGAAAGAAAGGTGGTGGAATGGAAATAAAAGATATGCCCCCAACTCAACTTGGGCATTTAAACAATATATCAATAACCAAATACAATATCAAGAGGCAAATACAATTAATAAAGCATGTGACAGAAGAACCAAAAGAAAAGAAGTTTTATATGATGCTCAAATGCAAGGTGGCATGATGACATGAGCATGATATCGTTATGATGCAACAATAATATATATAAAGTAGCCAATATCTTACTAGGACGAGTAGCATTACAATTGTTAGACAATTGGGATGCTACAACGCGCGTTGCTACGTCCGTCTATTTTTGCGATATAATAACATTAGTTTCATCTAATGTGGCGAAATATGGATATATTTTTCTTTACAGTCTGTGGTTGCTAAATATTGTGCTAATATGAACTACCACTATTTAGGTTTGTCTTCAGTATTATAATTAGCTCAATAACCGGAAAAATTAGGAACCCTGTGAAGTGATGTCTATACTACTAAAGCATCATATTTAGGATAGCACAGTACATAGCATCATTGAGTAGAAATACCCTAGTATGGCATCCACATAACAGAGTAGGAACATGTGCATGGAAAAATTGATCATACAACTTCGAGTTCACGGGCATATATTATTGCAGAAAATAAAAGTACGGGCCTAGGTAACTATGAAATAATAAGCTGTAAGTAAGCATGTAGTCACTCGGTTAATTGGTGTCCCTATTTCTCTCAAAAAGCCATAAGGAAGCAAGGGGTTCTCAGCTCGCCGAAACCTGCGAATGTTCACTTCTAATCAAAAATAAGCTAGAAAACTGTACATATCAGTATTGCTTGCACCACTTCTATACAATTCAGAAATCCCGTATGTGCAGTTTTAGGATCTTTCTGCAAATTACTGCAATGTAAATACATTGAAGTTTGTGTAAGGACACACAACGGTAACATCGGCAAAACAAATTGTTAATATTTTTATTGGATGAACGATCAAAAACTTGAAAGCAGTAGGCAAAAGATTTAGATAGTCATTTGTCAGAACATCTTAATCTGCACCGGGAAATGATGTCAACACACCACCAATGCTTAGCATCTCAATAAAATAGGAGTACTAATATTCCAAAGTGTTCATGGCACTAACCTGGGCTTAATCACACGCCGACATCACCATCTGTAGTGGAGTTGCTTCCTTTAATCACCATCTATGTTACATGGGTCTGAGATTCTGGAAAGAATTTGCTTACCTGAAGACCCTGCAGGATTGCATTGACTATTCTCAAGCTGAAAATTACCTCTTGATTCATATTCAATTGGAAAGTCACATCTCGACACTTCATCATCCAAGAAAAGCAAACAAGAACACAATACCATTACACAAAACCCAGCCAAGAGTTTCCGAAAATAAAAGAAATAAAAAGTACCAAAATGAAAAACATTTTATATAAAATTAGAGCTTGCCATGAACACAGTAAAGAATAGCAGGTCGATGCAACAGATCCTATATAGAGGATATGACAAATCCTGTAAATTTACTTTAGATGAATGCTTATTCATAGTATTGTAATCAACTGAATCATCTCAGACTTGCTACCTTCCATGTTGATGTCCCTCATCGTGTCCATTTCATTCACAAAATGTGGCACAATTTATTCATAGAGCTACATTCAGGCAGCATGCAAATACATAATATTATCAAATACGTTATCATCCATGGCTCCAGAATCTGATTATGTAAATGTATAAAAAAAGACACACGAATGAGGAGAGCACTTTCCATCTGATACAACAGATAATACCAATATATAACTGAATTTGAGACAAAAGAACAGAAAATATCGAGAGATACCAGGGCTAGGGAGCTCAATCTGAGCATGGAGAAGAATTAGAGGCTTGAGAAACACGGAGGATGGAGAAGAATTAGAGGCCTGAGAAACAGAGCAAACCAATCTGTAACTCAACATAAATAAATCAAAAAGTAAATATGGGAATTAAGGAGATAAAATTAGAGGCATGAATAACAGGTAATAAATCTAAAATAAAATTTGGAAATTATAAGGAAGAGGTGCCAACTCGATCGTACCTGAGCATGGAGCAGAAGCGGAGGTAGCAAGACATCAATTACCGGGGATGTTCGTTGTGGTGATGCTCGCGAGGGAAAGGAAATGACGCTCGCGTGGAGAGAGGCACCATGGCATCATTGGCACAAAAAAAACCCATGTGCTTCCATGGTGATGCTCCCCTGTGAGGTCTGGGAGGAGATCAACGCGGTGACGCGGCGGCGGCGGTGCACCCAGGTTTTCCGCTAGGTCGTAAGGAACTGAGGGGATATGCTTTGTACGCTCGTGCAGTCGTGGGGCAGAGACGCGGAGCGGAGTCGCTGCCGATTTGGTTGACGAACACGCGGACCAATCGCCATCATCCATCTCAAATCAACGGGAGGCCTCTGATTTGTTTAGCAGAGTAGCAGACCCGGGATATCCAGCCCAAGAGTGGCTCACGCGCGAAGAAGAGCCGCATCGGACGGTGTTCAACTACTGGCTTGAGTAATCTAACGGTAAAAAACGTTGATGGCCTGAAAGAGCTCCTCTTTAACTCGGTTATAATATCCCTAATAATACTAGGTAAAGCTCAAAAAATTAGAAATTTGATCGACATCTATAAAGTATGGGTGCATATTTAGTTTTTGTATTTTCTATCATGTAGAAGTCAATGTTTATTAGGTACTAGTACTTGTAAATTTTGTTAACATGATCTTAAGAATGAAGGAGAAGATTCTAGAATGATGGAGAAGTGTGTTTTGAGGATTGTGCATAGCGTTCATTGTGCTAAAAACTATTAATAGAATCTTTAAGTAGATGCTAGAATGGAAAATAAAACCCAACGGCTGGCAATATTGGGATTCGCAAGTCCTGATCCAAGAGTCAATATTCAAAGTTATTCATACACTATATAGTGATAAGATAAGATAAGATAAGGTAAGATAAGATAATATAATATAAGATAAGATATTAAACCTCCTAGAAATAATCCTTGTTGGTTTTCTTTTGGTATATAAGACACCAAAATCTTGTAGGATCCAACCTTGCTTTTTTTCCTATGAACTTTACATTCAAGATCCTATAGGATTATTTCCTATTTCATTTGATCCTATGAACCAAACCGTCTCTCTAGGAGAATTTGCATAGCATATCCCCATTTCGAAAAGAATTAGAATTTCCATAGCATCTCCCTAGGTTGGCATTTTTTTACGCAATCAAACATCTTAAGTATAATCAAGATTTTTGAAAGTAGTATTGTATATCAACTTCTACAATGTCAGATCGATATCAATATTATTTCCATGTTACATTTCCTTTCCCTCTGAAGGTCCTATCCTTATCCTGTCGCCACACGATGTGTTGTACCTGACACATGGTTTTGTTGAGGACGGTGAGGAGAATGATCCTGGTAGGTGGTGGTTAGCAAGATCTGCTGATGGTTCAAGACTTCTTCTGGTCTATACATATGGTGTCTCAGGCAATGCAATTGCTGATGATACTAGTGTTGTTCACTATGGTCACACCGTTCGCACCTATCCTTCTGGGTTTGAGTGCATGGTGTTCTCGATGGACACAAGCCAGTTAACTGCAGCTAACCGATAGAAAAGGGTTACTAACCTTGGATCATATTCTATTTTCCTTGGCATGAACTATCCAATTATCATTGCAGTAGGCATGCAAATGATCCTCCAGGACATCTGACGAGAAGGAACTGTATTTACACATCACACCAAGAAATTGGCTACGAGTACAGGCTGTGTCCTGAAATTTGCCGCTTTAGTCTGAATGGTGACACAGTTGTTGGTTTCCACACCAAAACTCGCTGGACATGGTCAGGGACTCCATTTTGGTTCATCCCAAGCTTCTCAAACGCATAGGAGTGGAACGAGCCTGTTCAAGGATAGCTCATCTGGTCTCGGCCTTCTATTGAACTCTGTTGGGGGGATACCCCCGGGTAGGGTCACGCCGGGGTATAAAGGCCGAGTTAGCCGAGGTACGGCATGGTCAAAGCAAGTGCAGGCCAGGTCACCTCAAGGCAGGCCGACTTACGGAGTAACCCGGCCCGTGGGGCATCCGCCTAACATTAACCCGGCTGGCATAAAATATATGTCATCCATATTTGTCTATCTATTATGCAGGTACCCTCGCAACCGGGTTAGCCAGGTGCCTGTCGGGCTATAACTTGGCTTCCAAGAGAAGGAAGGAATCTCCCGCTGGTCAAAAGGTGGCCTTTGCTCGCTATAGCGTGAGCGAAGAAAGCAGAGGGAAGGACCAACGGGGTAGGGGCGACCAAGATGACGCGAGCTGTGTCGGCTGACGTACCCATGTCTAGTGACGCTCAAAGGCATGGATTACACAGAGGGTTATGTCCATAGTCCAGACAAACCGTTAAAGTGAATAAAGAAGCATCTAGCTTTAACCAAGGGGCATACTCAGGGAATATGCTTCCACGTGTGCCCTAACTTTGCAACCCGGGCTCCCCTATATAAGGAGCATCAGGGCCTCCATAGAGAAGGATGATGTCTACACACTTCTATTCTTGTAGACAGTTGTTGGGCCTCCAAGTGCAGAGGTTTGTAGAACAGCAACAAGTTTCCTTTAAGTGGATTACCCAAGGTTTATCTAACTCAGGGAGGAAGTGGTCAAAGGTATCCCTCTCAAGCAACCCTGCAATCAAGATACAAGAAGTCTCTTGTGTCCACAACACACCCAATACACTTGTCAGGTGTATAGGTGCACTAGTTCGGTGAAGAGATAGAGAAATACAAGTGGTATGGATATAAGACAACGATACCAGAAAAGATCTTGACGGGAGGAAAAGACTAAAGGCAAAAAGATGGAAGCAAGCAAACATTTTTTTTTGGAAATGGACGCATATATTACTTAAAGCAATGTTTACACCCGGCCTCTTCATAACTCGGATGCACACAGCCGTTCAACCACACACCAAAGGTCCAACGCTAAAACATAAAAATTACAAATCATAATAACAACAAGATCCTCGAGCTAATGTTGATCTATACGGAGATCACGCTGCTATCCATGTCAGGAGAAAATGTCCCTCGCCGTGTCCTCCAATCGCGTACACCCCTCCACAAATAAGTGGCGAAGATCCATACGCTGGAGGGTAGTCCATGATCGGAGAATAGTCGTAGCTCGATAGATAACCTGCAAAGAAGAAGACACAATGTTATTAAAAATCTTGTCATTTGTACACAGCTAAAGCGACCAAATAATGGCAAGCGCTCCCACCCTAAACACAGTCCCATATTTATCATGTATCCCGTATAACCAGTTACCAAAAACATTGGCAACCGATCGAGGGGGCAATAAACCCGAGGCCATTTGGATGATTGACCATATAGAGCGAGAAAATTTGCATTGGAAGAATAGGTGTCGAATTGTCTCATTCTGATGACAAAAAACACACTGTCTACTTCCATGCCAATTCCTCTTAGCAAGATTGTCTCTTGTGATCAAGCAAACATGTAACAGATATAGTTGCAAATGGTGTTTAATGTTTAGAAACAAGGCTTAGGGATCATACTTTCACTAGTGAACACTCTCATATAAATATCTTCTCTTCATGATACTACTCTGAACTACTCTTCGGTTGGACACTCTAATCCATGGTAGGGCTATAACAACACTCCTCAAAGTTCGGTTTCCCCATCTGGATAACCCGTCACTATCACCTTGAGCGCAAGATGGTTCCAACAAACACCACAATTTCATAGAGACATCCAACTCCAAATATAACTCATGGCAAGTATTTGTAATCTCTAGTCTAAGTGCCACCATGGTGTGCATGCTATCACTTTCACGCACGTGGGGAGAGCCATAGATCTATTAAAGCACTTGAGTAGCAAGGTAGATCTACTTGATTACAAAGCTCATGATCACAATATGATCATGCATAGAGAGAGAGAGATGAACACATAGCTAACGGTAGAACCCTTAGCCTAAAGGAAGATCTACTCCATCATCATCATGGTAATCAGCAACGACGATGGAGATGGTGGTGGAGATCGATGGAGACGGCTCCGGGGGCACTTCCCCGTCCCGGCAGGGTGCCGGAACAGAGACTTTCTGTCCCCCGAATCTCCCCTTTGGTGGCGGTGGCGCTGTGGAACTTTTCGTGACTAGAGGCTGGATTATTTCGGGTTTTCTCATCAGGAGGCTTCTTATAGGCGAAAGGGCGATGTCAGAGGGTGGACCAGGGGCCCACACCACCTGGTGGCGTGGACAGGGGGACCCGCGCCACCACATGGTGTGGCCAGCCCCTGGCCCCTCTCCGTCTCGTCTTCTGGCTCCGTGAGTCTTCCGGTAAAATATTGACTTTGGCTTTTGTCCGGTCCAATTCCGAGAATATTTCTTTTCCAGCAAAAATGGGCAACTGGCACTGTGGCATCTTGTTAATAGGTTAGTTCCAGAAAATGTGTAAAAATACTCCAATGTGTGGACAAAACATAAGAAAGTAGATATAAAACAAGCATGGAGCATCAAAAATTATAGATACCTTTGCAACGTGTCAACATCCCCAAGCTTAACTCTTGCTCGTCCTCGAGTAGGTAAGTGGTAAAAAAGAATAATTTTTGAGGTGACATGCACCATCACAATCAAGATCAAACCATTTGCAAGCATTGAAAGCTGGGATCAAAGTACTCTAAACATGAGCATGAAAGATGAAGTTCTAACAATAAGACATAGTGAATATGCATGCAACATGAAAGGATACAAACAAACATCATGAATAACAAAGCATTGAAAGACGTTTGTTTGTTTCACATATAGAAAACATAGCATAGTGGCTTTCAGCTTGTCCCTCATGGAGTAGCAAAATATAAATGCACAGGACACCTTCAAAGTTCATAAGGGTGACTAGATACAAATAGTTCAAGAACAAGCAATATCAAAGTCATGAATCAATCAACAAGTTTCGGGACAATGCACATTAAACTAAGAATGACCACTATGCTCTCTCAATAGGTGCATAAAGATAGAAGATGGAGAATCAACATAAAAGTAAAAGAAAGGCCTTCATTGAAGGAAGTAGGGATTCAAGTCTTATAAAGATCTTCCAAAAATTATGGTACTTATTAGCTTTCAGCTCTCATTGCCCCTATCATAAGCATATTTAGGTGATTAAGGTTAAAGTGACACAACTAAGAGGATATGCTTGACAAGTTATAAGTTGAAATCTCATGCCCCTTGCTTACGAGTACCGAACCTCATGCTACTCAACTTCAGTCACAAGTAAGCTCTTGTCATTGTAAGTATATATGTATCATAGAGAACCGCCAACGGGGTACCTCTTGCCCCATGGCACAGGAGGTATCCCATATCAAAATGACAAGGCAACAAACAGTGAGCATCTCAGCAATCTTTTTATTTGCTATTTGCATAGGTTTTTATTGAGGATGTTTCATAGAATGCTCACTATGGTTATGCTGCAAGTTTCCACCATGATTAGGCATGGCTTAGGCTAGCGACCCAGGTGTTTCTCTAACACACATACAAACTCCATGATCTTACAAGTTCCCCTTTTATTTCACACCATCGGGATCCATAAGCAAAAGAATCATGATATCAACGGAATAATAAGTGCAATGTTAAAAGCGTTCACCATGATACATGGTTCAACTAACTTCAACTTATAAAGCGCAAGAATATACGAAAAAAATGGACACAATGGTTCAAGATTATTAAGTGCAAGAAATTGAAGTGTGCCATCAAGTTCGTGAGAGCCTTAATCACTAATTTTCACATAACAAGTTTAATTCAGAAGATACATAAAATCATGAATATACTTGGAATAACAAATGCTAATAGGTAGGTATGGTGGACTCTTTGGAATAACTTGGTTTTATTTGGAGTTGGATGCATGAGTGGGACTCATACTTTGTTATGGAGGCTAGCAAAAGACTAGGAGCGACCAACTAAGAGAGCAATAATGGCCATAATCATTCAAAGTGACAAAACATCATTAATTAAAGCATAAAGTGATATTACAAGTTGAAAATTAAATGATCATATAGGCTATGGTGACTTGGGATAGTCTTAACATGGTGTGAGCATGCGCCAAGTCAACCCAAATAAAGCATCAAAGGAGAATACCACAATAATATGCTTTAATATGCTAAAACAACACATGATTCTTTCAAGGCACATTAAGCAATCTCAATTGTTTATAACATGTCATGCTACATCAAAAACCACTAAGCATAAATCCAAAACAATATCAAGCATGACATGACAAAGCATAGGCCACAGTCAAAACCAAGCTCCTTTTTACCACTTAAGCATGAACTTTTCCTACTCATTTCCAATCCAAACCAACTTATATGAAAACTAATGTATGAATGAGGGGGTCCAACCAATTTATTCAAGCAAACTAAGAAAACTAAAACCAAAAACAAAAACAAAGACGCTCCAAGAACAACACAACTGTGCATGAAACAATAAAAATGAAGTGTTGGGAAGAAACCTGAGATTTTTATTGATGACGAAGGGGATGCCTTGGGCATCCCCAAGCTTTGACGCTTGTACTTCTTGGATATTTCTTGGGGTGACACGGGTGGCATCCCCAAGCTTGAGCTTTTGTTCATACTTCATCTTATCACATTACTCTTCCCTACACTTTAAAATTTCCTTCATACAAAACATCACATAATCTTCACTAGCAACATTAGTGTACTCAAGATAATAAGTCTTTTGGTTCAGTTCGAACAAAAATAAAACTTCCATAAAAACAAAAGCTACTGTAACACTTCCTTTAAAAAGTTCAAATGATCAAAGAGAACTGAAAGAGAAAGAGATTAAGAGGCAAATGCAAATAATGGCAGAAATCTGTCAAAATAGACCAGCAGGTAAAAATCAATTTTTTCGAAGACCTTATGTTGCTCAAATCGAAAAGTATTGAACTAACGAAAGTTAGCTAACAACCTGGGGGATTTATTCAGAAACCTATAGCTCAATCAGACATATAGAAATTTTTCACGAATGTTTACAGTGAAGCACAAAAATCTGTTTCGGGACAGCACTTCCCCAAATCTTACTTCCCTCTCACTAGAGGTTATTATTGGCACAAAAATCAAACAAAAAGGATAAGGAGAGGTTATTACAGAGGTAATAACTTCCAAGACTCAACTAAAACTTTTGGGTTATCTCCCAATAAGTACTTTTCTTTAACGCCTTTAAGTTAGGCATGATAGTTTGAGAAGATGCTCACATAAGAAATATGAATTGAAGTAAAAGAGAGCATCAAGAAGCAAATTCAAAGCACATTTAAGTCTAACCCACTACCTATGAAAAATAATCTTGTAAAGAAATAAGTCATGAAAGCACAAAGCAACAAACATAGGAAAGCAAAACAAGTGCAACTTCAAGACTTTCAACATAAAGAGGGGAAACTTAATATTATTGAGATGCATAAAACCATGTTTACCTCTCTCGTAATAACTTTCAGTAGCATCATGAATAAAATTAACAATATAACTATCACATAAAACATTCTTATCATGAGCCACATGCATAAAAGAATTAATACTCTCCACATAAACATAGTCATTCTTATTAATTGTAGTGGGAGAAAATTCAACAAAATAGCTATCAGTATTATTCTCATCACCATAATCATCAAATATAGGAGGCATATTGTAATCATAATTAATTTTCTCCTCAATAGTAGGTGGACTGAAAATATCATATTCATCATTGCAATCATCATATATTGGAGGTATAGTATCATCATAAGCAATAGAATACTTATCTCCCAAAGTGTGTTCATTTGTAAACATATCATCATTGGAAGGAACATGGATAACACTAATAGTACAACAATTATTAATATCATCATTTTCAGAATTGGTACCGAAGAGATTTTCAATATCAAAAGTAGTGTGCTTTTCCCAATCATGATCACTACTATAGGTAATAGGCATAGGAACATCATCGAGTTCAGACTCATCAAAAACTATAATAGGAGCAACATTCTTAGGGGAAAATATCGTTTCCTATCTCCTTTTACTCCTCCGTTTCTTATTTTTCTTCTTCTCTTTAGGAGGGAGAGGCTTGAAAGGAATCTTCTCCATATACCTTGGTTTATTGTTAGAGACAATAGAATAAACTTTGGAGGATTCCTCCTTTTCATTAATAAGATCAAAACACATATTAGTCTTGTCATATTTTGGTAAAACCTCATCTTTTATAATACTTTGTTTGTAAGTATTTGTGTGGCTATTATCAACTCAGTAAATATGGTAACCATGCAGGACGCTATTCATATCAAAAGCACTCATATCTACCAAAGAAGTGTTTCTTGATAATTCTTCACACCCCAAAAATAATGTAAGTTCATCATGCTGATTAGGAGTGATCATGTTATCACAATACAAACTTGCAGTACTCATTGGATTAGAAGGACTATTATTATGGCCTGAGCATTGAAAATTGAAATGACCCACTTCAAAGCAAAGTTCACAAATAAAAGGATAGAGGGCGCAAACTTTTTTACCAAGATCATTTAGAGCCCTATAACACATTCCAGTTTTTTCATTCTTGTGGGTGATACAATATTCTTATTCAATTTGATTATTCTCACAAGGTCTATGTATTCCACAAAAATTAGCGTGCTTATAAGAAATAGTATTTTCAGAGGTTTGAGCATGTTTATGTTGGGTTCCGTAGCAAAAAACAAAAAAATTATATCTACTCGAACACTAATACCATGATCTATACTATGCAGACATAAGTAATGGAGAAGGGATACGATATTCATACCTTTGAAGACCGAGACACACCTTACGCAGGAAGGCGTATATTGATGAAGACAAGCAACACCCCAAGTGTGGTGCCTGCGAAGTTCGTCAGACGTCCGGTGTAGGAGACGTCAACCGGACTCCGATCTAGCCGAGCAGCAGAAGAAGTAGATGCTGGATCGCAGATCACACGATGGTGGTGTGAAGGTGGAGAACTCACCCATGAGGTCCTCCCCAATATTACGGAGAAGTCCTCAATGGATGAGAGAGAGAATGAGAGGGAATGGGGTGATTCCAAAGGGGGAGGGGAGACCCCTATATATATTGGGAGGGGGCGCACCACCTTAGGGCCAGGCGGTGTGGGACTAACCCCCACACCCGCCGGCCACCTAGGGGCAGCCGCCTGCCCTAGGTGGGCCCCATTGGGGTGGCCCACTAAGCCTAGGCCGGCTAGCCCCCTCTCCCTAGGCGCCATGCCCTATTGGGACTCCCTTCGGGTGAGGCCCATTAGCATTATGATGCCTTTAATAATAAAATAAAATATATATTTAATATTAATTCTCCAATTAATATTCAAATACACATATTGTATTATTCCTTCACTCCGAAACATCTTCCAGACCCCTTTCGATCTCCATCGGATGTTACCCGGAACTATTCCGGTTTCTCTTTCTCTATTTCTCCTACGATACCTCATCTACCCTAAGCATCCCTACCCTTAAGTGTGACATCCTTCGGTTCGGAAACACTCCGGACATGATCGAGAATACTCTCACATCAATGATCAACAGAGGGACCTGGATGGCCATGTGACCCCCGTGCGTTTCACGAATACAACCGCTCGAACTGTGAGATAGTCGTTCCCCATTCCCTTTGACATATGATACCTAATTCATTCGAGACTTGATCTTCGGTATCCCCATACCTTAGTTCGGTCTCATTACCAATGACTTGTTTACTCATTCTTGTGCCGTTGCATTCCGTGACCAAGTCACATGCTTGCAAGCATCATTAATGCAACGTCACCGAGATGGCCACATGTATCTGTCCGTTACATGGACTAGACAAATCCTGGTCTTGATATGTACTCCTCTACGCATCCCTTCGAAAAACCTGAGTGGCACCTTTTTGATCACCCTGTTACGAGATGATTCTTGATAACCATCTAAGCTTCTTCCGGAATGGTGATTTGCATTACCTCACAGTCAAAGGATCAGGTTGCGAGGTTCTCTGTGTTTTATCATCAATGGAGAACTTTCTAACTAGATCTCATTTAGGATATAATGGTCGGATGTTTGTCTATCA
Source organism: Avena eriantha (assembly GCA_910589775.1). NCBI lineage: Eukaryota > Viridiplantae > Streptophyta > Magnoliopsida > Poales > Poaceae > Avena > Avena eriantha. Next base: position 100,499,287 of record OU342746.1, on the reverse strand, counting down.
TGTTATTCAACCAATAACATGACCTCATTGTCAATTGGCATAAATGTCCATGATCTTGAAACCTAGACCATCCTCATGACCAATGAACTAGTTCGCTAGAGGTAACTAGAGACACGATTTGTTTACATACCACACGTGTATTAACGTTCCGCATTAACACAGTTATAGCATAGCATGAAACGTATTATGAACATATAGGAGATATATCAAAGAATACACTTTATTATTTTCCTCTAGGGCATAACCCCTTCAATCTCCCACTTACACTAGAGTATAAACAAAAACTAGTTTACAATTGGTAGGAACCAAACACCAATGGAATCTTGGTGTTGTTCGTGCTTTTCCTGATGGAGAGCTTTAGTCAAAGGATCTGCCATATTCAGTAGCCGCTAGAGGAATCCAGGGAGGGATAGTATGGTGATTCCACACACAGATGCTTTGTATTCACTAGGTTGACAAGGTTTACAAATTCCTTGAGCTGTATTGGCGAGAGGAGGAAGAAGGAGCTCTCTTACTCTTACCACTACCTATCTCCAAGGATCCAACTACTCAAATGCTAACCCCTTCTACAGAGGCCCTAGCGCTCCTTATAAAGGGGAGGCTTGGTCTCCAATTAGGGCATACGTGGAGGCATATTCCTGGGAATATGCCTCTTCCCAAAGTAGCAAACCGACCGGGTCACTTTTCGCCATTGTAAGCCATGTAGAGCCTACGTAAGCCTCTGCGGTGCCAGCGTCATCCGACACAGGGCGCGTCACCCTTGTCGGCCACGCCTCGGTGGTCCTTCCCTCTGTCCGCTTCGCTCATGTTCCAGCGTACAGTGACCACCTTTTGACCAGCGAGATACCTTCCTTCTCTTGCAAGCCTGATATAACCTAGATCATGCCTGGTTAATCCGGCCACGCGGGTACCTGTATACAAGTTACATAAATCCTGCCGGCATACGACATACGTCAGCCGGGACTCAGTTAGGTGGACATCCTCCGGTCCAGGTTACTCCGTGATTCGGCCTGCCTTGAGGTGACTCGGCCAGCATTCACTTTGACCTTGCCGTACCTCGGCTAACTCGGCCTTTATACCCCGGCGTGACCCTACCCTGGGGTATCCCCCAACATTAGTCCCTGAAGCTAGTGCGGTCTTAGCAGCTTCAGCCGCTAAGGCCACAGCAGGTTCAATTTACCGAGCCTTTTGCTCCCTTTTCCGAGTTACCACATAGCCCGGATTTCATGGGCTGACTTTCCCTTGGCACATTCCGAGTTTTCACTCGCAGGCCGGGTCACCCTCTAATTTTCCGGATTATCCTTCCTTCTCTCGTACGCTTCCCCACGTCCCACGTGGAGGGTAATCATTATCTTGCCTCATTTTAAGGGCCTGCGCCAGTTACTGCACTTATTGTCAGGTGTTACTGTTGCACACGTCACGTCGTGACTGCCTCCTCGTTAACTGTATCACCATGTCGCGTCGTGGGATCCCCTGTGCCCTGTGGCCCTTCCTGTGCCTCGCCTCTGATTGGTTGCCCCGGCAGATACACGGCCACGCCGTGTGGCCTCGACGCACTACACGATCCCACTACCCCCATTGGGGCATGGTTAAATAGGGGAGGGGCGCACCCCTTGGCCATTTTCTCCTTCTCGCGCCCCTCTGCCTCTTCTTCTTCCTAGCGACAGCGCCGCCGCCACCGCATCTGCTCAGCAGCGCCGCTGCTGCACCGTGCTTTCTTGCACCTGCCTCGCTGCCACTCCCGCACAGGTCCACCGCCACGGGTCTGCCCCAGTCCAAGTCTCTGCCCCCACCTCCGATAGGGCCGGTGAGGATAGTGATCTAGACATGACCGAAGAGGAGCTCGCCGTCGCGGAAGAGAAGATGGAAGAGGGGGCAAAAAACGCAGAGCGCAGTGCCTGGGCCGGTTCCTAGGTGTACCAGGACAACCTGGACTGGCTCTACCGCACCGGCCGCATCCCCGAGGGCATGATTGCCCGTCTAGCCTTTGAGGAGCTCGCTCCCTCACCTAATCCGGGTGAGTTCTTCGTGTTCCTCTCTCACTTTCAGCGCGGCTTCGGCCTGCCTGTGAGCGATTTCTTCCATGACTTCCTCAATATCTACGAGCTCAAACCTCACCATCTCCCGGCGAATGCCATCACATCCCTTTCTTCCTTCGCCTCCACCGTAGAAGGATATGTCGGTATGTGGCCCACCAAAGAGCTTTGGATCCGGTTCTTCGGTCTGCGAAGAAACGAGATTCCGAATAAACTGCTTGGCCTAGAGGACAAACATCTGACACCGTTCGGTGTTGCCTCTATTTCTCCCTGGAAACAATCCGTCTTTCCCCGGATCACGGGGCTTGATTCCTGCAAGGGCTGGGCCCGAACTTTCTTCTATGTCAGAAATGGCACGGATGAGGATCTGATGCGGCTGCGCCCTTATGCTCCGGGTCCTCGTAATCCGGATTTATGGGACCGGGTTTCCAAGAAACCCACTGTCTTGGCGAATCAAGTCAACAAGCGTTTCAAAGAGCTGAAAGACTTGGGGCTGCGCAATGAGGACGCGATGATCACTTTCGTCCGCAGACAGATCTCCCCTCTCCAGAAGCACACACACAAGCTTTGCCACATGAGCTGGCGACTTGACCCCAACCAGACTTCTTCCTTTGAACTGAACAACACAGAGATATTCCGCCGGGTCAAGGCCCTTTTTACGACTCACAAGGACTTCTCCGCTGATTGGGAGTGGGGATTGGAGCATTATTGCCGGGACAAGCCTCCTCCTACGGTAAATCTCGTGATTCAATCTTTTTCCGAGTTATATCCTATGTCGGAGTATGTTGTTTATTTGATCCTTTTGTATTTCTTTCTAAGTTGTTTCTTCAGCAAACCCTCGAAGATGGCACCGAGCCTTCCCTCAAATGGGCGAAGGATTGACTTGTCTCGGACGAGGAGGAGCCGGATCAGGAGATGTTCCTGCCGTTCCCTGATGCAACCAAGCGACCCACTGGTAACTTCTCTTCCTTAAGGGATTGGCCTGATGATGAAGATGATTCAGATGTTGAGGTGATGGAAGCATTTGACGTTGTACCCATTTCTTACGCCTTTCCGGCTTTAGCTAACCCGGCTGGGCAGATCCACGAAGATCCTCCTCTCGCCACGGGTGAGCTGGTCCCAGCCGCGTCTAAGAAACGGGCTGCCAGTTCCGCTGCTTCTTTCGGACCTCCTAAAACAACCAAGAGGCGAAAGAAGTCTGTAGACAAGGCTGCCACCAAGCCTCTGACTAAGGCCACGACTCGGAGAGCTCGGAAGCCGAAGGAGACTTCGACTTCTGATGAGTAAGTCACTTTCTTCTTTGTCCAATTCTCTACTTCGTGCTTTGCTATTCATATGCTTTTCTTTTGTTATAACTTATTATCCGTCATTTGACTCGACAGGGCTGCGGTGGAGGTTCCTCAGAGCGGCTCCAGCATCTCCTCTTCCTTCCGGCATAGCCCATCTCCCCCTCGTGGTGACGATACACACCCGCTGAGCCCCATTCATGAGGGTTCAGTGGCTGCTCCGGGTTCTAGCCCACCTCGTCTAGAGGAGGGCAACCTTGGAGCAGGGGGAAGTGGCTCTGCCGAGGCAGCGGATGCTCCTAGCTCCTCTCCGGCTCAGCCGCAACCTGCTACCTCCGAGGTACCAACAGCACCCCCGCCAAGACTAGCACCAGCACAAGCACCAACGCCAGCACCAACAGCAGCACCACAAGTACCAGCAGCAGCACCAACTCCTTCCGCCTCGTCCGAGTCTTCCAAGACTCGGCGAGAAGGCCCAGTTAGCACCAAGGCTGCACCCAAGTCCAAATCCGCAGCTCAAACCTCAACCTCTCAGCAGTATCCCAAGGCCAAGAAAATTTCTAACGCCACCAGGGCAGCATCCATCGAAGCTAGACAGCGCACGCTCGCGTCCATGCTTCCGAAGAAAACTCCACCGAAGAAAGATGCCTCCCCCGGGTCAGCTAGCACGCAACTTGCATTGCACACTAGCCCTGCTGCCACCCAAGTTGAAAGGAGGGAGGCCCACGCCAATGGTTTGATTGCGCCCCACATGCTTAGTGGAGAGCGATATCCCTCGGCCCTAATTGAATACGTCAATAACTGGAACAAAGCAGAGTTCGTCAATCCCAATGACGATCTTCCAGAGAAATTTGGACCCGCGGAGTTTAGCGCTCAAATGAACACAGTAGCCAAGGCTATCAACCTTGCCGGCCGGATGATGGAGGTACGCTACTTTGTCTTTTCTTTAGCATGCACAAGTGCTTAGAGATATATCCATTAGTCACCGATCCTCTGGGGGAGTAACTTGTTACTCGGACGGATGCTCCTTAGAGAACTAGCGTAGCTCCTTAGTAACATCGGATATGCACACACCTAGAGCCGGGTTAAGTTCCACTTGGCCCGGATCTTGTATACTTCGAATATGCACACACCTAGAGCCGAGTTAAGTTCACTTGGCCCGGATTTTGTACACTTCGAATATGCACACACCTAGAGCCGGGTTAGGTTCCACTTGGCCTGGATTTTGTACACATCGAATATGCACACACCTAGAGCCGGGTTAAGTTCCACTTGGCCCGGATCTTGTACACTTCGAATATGCACCCACCTAGAGCCGGGTTAAGTTCCACTTGCCACAGATTTTCTACACTTCGAATATGCACATAATTAAGTCAACTTTGCTTTTCTCAGGTCACCACCAATCGTCGGAGCGCTAAGTTTCAGCGCCTCTTGGACACACACAAGGGGCTCCGCTCAAAACATTCTGTACTTTTTGCTGAGTTTGAGAAAAGGGGTAAGTTTTCTCTTTGCCTCTTTTCCCATCTTTCTTTGTCTTTCCCCGCCGGACTAATTTGTCATTCGGATTCCGTAGCCGGAGTAGAGGCCGAAAACACCATCATGAGGAAGAACTTGGATCAGATAAAAGGTAAGTCACTTTGGTTAATCTTCTTCTATGCTCTTTCTCCTTTTCTTCTTGGCTCGGCAGATATTTATGCCTCGGCTCTGCCGGGTTAACACACCGATGCAGCATCCCTTGAAGATAGTGTGCCCGTGCCTGATATGATGCTGCATTTTCTCGAACAAGCAGGGCAACATCAGGCCGAGCTCAAGAAAAAGGACGACGAACTTGCCATTCTCCGGGCCAAAGATGATGAAATTGCTAAGCTCAAAGCTGAAATGAAAAAGCTCAAGGCGCTCCACCAGACTGAGATGGAGAAAGCTGGCCAAGACTTCACCGAGGAACGAGAACGTCTCAATCTTCAACTTGCGAAAGATCAAGAGCTGCTGAAGGAGGCCGACGTCAAGCTTGAGTCGGCAAATGTTGAACTTGAGAAACTCCGGAAAGAGGCGTGCTGATTGCACCACAGAGCTGACCCGGATCCACAGTCATATCTCTCGTAAGTTCTTTTCCTTCAGCCGACATGAATCTCTCTGGGTCAACCTCCTTTACTTATTTCACTTGTCTTGTTTTCAGGCAAATTCCCAAAGGGCGATGCTATTGCGGTTGATGTAGTTACCAAGTTCCGGCAGTAGAGGGGTACCCCAACTGGTCCTAGCTCTGAAAACATTCCCTATGACATGGAGGACTTGCTGGTCAGCTTATCCTCTCGCATTGAGATCGTGAAGAACTACGGTTCGGGTCTCCTAGATGCAGCAGTCCGGATCTTCCGTGCCCTTTGGCCTGGTGAAGATACTCTGGAGGGGTCCACTGCTCTGATTACCAAGTTAATGGATTGCGAGACCCAGCTTGACCTCTGGAGGGAATCCGCCGCACGCGCCGGAGCTGAAACTGTCCTCCACTTTGTTCTCACATGGTATGAAAAGTTGGATCTGAAGCTTCTCGAGCGCTTGCGCACCGGATCAAAGTGGTCGGATGACCCGGATGGGGTAGCCCGGCGCAAGGCTTGCACCCACAACCTCATCCAGTTTGCTCCCATCCATCGATGGAAAGAAGGACCAAGTTTCCTTGGCGTTATTAACGACGAATATGTCGAAGATGGTTCGGGAGACGAGGAAGAGGACAAAGCTTCAGATATCAAAGAAAATTAAGACGATGATGAGGCTGAAGCCGGAGTTCCACCTGCTGGCGCCGAGTTTCCTCCTCGTGCTGTTGCTCCTTGAGCGTGAAAAGACACTTTGAAATTTATCAGATCCCCGGTATGTTGGGTGCATATGTATTAAGCACACAAATTATATTTTGCTACTAAGTTGCTCATGCTGGATTAACTTGGGCGTAGTCCCCGAGTTTCATTTTCTTGTTTCTCCAATTTCCTGGCTCGGCTCATGTCTACCTTGATTTGGTTTTGTGACTTAGGAGTCCGAGTTTCAAAAATTGAATTAACAATACTTGGAAACTTTAGGACTAGCTTAAAATAATTCAAAATAGTAAAAACAAGGTAAACATAAAGTTAGTCCGAATAACAAATGTTGGCTCGATTACGTTCTTTTCCCTTAGTCGTTTTTCGTGTCCTACGCAATTCCAAACTTGTTCTCTTGCTTGCCATGAAGCCAAATCTTGTTGGACAACAAAAAATCTAAGAGTTGAGTTTTTGGTGCTCACAAACTACTAATCCGGCTTAGGCAGAAGCAACTTAAGCCAGCCGACATAAAAATAAATTACAAGTACAGAAGATAACAAATATTATTAAGGCAGTCCCCAAGTTACTGCTTGAGGTGCTAAGATTTCATTGATAAACTCATTGCCGGCATACATACCGACGTATGAGAGACTCGGATACATACACTTCTTTGTTAAGTGTAGAAGGGACAAAGTAGAGCTACATTCCATGGACGTTTAGAATCCTCGCTGGACCTGTCCGCCTTGTTCTTCTCCTATGGTTTTGCGTCGATGAGATAATAAGAGTCATTGTGTAATGCTTTGCTCACAATGAATGGCCCTTCCCATGGCTGGGATAACTTATGCATGCTAGTAGTACGTTATACCAACCGGAGTACCAGGTCACCTTCCTGGAAGACTCGAGGGTTTACTTTCTGGCTATGATAGCGTCGGAGATTTTGCTGATATATGGCGGATCTGGACAATGCCAATTCTCTCGCTTCTTCCAGCAGATCACCATCATTTTGCCGGGCTTCTCGCACTTCGGCTTCTGTGTATTGGGTGACCCTAAGTGAATCATGCTCTATGTCGGCTGGTAATACAGCTTCTGCCCCATATACCAGAAAAAATGGCGTATAGCCTGTTGATCGATTCGGAGTTGTTCTTAAACTCCACAGTACCGCTGGTAGTTCTTCTATCCAGCACCCCGCTGATCTTTGCAGCGGCTCAATGAGCCGGGGTTTTATCCTAGATAATACTAATCCGTTGGATCTCTCCACTTGCATGTTCGATGCGGGGTGGGCTACTGAGGCAACGTCCAGCCGGATCTTCTTATCTCGGCAGAATCGCGCAAATGCTCCTTTAGCGAAATTGGTGCCATTATCTATTATGATACTGTGAGGATAGCCATATCTCAGAATGATATCTTTGAGGAATGTCACGGCCATCGCTCCGTAACATTTTCTTATCGGCTTTACCTCAATCCATTTTGTAAATTTGTCAACCATAACCAAGATATGGGTCTTATTTCCTCTTGCTGGTTTAAACGGGCAAACCATAGCCAGACACCATACGGAAAATGGCCAGGTAATTGGTATGGTCTTGAGCTCCGATGTTGGCATGTGTGTCTTGGTTGCATACCTCTAACAACCATTGCATTTTCTTACTAGATCTTCTGCTTGTTCCAAGGCACTTGGCCAGTAGAACCCATGCCGGAAAGCTTTTGCTACTAAAGCTCTAGATGAGGCGTGATGCCCACATTCCCCTTGATGTATATCTCGGAGGATGTCAAGCCTTTCTTCCGGGTCAACACATCGCTAGAGGATGTTTGTGACACTCCTCTTGTATAGTTCGGCATTGATAATCGTGTATGCCTTTGCGCACCTCTGAATTTGCCTGGAAAGCACCTCTTCACTGGGAAAAGTTCCATCCTTCAGGAATTGAAATATGGGCAGTGCCCAAGCTGGTATAGCTCGCACCGGAAATACATCCTCATCAATTTCCATTTGATCCACCGACATAACCTCGGCCGGATCGCGCTGTGCAGTCCCCGGGTTCTGTGAAGCAGTCCCCGGGTTTCCTGAACCACATCCCACATCAATGTCCATGGGTACAGCTCCGGACTCCGGATCTGCCGGGATGTAGATTGAGTCGGTTTCTGGGGATGGCCTGATAGATGGTTTTCTGAGGTGTTCTAGCGCTACACCCGGTGGAATTGCTTGTCAGGTTGATCCGAGCGTCGACAATACGTCGGTAACCTCATTTTCCAGCCGGGGTACATGGTGAAACTCACATCCCTCAAAGTACCCTGATATCTTTTGCACATGAAATCTGTACAATGCCATGTTTGCATCCAAAGCGTCCCATTGCCCCGAGACTTGCTGAACTACCAAATCCGAGTCGCCAAAGCATTGGATCCGACGTATTCCAATTTCTTTTGCCACCTTGAGCCCATGCACAAGTGCTTCATACTCGGAGACATTGTTTGATGCTGCGAAATGGATTTGCAGCACATACTTCAACTGGTCCTTCTTTGGTGAGTGTAGCATCCCAATTGTCTAACAATTGTAATGCTACTTGTCCTAGTAAGATATTGGCTACTTCATATATATTATTGTTGCATCATAATTATATCATGCTCATGTCATCATGCCACCTTGCATTTGAGCATCATATAAAACCCTCTTTCTTTTGGTTTTTCTCTCATATGCATTATTAATTGTATTTGCCTCTTGATATTGTATTGGTTATTGATATATTGTTCAAATTCCCAAGTTAAGTTGGGGGAATATCTTTTATTTCCATTCCACCACCTTTCTCTTCCACCACCTTATAATTCCACCATCCCATTAACAATGAGCTTGTATTTCTTTTCCTTTGATATTTTAATTCTAGCTCATGTAGTTTGGGGTGGATTAAATCCTCTAAATTCTTGTGCTTGGTTTTATCTCCACTTCTTCGATATGCAAAAGAATAATGCCATCATATTAATATTGTTTTCACAAAATAAATCATGGCCTTATTATTTTTGCATGGGCCATGCACAATTCTTCACCACCTTTTACTCCTTTGGTTTTTCATTTGATTTAATGGGTCCTATCTTGGGGAAAACCATCCCCTACCATTCCACCATCCTCATAGTCTCATCCATATCTTTTCTTCTTAATTTGATTTTCTTCATGCATGATCATGTGAGGACTTTTCCACCTATTTCTTTCCTTCCTCTTTCTTTCTTGTTTTTCTTCAACATTGGCCCAAGCAAGATCAAGCTCCATGGTCCTCCTTGTTTTAGTCTTATAAACAAAAATTAAAACCTAAATGCCTAATAAAAATCTAAACCTAGCTTTTCTATTTATTATTCTTTTAAACCTAAATTACACCAAACCCTAACTCTAATCTTCCTTCTCTCTCTCTCTCTACCATGAGGAACACCTGACCCTCTCTCTCTCTCTCTCCTTGGCCCCACCTCAGCTAACCCTAACCTCCATCTAACCCTAGCTATGCCCTAACCGGAGCCCATGCGTAAACCTAGCCGAGCTAACCCCCTCTCCTCTCTCTCTTTTCTCTACCGGCCGAGCTAGCCCCACCCTCCAGCCTCCACACCGTCCTGGTCCACCTGCAGCCACCCCGCCTCGCCCTACCTGCCCAGCCGAGCTAGCACGTGCCGAGGAGGAGGAGGAAAAGGTGGCACCGAGGCCACCTTTATCTCTGCCGTGCCCCGCCTGCCTCCCTCCTCTCTCCCTCTCGTTTTCCCTCGCCCACACGCCTCTCCTGCATCCCCAGATCCGCCCTAGACCCACCTCTCTTCTTCTCCTTCCTCCTCTCCGACCACCACACCTGCCGCCGTCGCCGCCAGCACCACCTCACCCTCGTCGATCTAGCCGGCGTGCTCGTTGTGGGGGTAGCCTGGGAGACCGAGGCGACCACCTGGCTGCTTCCCGCACGCGTCGTCGAGGAGGAGAAGCCCCGGGAACGCCGGTACCGCCGCCACCCGACGCCAAACCCTAGCCGCCAGTGTGCCAGCGTCCTCGCCTTTCCAAAGCCTCCCCGGCCGATCCAACACCACCGCCGAGCCCGCGGTGAGTCCCTCGACTGCCCTGACATGCTCCGCCTCGCCGTACCGCCCTAGCCCCGCCGTTACTTTTGCCGAGCGCTCTCAGTGCGCGCCGCTCGCCAGTGTCTGCAGCCTCCCCGCGCCGCGCAGAACCCTAACTAGGCCCCAGCCCCTCACCTGTCAGCTCCCCTAGCCCGCCGCAGTGGCTCCGCCCCCTCAGCGCGCTCGCCCGCATCCCGGGTTCGAATCCCCGCTCCGCGCTGCGCGCACACCGCCGTCAGACCGTGAACACGAAGAACAGTACCGGGCCGTGGTAAAATTACAGTTAGCCCCCCTTTTTATTCCGCTCGCAACCCGCGCTCCTAGCGACCCCACAAGTCAGCCGCGCTAGTACTTTTGCAGGAAAGCCCCTCTGCTTTTTCCGGCGTCACCCGCGCTCCAGCCCCAGCCCCACCTGTCAGCCCCTGCCTTCCTCACCGCTGTCACGTGGGCCTGCGCCAGTTGGCCCACCCCGCAGTCGCACGGGCTAGACAGACCCACGGTAACAAAAGTGTTTTCGCGCGCGTGGCCCAGTCAGCACAAGGCCCACCCGTCAGTGGCTGTGGCTGAATCTGACTGAGTAAGAAAAGTATTTCTGGCTGTCTTTTTTTATTTAAACCTTTTTCAAATTGATTTAAATTCAAATTCAAATCAGATTTAAATAAATTTTAAAATACAAATCCAAATAATACATATAATATATGTTTTGGAATCAGAAAAATGTGAGGAATTCAAATATGCCCTTCAAAAAATATTTTGAACACTTTAAAATTTCAAGTTGATTAAAATTACAATAAAATGCCCTTTTCCTTAATTAATTAATAATTTTGGTTTTATAATTCCAAATTTGACAAATAATATGTCTAAATCGATCAGCGCGACAAGCCCGTTCTATTTCTGCAGTCCTTGTTCTGAATTGAAGCACGCATCATGTTGCTATTAAAAATCTGAACTGTTTATGACAATAAAACTTGGGCAAATAAATAATAAAGTGCTTTATTTCTTGTATCCACACCTCACCTTTGCCATGCTACTTTAATGCCATGTAAATTGTGCATCATTCATCATGGCATGTTTGGTTGCTTGTTGCATTTTAATTCATATGCTTGCGCACTTTATTTATGTTGGCCCTTGTTTGTTTCATTCTTCTTCGAATAGACGCCTAGCAGGAGAATTACCAAGAATCACAGGAGTACTACCCAGATCCATCTCTCGCTTCAACTGAGCTGCCAGGCAAGCACTACCACATGCTTGCATACATACAGTACCTATTGCCTCTATCTTATTCTTGCATCATTGAGTCGTGATTGCATTAAATTGAATCCCAAGTACTGCATAGCCTTTACTATTAAACCCCACCAAAGCTTGTTCTCCATCCCATGAGCCATTACTACAGGAGTTGTTTGAGCCATGCGAGTCGTAGCAAAGCATGTGTAGGGTATGTGAGTGTCTGATGAATAACGAGGTACCTAAACAACATAACCTGAGTAGTAATGGGATAACTAATGAAAGAGGCACTGGTGAGCAATATCTGCTATTTGGTTTTTCATGCTGACTTGTATCCCGTAGGACCCCGAGTACTTGATTCCTGTTCCTTGACTATTCGCACTATCCACATCCGGGAGGCCTTATGGACCCCCCTGAGCCAGAGCTTGATTCATTCTTATTTCTTGGGGCCACAATTAGTTTGGGGCTTTATTACTATCCTGTACTTATGCCATGTTACTGTTTTATTTAAGATTGTGCGAGGAGCACCTGTACTGTTTAAGAATTGCGGAGTGTTTTCGCGGTATCGACAAGCCCAGTCACATTTTCGGGTTCCCAGTCGTTTACAGCCATTGGCGCAAACCTTGGGTCCGTCGCGGAGCCGGCCAACTTCGTTGCGGGTAGCTTAATGGGGTGTCCCCCTGAAATATTTCTGAATCCTGTGATTGCTTTGTCGTGAATGCCTCGTTGGGTTTTGATTTGGTTTTTCCGAGGTTGATCGAGTGTGTGTTGCTATTCGTGCACCCCTGCAGGGTAAATCTTTTTGAAAGCCATGTCCGCGGTTATGGACGACTTGGAGCACAGTTTATCGATCATAGACAAGTATAATTAAAGTACCGCTTTGAAATTGACTAAGTACTTGACTAGTAAATAGTGCAATACTCATGGAATGGTTAATAAAACTGCCAACAGATGATGGGGGTTGTTCGTCCGCTTCCTCGTTGGTAAGCGAGGAGGAGGATGGATCTGTTAATTATACTGTTATAACTGTTGTTCTTAATTCACGGACATCCGTCTATCATTGGTTAGGCGGATGGTTAGCGAGTCTCTATAGAATTGTTAGGTATTATATTTTGCTGCAATTGCGTCACCCCAGGTTGTGTCCCCTTTAGTGGCATAAAGACTTGCTGAGTACCCCTAGGGTCTCACACGATAAATTGTTTGATTCAGATGAACAAGTGTACCCGCAAGATGGATACTGGGTGGAAGAGACAGATGATGTTAGCAACGATCATTCGGTGTAGAGATTCCAGGAATGGGGATCCGTGTGATCTGTGGGCGGGATGTGTTTATTTATGGGGCATCTTATGCCAATTTGCTTCTTATCCGTACTCGGATCTTGTTTCCCGCTTCCGCCTGATACTCTGATGTGTGATGTATGAGGAGCTATCCTAAATTATTATATCTATCTAGGACATTTGGATCTTGCCGTATGGCGTTGCAATATTTCTATTTCTTTTAGATGGAATGGCTCTGAGGACTGTTGTATGTGGCTTGCATACATACTCACTTGTGTATGTAGTTGATCCCTTCGCCTGCCGATTACGCCGCTCGTTCTTGTCCCGTTGTCTGAAAGTGGTTAGGACAGCCGAAAGGTCTACCGTGAGTGGCCCTGGGCCCCACCGTACTATTTTAACCACTTTCGTTCATCCAGGCATTAACTAAGAGCGTAATTCACCGAGGTAGTTACAGTGAGGTAAGTACAACTCCGGTGCCTAACCCGATTTTTGTTTTTGATCCATCAACATGCATTCTCCAGTAATTCGGATCTGGTAACGGTGGCTCATATTACATTTCAGCCCAATCTACGAAAAAATCGGCCACAGCCTGAGACTTGATCGCATATCGCCTGTCGCACTGTAGAGCATAAGGGGCTAGCTCAATTGCCCATTCTGTGATCCGGCCGCTTGCGTCCTTGTTACTCATTATCTCAGATATGGGGGCTTCACATATCACTTTGATCGGGTGTTCTTCAAAGTAGTGTTTTAGCTTCTTTGCTGCCATATACACACCATACGCCATCTTCTGATAGTGAGGATAGTTTTGCTTCGATGTTGATAATACCTCGCTCAGGTAATAGACTGGCCTTTGCACTGACTTACCCTCTTCATCATGCTCTACCACTACTACTGCACTTACAACTCGGTTGGTTGCGGATATGTAGAGCAACATTAGCTCTTTTGATAGTGGAGAGGCTAACACTGGTGCAGTGGCTAACATTTTCTTTAACTGTATGAAGGCTTCATTCGCCTGCGGCGTCCATACGAACTTGTCCGCTTTTTTCATTTGTTGATAGAGAGGCAATGCCTTTTCTCCCATCCGACATACAATCCGACTTAAAGATGCCAGACAACCAGTGAACTTCTGGACATCGTTAAGACACTTCGGCAATTCCATTCGCTCCATGGCTCGGATTTTAGTTGGGTTAGCTTCGATACCTCGGCTGGAGACCAGAAATCCAAGTAATTTTCTAGCCGGGACACCGAAGGTACAGTTCTCCGGGTTAAGCTTCATTCGGAACCTTCTTAGGTTCGCGAACGTTTGCCTGATATCATCAAGGAGCGTTTTGCTTTCCTTGTTTTTCATAACCACATCATCCACATATACTTGCACATTTTGGCCGATTTGGTCGTGTAAACATTTTTTCATACATCTTTGGTACGTTGCCCCTGCATTACGTAAACCAAAAGGCATGGTGCGATAGCAATAAGCCCCATACGGGGTGATAAATGCAATCTTTATTTCATCATTCGGGTTCAGAGGTATCTGGTGGAAACCAGAGTATGCATCTATGAATGACAACAGTTCACACCCAGCAGTAGAATCTATGACTTGATCTATCCTTGGCAGTGGGAATGGATCTTTTGGGCATGCCTTATTCAGGTTCATGTAATCGATGCACTTAGCCAAACCACTGCCACATTCGGATCATCTTTCTTCTTTTCCACCAACACCGGATTAGATAGCCAATCCGGGTAAAGCACTTCCATGATTAATCCAGCTGCTAGGAGCCAAGCTATCTCATCTCCAATGACTTTTCTCCTATCTTCGGCGAAGCGGCGGAGAGGTTGCTTCACCGGCTTTGCTCCAGGTCTCACATTCAAAGAGTGCTCGGCCAACTCCCTCGGAACACCTTGCAAGTCCTATATGGACCAAGGAAATATATCTCGATTCTCACGGAGGAAGTTGACGAGCTCGCTTTCCTATTTGTCATTTAACCCAGCACCAATCGTTACGGTGTGCTCTGGGAACAGATCATCAACATGCACTTTCTTTGTATCTTTAGTTGCTTGAAATGAGACACTTCCATGCGGGTTACTCAGCGCCGGCGTATATTGCTGTGCAGACTGAGCCAATGCCGCCACTTCCTGGATCTTTCTCTTTTCTTATGCGATCACGAGTGACTCGGCCAGGTTAGACCTGGCTGAAGCACACTCAATAGAACGTCGGAAATCTCCTGCTATGGTAATTACTCCATTTGGCCTAGGCAACTTCATCTTCAGATAACTAATGTGACAACTTGCCATGAATTTGTTCAGGGCAGGCCTGCCGAGTAATGCATGATATGCGCTTTCTAGGTTCACCACCTCAAACTCCAAATGTTCAGTTTGGCAGTTATCTCTTGTGCCAATAACACGTCTACCCGGACCTTACCAATGGGTTCACAGGAAATGCCTGGCACAATACCATGGAAAGTTGTTCTTGTGGCCTGGAGCATGTTCTCCGAGATACCAACTTGCGTATTGTATCCACGTACATAATATTGATGCTGCTACCATTGTCAATGAGCACCTTAGAAAATCTTACATTGATATTTGGCCCGATGAACGTTGGGTCTAGCACCAGTGCATACGAACCAGGACTAGGCATAAGCTTGGGATGGTCCTTGATACTCCAGGTGATTTCCTGATCCGACCAAGGCATATACCTCGTCACCGCCGGCATAACTGCATTTACCTCCATATGTCAGCGTTGCAAGCTCTTTCTATCTGTTTCCTCCGTGGTGAACACACAGTAACTTTGGTGATGCTCTCTATATTCATTTCTCCCCTCATTGCCAGGATATCTTTGGTCTGGCTGATGCTGATTTTCCACCTGATGCACTGCATCCCTTCTCTCATGGTTTTCATACCTCGGCGAAGGTGGTGGCAACATTAACTGTTGCGTGTTCGCTCCGGAGAGTAATTGCTGCCGGGGTAACTCCTGCCGAGGTTGATCATTCCGAGGTGCCTGAGCATTCCCCGAACCACTTTGTTCTATCTTCCTCATCCACTCACATTGCCGAGTCGTCTGACCCGCCGGGTTACTCGGATTTGGCGTGTGAAATTTGCACGGCTGATCCAGCATTGCCTCATACGTATACCTCAGCCGGTCCTTCTTTTCTTGCCACTGTCTCTTTTGCTCGGGTGTCCAAGTTTTCTTGCCATCATTTCTTGGGGTCCACTGTTGCCCTCCAGTTTTCTGACGCTGATTACTCCCTGCTCCGGGTTGATCTTGATTTACAGCAGCAACTTGTTACGAACTGTACCTGTAATCCGGTCTATCATCTCTTCTCTTACCCCGGTAATCATTCCGCCGGGATGACCCGGCTCCATATCGCTGGTAGTACTCCTCATTTGACTCGTTTGACACAAGCCTAGGTTGAGTCGGATCACCCAAAGCATATGAATCAGCAATTCGGATCGTCTCTGCCAGTTTAGTTGGCATATCCCTTTGTAACATTTGCCACAACATGCTTGCATATCTACACCCTTGCGAAAACCAAGCTATGGCCCGTGACTCAATCACGCCCTGCATGAGTTTCGCACAGTGCACCAGCGGGTTAAGAACTCCCGGTCTGTCTCATTTGGTCTCTGCTTGCAAATTGCTAGGGTCTGCGGCCTATTGGGCCTCTGATACGTGCTTGAGAAGTTACTGACGAACATTTCCTCAAAATCGATCCAACAGTTGATACTACCGGGTGGTAAATTGTTTAGCCATACCCTTGCTGGCCCTTCCAACATCTGGGGTACATATCTCACAACCCATCTCAAGTTGCCTGTAGCAATTTTTATCGCCGTCGCGTAGTTGATCAACCAATCCTCCGGCTTTATGCTACCGTCATACATTTTTGTGCCTATAGGTAATTGGAAGTTACGTACTGGAGGTTCTTTCATGATCTGGGGCCCAAAGCACGCTGGACCCGGAGGACCTTGCCCCTCAATCTTCTCCGACCTATAGAGCCGATCCAGTTTTAACCTGGCGTCGTCAGGCATCAAGTTCCTGCTTCCCAATCTTGACCCTATCACGTGATAGTCCGGCCTAGGGTATCCTGCGTTCACCATTTCTGAATCACCATCATTGTATCTATCTTGCTCTTGTGGAGCACGTCTCGGTTGCATACCTTGGCCGGCACTTCGCTCTTGCCATGGTATATTCCGCTGCTGCGATTGCCCTGCACCCGCCGAGTTGCGCTGTCCGGCATTGCCGTTCACAGCGTTTCCCTGACCGGATTGCCTTGGTCATGGTTACCTCGGCCAGCTTCACCTCGGCTGACACTTCGTCGATCCTCGTTTCCCTGCACTGCTTTGCCTTTCCCTTCCCTTGCCGGGTCATAGGGGACTATTTGTTTGTTTCTCCTCGCTGAGGTTACCACTTCCTCTCTTCTTGGGCAACCATGAGGGGACGATGCAACTCAAGCAGATTTCTCCGGGTTACCTATCGCTGAATAAACAACTTTGGAAGCCCCAGCCCTTGCCGGATTAACCCTGAGCAACTCTTCATTTTTTCTGTTAGCGATCCGAACTAACTCATTGACCCTATCCTGCTGTGTTTGCCGGGCTTCACCCGTTAAACCCTCTAACTCGGACGCAGCTGCATCCACTGCTCTGAGGTTCTTTGCCGGGGTACTATACTTTGGCAGCCCCACGGACACAATGTTCTCTGATTCCTCGACTCTAGTATCACCCTCTTTGTTCATTTCACTGACGAGGTTTCTCCCCTTTACTTTCACAGCATCTACCTTATTTGCTCTGGCGTACTCGCGCAATGTCATGTTCAACGACTGCTGAGCCGCAGCTATCTTTTTTCGCACCCTCTAGTATTTTCTGCCTAGTTTCTTCTAACTTGGCCCGTGCCTGAGCCGGATCTACCACAGGTGCTATGGGACTTGCCAAGCTATCTATTGCTTGCTGCAGCACATTCTCTGGCCTCTCTAGTGGGGGACCCCTCTTTTCCTTGGTGCCTTGGGTGTTACCTCCCGATCTGGTGTCGGATCCTTGCTCGCGCCAACGCCAGGCGCCGTCATCATCACCTCGGTGCGGACAGGGGAGCGAGTGATATGCGCCCCGTGTGCCGCGCAAAGGGGTGGCTCGCCTCCCTCGACGAAGT
Source organism: Avena eriantha (assembly GCA_910589775.1). NCBI lineage: Eukaryota > Viridiplantae > Streptophyta > Magnoliopsida > Poales > Poaceae > Avena > Avena eriantha. Next base: position 100,481,479 of record OU342746.1, on the reverse strand, counting down.
GCCACGGTTGAACGCACGCCATATCGACATCGACATAGATCTTGTGAGCGCCAAGCTTGACGAAGAGGCTGTTGCGCAGAAGAGGTCATTTGCCAAAGCAACCAGCATTGTCGCTGACGTAGTCCAATGCTCCAAAGCGCTGAACAAGCCCAGAGACGATGCGCTTGCCGTTGCCGATGAGGTTTCCCGTCCGAATCTTCACTCCTACTAGCGCCGCTAGCCCCACGGTGGGCGCCAACTGTCGTGGTGGTGTCACGGTAGATGCCATGGAAAGGCTAAAGGTGGGGCCAATATGCACTAGAGGAATCCAGGGAGGGATAGTGTGGTGATTCCACACACAGATGCTTTGTATTCACTAGGTTGACAAGGTTTACAAATGCTCCTTGAGCTGTATTGGGGAGAGGAGGAAGAAGGAGCTCTCTTACTCTTACCACTACCTATCTCCAAGGAACCAACTACTCAAATGCCAACCCCTTCTACAGAGGCCCTAGCGCTCCTTATAAAGGGGAGGTTAGGTCTCCAATTAGGGCATACATGGAGGCATATTCCTGGGAATATGCCTCTTCCCAAAATAGCAAACCGACCGGGTCACTTTTCGCCATCGTAAGCCATGCAGAGCCTACGTAAGCCTCTGCGGTGCCAGCGTCATCCGACACAGGGCGCGTCACCCTTGTCGGCCACGCCTCGGTGGTCCTTCCCTCTGTCCACTTCACTCATGCTCGAGCATACAGTGACCACCTTTTGACCAGCGAGATACCTTCCTTCTCTTGCAAGCCTGATATAACCCGGATCATGCCTAGTTAATCTGGCCACGCGGGTACCTGTATACAAGTTACATAAATCCTGCCGGCATACGACATACGTCGGCCGGGACTCAGTTAGGTGGACATCCTCCGGTCCGGGTTACTCCGTGATTCGCCCTGCCTTGAGGTGACTCGGCCAGCATTCGCTTTGACCTTGCCGTACCTCGGCTAACTCGGCCTTTATACCCTGACGTGACCCTACCCGGGGGTATCCCCCCAACATTGCGCCACCACTGGCTGCTTCTTACTCTTCCAGCTTACCGCCCCACCATTCACTAGGAACACAAATCCCGTCTGAGACTTCGAGTAATCATGATCTGAGTTCCAGCTTGCATCCACGTAACCTGTTACATTTAGAGCTTCATCACTTCCCCCATAGATTAGGAACATATCTGTTGTTCTTCTTAGATACTTGAAGATATTCTTTACAGCTGTCCAGTGATCCGGTTTTGGATTACTTTGGTATCAGCTTGTCAAACTAAGAGCCAATGCCACATCAGGTCGTGTACTTAACATTGCATACATGATAGATCCTATGGATGAGGCATAGGGGATGTAAGACATCTTTTCTCTATCATCATCCGTACAGGACATTGAGTCATACTCATTTTGCAATTCTTCATTATGGGTGTAAAACCCCTGTTGGTGTTTTCCATTTTGAACCTCTTCAAAATCTTTTCGATGTAAGTACTCTGACTTAATGCAATTAGGTGCCTTGATCTATCTCTATAGATCTTGATTCCCAATATGTATGAAGCTTCACCTAGATCCTTCATGGAAAATTGGTTACTCAAATATGTTTTCACACTTTTCATAAGATCCACATCATTTCCCATGAGTAATATGTCATCCACATATACTACTAAGAAAACGACTGAACTCCCACTCACTTTCTTGTAAACACAGAACTCTTGTTGATTTTGGACAAATCCAAAACTTTTGATCACTTGATCAAAAGGTTGGTTCAAGCTCTAAGATGCTTGCTTCAATCCATAAATGGACCGTTGAAGCTTGCAAACCTTTCCAGCATCCTTAGGATCAACAAAACCTTCTAGTTGCATCATATACAACTCTTCATCAATGTGACCATTGAGGAATGCGGTCTTGACGTCCATCTGCCAAATTTCATAGTCGAAATGTGCAGCAATTGCTATTAAAATCTAGACAGCCTTAAGAATCACTACGGGAGAATAAGTCTCGTCGTAGTCAACTCCTTGAATTTGTCAAAAACCCTTTGCGACAAGTCGTGCTTTGTGAACGGTCATGTTACCATTCGCATTTGTCTTTTTCTTAAAGATCCATCTATTTTCCACGGCCTTGCGGCCTTCTGGAAGATCTACCAAGGTACAAACTTGGTTCTCATGCATGGATCGTATTTCGGATTTCATGGCTTCCAGCCATTTCTCGGAGTCAGCACTATCCATAGCCTCTTTGTAGTTTGCAGGTTCTTCTTGTTCATCCAGGATGAGAGACATTACAAGGCTACTATACCAATCAGGAGTGGCACGAACTCTTGTAGACCTGCGAACCTCAAGAGTCTCGATGTTGTTGTTTTGATCATCATCAATGGATTCTTCCTCCATGTTGGAGAGCAGTTTCGGAACAGCTTCCGTTCCACTACTCGGAATTTGGAGAGAATGGTCAACAATTTCATCTAACTCAATTTTCCTTCCACTCAACCCTTTTGCAAGAAACTCTTTCTCGAGAAAGGTACCGGTTTTTGCGAGAAACGTTTTGCCTTCAGCTTGGTTGTAGAAACTATATCCAATGGTTTCCCTTGGATATCCTACAAAGATACATTTTTCCAATTTGGGTTCGAGTTTGTCAGGCTGTAGTTTCTTGACATAAGCCTCACATCCCCAAACTTTCAGAAATGACAACATTGGCTTCTTGCCATGCCATATCTCATATGGGGTTGTCTCCACGGATTTGGATGGTGCTCGGTTTAAAATTAAAGCGGCGGTTTCTAACGCGTATCCCCAGAAAGACACAGACAAATCAGTTAAAGACATCATGGACCGCACACTATCTAATAGGGTTCGGTTACGACGTTCCGACACACCATTACGCTGTGGTGTTCCGGCTGGCGTAAGCTGTGGGATAACCCCACAGTCCTTCAAGTGCATGTTAAACTCATAGCTCAAATACTCGCCTCCTCAATCCGATCAAAGGTGCTTGATTTTCTTGTTAAGTTGATTCTCTACTTCTTTCTGAAATTCCTTGAACTTTTCAAAGGTTTCAAACTTGTGCTTCATTAAGTAGATATATCCATATCTGCTTAAGTCGTCAGTAAAGGTAACAAAGTAACGATAACCATTGCGTGTTGAGACACTCATTGGTCCACATACATCTGTATGTATGATTCCTAGTAGGTCTACAGCTCTCTCCACTATTCCAGAGAATGGTGTCATAGTTAGCTTGCCCATGAGGCACGGCTCACATGTATCAAGGGATTCGAAATCCAATGATCCAAGAAGCCCTTCTGAATGAAGCTTCTTCATGCGCTTTACGCCAATGTGACCAAGATGGCAATGCCACATAAACATGGAATTATCATCACTGTGTTTACAACGTTTAGCATCAACACTATGGATGTGTGTATTGCAATCAAGATCAAGTAAGAATAAACCATCACACACAGGATCATGAACATAGAAAACATCATTCATATAAATTGAACAACCATTTGTTCCTGATTTAAATGAATAACGATCTTGCAACAAGAAGGACCCACTCACAATATTCATACTGAATGCGGGTACATAGTAGCATTTATTCAAAACCAATATTAATCCTGACGGTAGACAGAGATGCAGGGTGCCGACGGCCATCACTTCGACTCTTGAACCATTGTCGACGCGCATCGTCACCTCGTCCTTCCTCAGGCGCCTTCTACTCTGCAGATCTTCCTGAGAGTTACAAATGTGATCAACAGATCCGGTATCAAATACCCAGGTGTTACTCCTAGCGCTTGTAAGGAATACATCAATAACATGTATATCATATATACCTTTGTCCTTGGCGGCTATCTTGCCAGCTCGCTTGTCTTCAAGGTACTTGGGGCAGTTGCGTTTCCAGTGCCCATCCCCTTTGCAGTAGTAGCACGTCGTGCCGGGCTTAGGGCCAGGCTTGGCAGTCTTTGAGGTGTTGGCAACAATCTTGCCATCCCTCTTAGACTTCTTACCCTTGCCTTTCCCATTTTTCCCTAGCTTCTTGAAGTTTGTGGCTTGTTTACCATCAACACCGTGTGCTCCTTCTTGATTTCAACCTCAGCAGTTTTGAGCATGGCAAACACCTCAACAAGGGTCTTAGTCATCCCTTGCATGTTGTAGTTCATCACAAAGCTCTTATAGCTAGGGGGTAGCGAGTGCAGCACCCTATCAATCGCAAGCTCCTCTAGGATTTTGCAATCTAGGGCATTCAAACGCTTAACGTAGCCAGACATTTTGACCACATGCTCACTAATACTGCTGTGCTCTTCCATTTTAGCAGAGAAGAAGAGCTCGGAAGCATCATATCTCTCTGCACTAGCATGTGGAGCAAAGATGGCCTTGAGATCATCAATTATCTCAAAATCATTCATCTTCTCAAAACGCTTTTGAAGCTCCGGCTCCATGGCATAGAGCATTCCACTCTAGATGAGGGAGAAATCGTCCGCCTTGGACTACCAGACATTCTTTTCGTCCTGGGAAGCGGAATCTGTACGCTTAGCCGGAAGCTCAGCCTTGATGACATAAGTCAACTTGTAGGGGACTAGGAGGATCCTAAGATTGCGAAACCATGCGGTGAAGTTGGTTCCATCAGTTTTCAGCTTGTCCTTCTCGAGGAAAGTGCTATGGTTGAAGGTGGGTGGGCGAGACATCTACAATGGATTTGCAAAGTGTTTAGACCATGTTCATAATAATGAGTTCAAGATTTAATTAGGTTTTTGAACTTAAAACAAAAGAACTCCCACTCAAACGAACATCCCTCTACTCGTTTAGTGATCACATGATCCCAATCCCATGCACCTCCCCCGATCGCCACGGCCATCAGTGCAGTATCAAAGGTGGACATTCCCTAATGTCAATCAAATTAACTATGTGATTCATGCTCGACCTTTCGGTCTCTTGTATTCCGAGGCCATGTCTGCACATGCTAAGCTCGCCAGTTCTAACTCGTGTGTATTTGCAGTGCAATATGGCTTACACCCATTGTATGCGAACGTAGATATGTCTAACCCCTACTCACCGCAGGGCGCCTCATACCGCAGAACTTTCTTGGTGGTGCACACACAAGGGGAATACGATAACTGGAATACTATGAGGGATTATCTCATTATGTTGCCATCTAATATAAGTATACCAGCATAATAAGTAATACTTCAAAAGTAAAGTGTTATGACATGGTTATAGCATTATGATCATCATCAATAGCTTCAATGAGAGTTTCATAAACTTGTCATTACCATGTTATAATACTTGCCCCTATGCAATAATAAAGATAGACGCTTCTATAATATCTATTGCATGTTTTACGCGGCTTTAGGGCTTTCGTAGTAGAACCCCTTCCCACCTACGAACGTTGAGCCACATCACGGATTCAATGATTACCGTTCTTCTTCCCTTTTCAGGGCCCTCCAATGTCAATGACATATCAACTACTGTAGAGAGACAGATACCCCCCTAAGCCACTTTGATTCATGGACCAGTCTCATGAATCACAACGTGAGGTTGGTTGGGGCCCGCTTCATCAAACAGTGCCGTGATATGAACAATAACATTAAGGAGGGTAGCAACTAGAGAATCAATGCCCACATATCGCTATGTGTTCTATGCATACAACATGTCTACCCATAGACCTCCTCTGATACCACTGTTGTTCCGTAGCAGAAAACAAAAACTTTCTATCTACTCGAACACTAATACCAGGATCTATACTATGCAGACATAAGTAACGGAGAAGGGATACGGTATTCATACCTTTGAAGACAGAGGCACGCCTTACACATGAAGGCGTATATTGATGAAGACGAGCAGCACCCCAAGTGTGGTGCCTCCAAAGTTCGTCACACGTCCGGTGTAGGAGACGTCAACCGGACTCCGATCCAGCCGAGCAACGGAAGAAGTAGATGTCGGATCGTAGATAACACGATGGTGGTGTGAAGGTGGAGAACTCACCCACGAGGTCCTCCCCAATATTACGGAGAAGTCCTCAATGGATGAGAGAGAGAATGAGAGGAAATGGGGTGATTCCAAAGGGAGAGGGGAGACCCCTATATATAGTGGGAGGGGGACGCACCACCCTAGGGCCAGACGGTGTGGGACTAACCCCCACACCCGCCGGCCACCTAGGTGCAGCCGCCGGCCCTAGGTGGGCCCCATTGGGGCAGCCCACTAAGCCTAGGCCGGCTGGCCCCCTCTCCCTAGGCGCCATGCCCTATTGGGCCTCCCTTCGGGTGAGGCCCATTAGCATTATGATGCCTTTAATAATAAAATAAAAAATATATTTAATATTAATTCTCCAATTAATATTCAAATACACATATTGACATGGGTATACCCTACAAGTACTCGAGCTTGGTATATACGGTCTAAATACGTACAGGCCCACGGTGTCGCCAAGGCCCAGACGAAAGGACTCAAGTAACCTGCGGACTCTCGATTACTTGAAGGACAAGAAGAAACTAAAGATAGAAAGTCTGAAGGGGAAAACCCTAACTTGTAACCGACTCGACCTGCTACCCGAGACCTAGCCTATCTATATAAAGGCTAGGAGGGGGCGGCAAGGAGAACACACGCAACCCTAGTTTCCACAACCTTCGCCAGATTGCATCTGCGCACCATTGTAACTTTCGACTCCTTCTGTAATTCCACGAGCAGACAAGCAGGAGTAGGGACCTCTACGAGGCCTGAACCTGGGTAAATCCTTTGTCCCCTATGTGCTTGTTTGCTAGCCGATAGATGTCTCTAGCGCTCCCTCCTTCTCCAAAACCCAAGTCCATAACAATGGGCATTGATGAGTTAAACCCTCGTCAATTGGCGCCGTCTGTGGGAATTGGGAGTGCTGATGTTGCGGCTTCTTCGGCCCCATCAACCGCGATCTACAACTCCGCAACAGCGGAGATTCGCCAGCTCTTCGGCGCCTTCGACTTCACCGTCCACACGCCGGCCACCCGCCCGGCCTTCGAATCCGTGGGCAACGGAATTAGCCTGGCGATTGGGAGCTTCCGCTTCCAAGTTGGTTAGATGGGCACACTTCGCATGCCTGATCAACCGACAACACCGGCGATTGCCCCGGCATCATGGTTCCCTCCATCGATCGGCACCCTCAGCGAGCTGAATGCCCCGGTGGCAGTCGGGAACACGATCAGCAACAACAGTCGCGACTCCGATCTGAGCGATCTAGCCATAGAAGATGGGACCTACGGTTCCGAATCTGAAAGTTGTGGAAGCAACAGCTTCCCCAATCACTTCATGTGCGCCGTCATTAACGCAGGCGACACCTCTGCCAATCGCGGCAACGGCGGAAACACCGACAATGGCACCGATCCACCTAATGGTGGCAATGGTGGCCACGGCGGTAACGGTGCCAACGGGGGAGCAGTCGAACCTCCCAGCATAATCAATGAGCAAACCGGCTAACGCGTCGTAATCAGGCTCAACGAGCAAGAGTGGGAGGCGCTGCCGCGAAGCCCTACGAGGTGCACCTCTACCCCTTGGGTCCCCGCAAGAACTGCTGATGGGCTATCATTGGCTCCTAAAAGAAGAATTCACGCGCCAAAAACAAGCAATCGCGCAACTTGAAGCGTGTAAAAAGGCGGCGGACGAGTCGAGCCTTCGTCGCGCTGGGCTCTCCTCCTACGGAGGATCCTCCTCACGAGGCAACGAGTACCTCGCCAAGAAGAGGCAGTCGCGAATGGCTCACCTCACCGAACAAGAGCGCATAGACGCCGCAAAAGTCCTCGACTTCGGCTCTATGATAGTCGACACAAGAGGCAACATGGTCCCCAGGACGCCGCAGGCTGCGGTGACAGCCGCCACCATGTACCTCCTCAACAACCAGCCGCCGGCTGGAGATCCTCGAACTGCCATGCACCGATCTACTATCGCGGGTTTGGGGCTAATCGAGGCCGCCCTCGACAAGGAGCCGGTACCAGACCCCAAAAAGGGCAAAGCGCTAGCAAAGCGCTACTCCTCACCCTCATCCAGCGATGACAGTCATGACCTGTCTCGACGCCGTCGCTCACGGCGACACGATCGCGATTACGATGCGCGCAACGACCTCACACAGCGCAAGATCGACAAGTCAAGGGCACGACGTGCTCGGTCGACTGACTCGGAAGAGGAAGATGGGGAGCTCTGCGGCGCCAGATGCTTCAACAGATCCATTAGGCAGAAGCGAATGCCTAAAGGGTTTAAACTTCCGTCGGAGAATCCGAAATTCGACGGACTACAAGACCCTAAAATCTGGCTAGAGGATCACATCTCCTCCGTCAGACTCCTCGGAGGCAGTCGAAGTACTGCCATGCAATGTTTGTAGCTACAGCTGCAGGGTGCCGCCCGAGCATGGCTCAATAACCTCCCACGCGGATCCATTCGCAGTTGGGATGAGCTGGTTTACAGATTCGTGCGTAACTTTAAGGGCACGTACAAACGACCCGCATCTATCGAAGAACTGAGATGCTACCAGCAAAGATCTGGCGAATCGCTGCGCTCATACATCCAAAGGTGGTCCATCATCAAGAACTCCACGGAAAACATCTCGGAGGACCGCGCGATTGATGCATTCAATGGTGGCGTCCGCCGCCTAGAGCTCAGGGAGGAGCTGGGCCGTTCGAAGCCCCAGACCATCGACCAACTGATGGAGATCGTGAATCGGTGGGCCAATGGAGAAGATTCGGTGAAGAACCGCGCTCACTCCGACGAGGAGGCGGAACTCGAGCGCAGACGCGACCGCCGAGGCAAACGCCGCATGCGCATCTACGACGATCGCGACGACGTCAACATGGTCGCAGCCGGCTATGCTGATGGACGCGACGACAACCGCAACAGTGGATACCGCAGCGGCGGATACCGCGACTCCGGGAAAACCACGCAAGTGTGGCAACGCTGCACTCGCGACGAGGCACCCGCGACCTCCATCGAGGAAAAATTGTCCGGGCCATGCACGGTACACTTCTACATCGACAAGCATGACGGCAAGAGAAAGTCTAGCCACCTCCTCAAGGACTGCCGCGAGTTCCTCAAGCTACATGAGGGATTGGTTCGGATGAACCGCAACACAGTCGAAAGAGGCTACGGAGCCGCTCCAGGCGCCGTGGCACATGGCGCACCGCCACCACCACCTGGGCCACCCCCGAACGGAGCTGCACCAGACCAGCACCACGGAGGAGAACCGTACCCACGGGCCATGGGTACCATGATGATCCAAAAGGGGCGTCTCTCCAATAGGGTGCAGAAAGCCATCACTCGCCAAGTCAACTTGGCCATGCACTCGCCACCATCCACCACTGAGTACCTCAGTGGCAGTGAGTCGTGCATTACCTTCGATAAACGCGACCACCCGCCTCAAGTACCTCGCCCAGGTCATTGCCCCCTCGTACTCAAGGCGCAAATTGGAGGCTTCGACATGAGTCGCGTCTTGATGGATGGTGGAAGCGGCATCAACCTCATATTCGCGAGTACCTTGCGAGCAATGAGGATCCCCCTAACCTGCTTGGAGGCATCGGACACGACGTTCCACGGCATCGTCCTAGGAAAAGGCGTATACCCCTCACAATACCACTGCATCCTCGGATGCGTCGCGTTCGCTAGGTTCATGGCAGTACCCCACTACGCCTACATGTAGATGAAAATGCCAGGTCCCAACGGCGTCATCACGATCAATGGGAGCTTTGAGCGATCTGACAGTTGCGATAGGGAATTCAACAAAATCTCCCAGTCCTTCGGCATGCAGGAAGAGCTCGCACGATTGAAGGAAACGACAGACAACAGTCTGCCTCCCCTGAGTAGGCCAAGCTCACCTGATCTCTCCTTTGACTCATCCGTGCACACAAAGAAGGTGCAGGTCCATCCGACAGATCCTGCAAAAACGGCCCTCATCGCCAACAACTTGAGTCCCGCATAGGAACTCGCGCTCGTCGAATTCCTCCGTGAGCACTGGGAAATTTTCGCCTGGTGTCCTGTGGACATGCCAGGAGTTCCCAGGGAATTCGCCGAGCACGCACTCAATGTCAACCCCGACGCAAGGCCAGTCAAGCAAACAATCAGGCGACTGTCTGAGCCACGGGCGCAGGTAGTCGGAATGGAGATCAACAGACTCCTCGAGGCAAAATTCATACGCGAGATCAAGGAAAGCACTTGGCTCGCCAATACGGTGCTGGTGCCAAAAAAGGACACGGATATCCTACAGATGTGTGTGGACTTCACTTCTTTAAACAAGCACTTCCCAAAAGATCACTTCCCGCTACCACGGATCGATCAAATCATCGACTCCACCGCTGGATGCGAGCGCCTCTGCTTCCTCGATGCCTACTCAGGCTATAACCAAATTCGAATGAAGGAGGAAGACCAGGAGAAGACCGCGTTTACAACGCCCTTCGGTGTGTTCTGCTACAACACAATGCCCTTCGGGCTAAAAAACACGGGAGCCACCTACCAGCGGTGCATGCAGGCTTGCCTCAAGGAACAGCTGGGCCGCAACATCCAAGTCTATGTCGACGACATAGTAATCAAGGCTCCACCTGCGCCCCCATACCACCTGGGGTATTTCTCGAGCGCATCTGCAAATGCTCCATCAAGCCAAAGGCCGCACAGAAGAAAACAAGCGCAGCAACGGACTCGGGGGCTACGCCACCCAATGAGCCAATGGCACTCGATGACTGGGAGCCAGACATAGGACTCGAAGGACCAATGAGCGTCACGATGATCGAAAAAATCCTGGACACAGCCGTACATTACGTACCTCCTCAGCAAGTGGCTACCAGACGACCCGACAGACGCACGGCACATCACGCGACGCTCCAAGGCATTCGCCGTTATCAACGGCGAACTGTATAAACGTAGCATCATAGGCGTGTTACAACGATGCGTCTCCCTGGCCGATGGAAGAGCTGTCCTTCTCGACATCCATGAGGGGACCTGTGGGCACCACGCCGGCAGTCGCGCCCTCGTCGCCAAAGCTCTACTAGCTGGATTTTACTGGCCCACGGCCATGCGTGACGCCAAGGACATATTCCAAAAGTACAACGCTTGTCAGCGATTCGCAGACAAGCCACACGCACCAGGCGCAGAACTACGGCCTATTCCATTGGCCTGGCCCTTCGCACAATGGGGGCTTGACATGGTGGGCAAGCTCCCACGGTCTTCGCAAGGAGGCTACGTCTACCTCTTGGTAGCAGTCAACAAGTTCACCAAGTGGATTGAGGCCATGCTAGTGACCAAGCAATCAGGGCATAGTGCGGTCAAGTTCTTCGAATCCATCGTCTACCACTTTGGCGTGCCGCACAGCATCATCACTGACAACGGGACGAACTTCACATCCAAAGCGTTCCAAGAATTCTGCGGAAACCTGGGGATCAACATCAGTTACGCCCCAGTCGCGCATCCACAGACCAATGGTCAGGTAGAAAAGGCAAACGGGCTCGTCTGCAGCGGCATCAAGAAGCGACTCCTTCGACCACTCGAACAAGCCGCGGGTGGCTGGCTAGATGAGCTCCAATACGTACTCTGGAGCCTACGTACAACTCCAAACAGCGCCATAGGCTACACGCCATTCTTTATGGTGCACGGAGCAGAAGCGATACTACCCTCCAAAGTAAGGTACAAGGCGCCGCGCATAGTCGCTTACAGCGAACAAGAGTCATCTCTTGCACTCGAAGACTCCGTAGACCTCCTCGACGAGGCAAGTGAAATCGCCGCAGAAAGATCCACGATCTACCAGCAGAACCTGCGCAACTACCACAGTAGAAGGCTTCGCCCCAGATCCTTCGACAAAGGTGACCAGGTCCTGCGACTGAAGCAGCAGGGGCATCTCAAGCTTGAGTCCCCCTGGGAAGGACCGTACGTGATTACAGAAGTAATCCCAGGTGGCGCCTATCGCCTTCAAGACTTAGAGACAGGAGTCGCATACTCTAACCCTTGGAACGTAGCAGAGCTGCGACGCTTCTATCCCTAGATATTTTTACTTTTACATCGCAAATAAGGCTACTTAGCTAAGGCTACTCAGCCACACATTGTACCTCGTACTGTTCTTCAAGTAAATAAAAGCTAAGTGCCCCAAAACTCTGTGTTTTCTTTTCACTTCTGTCAATTTTATACTCGGGGGCTACGCCACCCTACATACATCTGTTCTTTGAACCAATAAACGCGATATGCTGAGTAGCTGGCACATCAATCAAACCCTTAACAAAAACTCAACCCAGCTGCAACGCACCCTGGCAGGTTGACAAAGGGATGCCCAGGCTAACGAAAAGGACTCGCATAGTGCAACGCACCTCACGCTAGCAAAGCTGTTTATACACGTTTGACAATAAATTATCTACAACATATATATAAACTTTACAACACAAATACACTTATGTGCAGGATACAAATCTAGCTACTGCTGCAATAGAAGAACATTGGTTTGTTCCTCGAAGAAGTCGACAATCTCCTCTGCTGGGTGGTCCACCGCTTGATAGTGCGGCACCATATTCCAAACAGATCTGGCTGGAGGTGCTGGCGGCCCGGAAGCGATGACGGCGACATCTACGTTAGGCCTATGCAATCACACTATCGAGAGGGCAGCCTTGGCACCAGCCACCAACTGCTGCCTCACGCACTCGCGAACCACGGACATATCTTGAAATTTGGCCAGGAGAGCCAACAGGCTCGATGGAGTGTCATCCAACGGGAACATCGCCCGATAGATATTCTTCAAACATGACTGCGACTTCTTCAGGAAGAGCAGCACTCGCGAAGCGCGATCCTGCTGGGTCGCCAATGCAGTCGCACGATCATGATCCACCCAGAAGTATCCACTCTCTTGAAGTTGCTCCTGGGTGAGATCATGAAGGCGGATGGCAATCCTATCCTTCTCCTCCTGCGGATGGCGCGCGCTAACAACTACACGAAGCAGCATCAAATAGCATAAGTACAACGTACCGCTGTGACTAACTACAAAGGAGAAGATGAGGACGAGCAAACTAACACTTAAACTGGTCGCCCAGCTGCGTCACCTCGCCAAGCAGATATTGCTCGTGGGCGGCGGCTTTTTCTGCCTTAGACTTCCACATGTCTGCGTTACCGCGGATTAGGGGCAAATCACGCTCCAGCTGCTTCACGCGGTCTCAAAGTCGCGACAGCAAGGACAACTCTTCTACCCTGGAGCACGGTGGTGCCACTGCCTCATCAAGAAATGGCGAGTCCTGTTTTCCCCCCACGGGACCACTCGATGTGCCCTACCACAAGTCAAGACAGAAGCAAATAAGGCGACCAAATTAACACAAAGGCAAGGGGAACAGGTGCATTCAAGATAAGCATAAATATTCACAAACACACTCGCCAGCAGTCATGTTCTTAGACCAAAAGGACAATTCATCATCTATTACAAAAGCTAACTACGGAGCAGCTGGCTTCTTCGACTTCGACGCCTTCGGGGGCTTCATCAAGTCCGTGGCAGTATCAGACGCCACCGACTTTCCGCCTGCCCCTGAGGCCGAAGCTTTCGCTGCCTTCTTAGTGCGTTGGAGCTCCTTCGAATACTTGGCAACAGTATTAATCAAGGAATGGCCATATTTGGCACAGGCAGTCGCAAAGGGCGCGAAGACTACCTGCTGACCATCCGCGCCAACAGGCATCGTCTTCGACACCACAGAGGGATCTATCTCGACTCCGTGGGCTTGCACCATGGCGAGTGACATCGTCGCACCAGCCGCTCGGAGGGAGTTCTTGTAAGTAGCAGGCACACCCCCGGTGAGTGACTCCACCAGGTCGTCCATATTATCGACCTGCTCCGCCTTTGGCATCAACTCCTCCCGGAGGCGACTAAGGGCGACCTTGGCATTGTACAATGTACCCTGGACGGCGGCGCCTCGGTCCTCGACCGCAGATACCGCGCCGGCCAGAGCGTCATCACGACGAAGGGCCTGCAGGTCAAAACTCAAGTCGCCAGCATCTACACCGAAAATACATGGATCAAATTTCTAGTGCCACCGGCAAAATCTAGAAGCAGAGAGGAGCATCAATAAAATATCTACTAGTAAAGGTACCTGAGAGGGCCTTGGCGACTGAGAACAATTGCTCTTCGAACAAATTTTCCCTGGCTGCAAAGGAGGCGCGCAGATCCTCTTCGCGCTTCTGAGCATCATCACGAGCCGCGATTGCCTCATCGCGCCCCTTCACAGCTGCGGCCAATGTCTTCTCCAACGTGGCGACGTTGCGCAGTAAAGCGTTATGCTCAGCTACATGGCAGTCAATAATTGGCTGTCAGTCGAATATACCAAAACAGAGAGAAGATGAAAATAATAAGCGTGGAAGCACTCACTTTCGACCATGCGGTGACGCGTCTCTAGCATCGCATGCTGGCGACCCATCGCCATAACCTGCTTCGCCACTTGCGCGGCTTCCTTTACAAGGAGCTGTCACACAAAACAAGGAGTAAGAAGAGGGAAATAGAAGAGGTTGACTGTCACATTAAAAAAGAAGGAAAGGTATACTTACATGGTCCTCTAGCGACTCCGAAGAAGTTTGCTGAACCGTCATCCGAGCAACTATTTGATGCTCCCCTACGTGAGGAGAGCTCGAAGAATTGTGCCCGGAGTGGGCCGCCGCCGGAGGAGAAGGAGCGCGCTCGACCTCTACCTTGGCCCTTGAGGTCGTGACTCCCGATTCCTTCAAAAACTCGACGTCGCCAGAAGATGACGACGCCTCTTGACTGCAAGACCAAATCCGCATTGAGAAAGGGCAAACTCCAGGGCAAAGCCAACAAGAAGAAAACAGAAAAGAATGAATGAACTTGCAAACTTACCAGTCAAACTTGTCAAGATCAAACGTGGCCTCCACCGACTCCGACGAAGACTCCTTGGGCAATTGCATCTTCTTGCGCGAAGACGGTGCCACAGCCCTCACAGGAACAGCTAGAATTGGCGACTCCGCGCCAACAACCGTGCCTTCTGGAGACGAAGGAGTCGACGCGTCGGAATCCTCGCTGCGCGAACGCTTGCGAGTATCCGGGCTCTCGGACTCGGGGGCTTCCTCTTCCACATCAGAAGGGACAGTCGACTCAGACTCATCCTCTTCCAAAGCTTCGCAAGGAATAATACCCTCAGGGAGAGGAGGCATACAAGGCAACCCCGCCCAATCCTGCGTACAAGCAACAAAGATAAGCAAGTAAGCAACAGAGAAGCAATCACGAAAATAAGCTACTGCGTAGCACAACTATACCTCAGGAGGAGGATTCGAAGCATCGAAAGGAGGAACGACTGGCTCATTCGGAAGCACATCCTTGAAGGTGTACTTCGTGACCAGTCGCACCCTCTCATCTACCTCACTCGCGGACATGCCATCGGCAGACACGCAAGTGGCATCATCAGCGCCACCCCATTGAAACATGGGATGGACTCTGGCCTGGAGAGGCTGGACGCGACGATGCAGCCAAGTCCTTACAAGGGCGCAACCTCCCTCTTCCGCGCCTATGCGACTCTCGAGGTCGCAGACGCGTTGATATAGCACGTCTGTCTTCGCGAGTTCGGAAGGCATGATCACGTTCTTCCAAGAATGCATCTTCTTGCCGGGAGTCGTGGGATCGAAAGGTGCGAGTCCAAAATTTTCGTCCTTGGCCTTCTGGTCGTGAACATAGAACCATTTGTCCCTCCATCCCTGGACGGACTTGGCGAGCTTGATGTCGAAGTAGGTGGCGGACGGATCGACATGGATTCCACAACCACATACATCGTAAACTAGAGAGCCAGATGCGGACTGACGCTTTAGCTTAAATAAGCGTTTGAAAAGGCCAAAGTGCGGCTCGATTCCGAGCCAGCACTCGCAAAGAGTGATGAAACAGGAGATGTGAAGAATTGAGTTTGGGGACAGCAGATGGAGTTGGAGCCCGTAGAAACAAAGGAGACCCCTAAGAAAGGGGTGGAGAGGCAAAGAAAGACCGCGAATGATGAATGCAAAAAACATCACTCGAAAACCGGCGGGAGGCACAGGAATGGTCTCATCGCTGGGGACGCGCGCATCGGCGACTACTGCGGAAATAACTCCATCTTGGCGAAGAAGACGGAGATCCGACGCCTTGATGATAGAGGGGCGCCACGTGCCATTGGTCACGCGGGTGCCCGCGACCTTCTTTTTCCTGCCGGCGGCGGCACTGGTGCCCGCAGCTGCGGGGCCACCCTTCTTCTTCGTAGCGGCAACGGTGGCTGCGGATTCAGCGGCAGCGCCTCCTTTCTTCTTTCCCATTGCGCGGCGGTGATGAGAGCGCAGGAAATAACTTGGAAACAAGCGGAGGTGGTCCAAAGCTGAGGAGGAGATGAACGAAGGGAAAAGCAGATGAGCAGTAGCAATGGCGATGGCAGCGAGGAAGAAAAGAGCGTAGATGGAAAATTACCGCCGTAGCACCGCTACTTAACCCCTAGGAGATGCAATCCAATGGCTCACAAAAACCCTAATGGACGCGTGGCACGCATCGCGCTCGACACGTGGAGAAGAGGAAGCACGAACCATCCCTCCACTGCTCCCATTACGCGCGGAAATCGAGGAGGCACAGTTAATAATAAGATTACGCACGCCCAGTCAAATCAAAGTCAGAAAGTGGGACCCATCGCTCGTCACGTCCCGTCAAAACCGCTCACGCAGGCAACTGAGGTCATGCAAGCGTCAGCACTGACGTCATCAACAGCTACGCAGTGGAAAACTTCGACTACTTTAGTCCTTGCTGGAGTCTTCGACTCCACCAAGCACTCGGGGGCTACTCCCATAGGGAGCGCTGGTCGCGCACCCTATGATTTTTCTTTTCTTATTGCAGGGATACAGGCAATCACAATCAAACCCAACCACTAGAAACACGATTCGACTATGGACGTGGGTTACTCCCATAGGGAGCGTCGGAAACAATTTCGACTGAAACAAGCAAGCAAAAGACGACAGCAGTCGCAAAACGTGTTGTAGTCTCTGCCTAAGTCTTCGACTGAAACAAACAAACAAAGATGACAGCAGTCGCAAAATTTCTTTAGTCCCTGCCTGAGTCTTCGACTCAACCAGGCACTCGGGGCCTACTCCCATAGGGAGCGCTGGTCGCGCACCCTATGATTATTTGCACAAAAGCTGTGTGTTGATTACATCCGCACTCGTAGATCATGACGACACCGCCTCATAATTTTCCCTACAAAGAGACTACGTCTCCTGGGTCGCCCGAATCATCTCCGCGATGATAAAATTCGGATGCCGCGCTTACAGCGTGAAGGTAAGACCTGAATAAAGGCCTGGCAATGCATTTAACTGCGCACTACCAGAAATATATCCGTGCCTGCAGGCACGATGAACATGCCTTGACGGATGCGTCAAGTGCTCACACCCATATAACTGGAATTTGACTCCTGTAAGACATCTGCGGCCTGAGTCGAATTACGCCAGCACTTTTTCGGATTCGAGTCCGGGGACTCGAGTTCGAGTAGATTGCGTTGTTTCACCCTAAGGTGGTTAATTGATACCGATACTTCGGCTATATCAGGCACGTATATCAACAATCCCTATGACATAAATGAAAGCAGTCGAAAAAGTACTCATTCAGGCACTCGAAGACTTCAAAAAGTACCCAGTCGAATCTGCGATTCCACTGGATACTCGGGGGCTACTGACATAGGTATACCCTACATGTACTCGAGCTTGGTATATACGGTCTAAATACGTACAGGCCCACGGTGTCGCCAAGGCCCAGACAAAAGGACTCAAGTAACCTGCGGACTCTCGATTGCTTGAAGGACAAGAAGAAACTAAAGATAGAAAGTTTGAAGGGGAAAACCCTAACTTGTAACCGACTCGACCTGCTACCCAGGACCTAGCCTATCTATATAAAGGCTAGGAGGGGGCGGCGAGGAGAACACACGCAACCCTAGTTTCCACAACCCTCGCCAGATTGCATCTGCGCACCATTGTAACTTTCGACTCCTTCGATAATTCCACGAGCAGACAAGCAGGAGTAGGGACCTCTACGAGGCCTGAACCTGGGTAAATCCTTGGTCCCCTGTGTGCTTGTTTGCTAGCCGATAGATGTCTCCAGCGCTCCCTCCTTCTCCAAAACCCAAGTCCATAACAATGGGCATTGATGAGTTAAACCCTCGTCACATATTGTATTATTCCTTCAGTCCAGAACATCTTCCGGACCCCTTCCGATCTCCATCGGATATTACCCGGAACTATTCCGGTTTCTCTTTCTCTATTTCTCCTATGATACCTCATCTACCCTAAGCGTCCCTACCCTTAAGTGTGACATCCTTCAGTTCGGAAACACTCCGGACATGATCGAGACTACTCTCACATCAATGATCAACAGAAGGACCTGGATGGCCATGTGACCCCCATGCGTTTCATGAATAAAATCGCTCAAACCGTGAGATAGTCGTTCCGCATTCCCTTTGTCATATGATACCTAATTCATTCGAGACTTGATCTTCGGTATCCCCATACCTTAGTTCGGTCTCGTTACCAATAAACTTTTTTACTCGTTCTTGTGTCGTTACATTCCGTGACCAAGTCACATGCTTGCAAGCTTAATTAATGCAACGTCATCGAGATGGCCACATGTATCTATCCGTTACATGGACTAGACAAATCCTGGTCTTGATATGTACTCCTCTACGCATCCCTTTGGAAAACCTGAGTGGCACCTTTTTGATCACCCTGTTACGAGATGATTCTTGATAACCATCTAAGCTTCTTCCGGAATGGTGATTTGCATTACCTCACAGTCAAAGGATCAGGTTGCGAGGTTCTCTGTGTTTTATCATCAATGGTGAACTTTGTAACTAGATCTCATTTAAGATATAACGGTCGGATGTTTGTCTATCATGTTATTCAACCAATAACATGACCTCATTGTAAATTGGCATAAATGCCCATGATCTTGAAACCCAGACCATCCTCATGACCAATGAACTAGTTCGCTAGAGGTAACTAGAGACACGGTTTGTTTACATACCACACGCGTATTAATGTTTCGCATTAACATAGTTATAGCACAACATGAAACGTATTACGAACATATAGGAGATATATCAAATAATACACTTTATTATTTGCCTCTAGGGCATAACTCCTTCAGTTTATTGCTATCGTTAATAACAATTTCATTTTCCATGAAAGTGTCTTTAAAAGGCTCATGATACATGTCCCATTTTTCTTTAGGAGCATTAATATGAGAAGCAAAGGCTCTAAAACAATCAATAAGAATTTGAGGATCAAGACCATATTTAGCACCAAGCTCTTGAAAATCAGTAGTTTCAGCAAAAGACTTAATGCAATCATACTCATAGTTTATACCTGGTTCTTTACCTTTCTTATTATCCTAATCTTCGATATTGCTTTGAATTGTTTCAAGAAGATCTCACTTAGCTTTGACCACCTTACTTGTGAAGGATCCCTCTAAACAAGTATCTACATAGTCCTTGTAATGTTCTGAAAGCCTTGCATAGAAATTATTTACTGGGGAGATCATGAATGGGACATTTGAGCATTCGTGACTTCAATATCCCCCATGCTTGGGCAATACTTTCTCCATCATGTGGATGAAAATTATAAATGTAATTCCTATCTTTATGAATTTCATGAGAAGGATAAAATTTAGAGTAAAAGAGAGATTCAAGTTCCTTCTACTCCAAATGATGAGGATCATCTAGTAGCTCATACCACTCCCTTGCTTTGCCCTTAAGTGAAAAAGGGAATAGCTTCCTCTTAACTTGGTTCAGTGACATACATGCACACCTGAACAACTCGCATAATTCGTGTATAAAGAGTAAATGATCACCAAGATGGACAGTTCCATCTCCAAAATAATAGTTATTCATAACACGTTCAACAATTTTTATAGGTATTTTAAAAGGGATGCTTTCAGTATGTGGATTTAAAATATCACAAGTATCATTAGAATTACCACATATGGGAGATCAAGTATCATCAGAGGAAATTTTCTTCTTTAAAGCTAGGGAACTAAAAAGATCATTTTCATAAAAACTAACTTCCCCAAGCTTAGACGTTTCCATAGCATTCGTAACAAAGGTGTTCAAAAGATTCATACTAATAACATTGCTATTAGCATGCAAAGAAAGTTCCATGGGTTTTTTAATTTTCTTTTCAGACAATTCATGTTCTACCTTAGGAAAAATATTAAAAAACTCTCTATTTTTGTTGTTTTCCATTAAGCCTAGCTAGTGAAAATAAAAACTAGAAACAAAAAGATATAATTGCAGAATCTAAAGGAAATAACTTTGAGCAATCACACACCAGCTACAGTATTAGAAGATAGCTTAGTAGCCAGAGGATGTGAGTACCTTTTACCTTACCTCCCCAGCAACGGCGCTAGAAAATAGCTTGATGTCTACGCACTTCTATTCTTGTAGATAGTTGTTGGGCCTCCAAGTGTAGAGGTTTGTAGAACAGCAGCAAGTTTCCCTTAAGTGGGTTACCCAAGGTTTATCGAACTCAGTGAGGAAGTGGTCAAAGGTATCCCTCTCAAACAACCCTGCAATCAAGATACAAGAAGTCTCTTGTGTCCCCAGCACACCCAATACACTTGTCAGGTGTATAGGTGCACTAGTTCTGCGAAGAGATAGTGAAATACAAGTGGTATGGATATAAGACAACGATGCTAGAAAAGAGCTTGATGGGAGGAAAAGACTAAAGGCAAAAAGATGGAAGCAAGCAAACATGTAACAGATATAGTTGCCAACGGTGTTTCCATGTTTAGAAACAAGGCCTAGGGATCATACTTTCACTAGTGAACATGCTCATATAAATATCTTCAATTCATGATACTACTCTGAACTACTCTCCGGTTGGACACTCTAATCCATGGTAGGGCTATAACAGCACTCCTCAAAGTTCGCTTTCCCCATCTAGATAAACCCTCACTATCACCTTGAGCACTAGATGGTTCCAACAAACACCACAATTTCATAGAGACATCCAACTCTAAATATAACTCATAACAAGTGTTTGTAATCTCTAGCCTATGTGTCACCATGGTGTGCACGCTATCACTTTCACACACGTGGGGAGAGCCAGAGATCTATTAAAGCACTTGAGTAGCGAGGTAGATCTACTTGATTACAAAGCTCATAGTCACAATATGATCATGCATAGAGAGAGATGAACACATAGCTACCGGTAGAACCCTTAGCCTCGAGGAAGAACTACTCCCTCATCATCATGGGAATCAGCAACGGCGATGGAGAATGTGGTGGAGATCGATGGAGACAGCTCCAGGGGCACTTCCCCATCCCGGCAGGGTGCCGGAATAGAGACTTTCTGTCCCCTGAATCTCCCCTTTAGTGGCGGCGGTGCTGCAGAACTTTTCATGGCTGGAGGCTGGATTATTTAGGGTTTTCTCATCGGGAGGCTTCTTATAGGAGAAAGGGTGATGTCAGAGGGTGGACCAGGGGCCCACACCACCTGGTGGCATGGCCAGGGGGGACCCGCGCCACCACATGGTTTGGCCAGCCCCTGGACCCTCTCCGTCTCGTCTTCTGGCTCTGTGAGTCTTCCGGTAAAATATCGACTTTGGCTTTTGTCCGGTCCAATTTCGAGAATATTTCTTTTCCAGCTTTTCTGAAACCAAAAACAGTAGAAAACAGGCAACTGGCACTGTGGCATCTTGTTAATAGGTTAGTTCCAGAAAATGTGTAAAAATACTTCAAAGTGTGGACAAAACATAAGAAAGTAGATATAAAACAAGCATGGAGCATCAAAAATTATAGATACGTTTGCAACGTATCAAAGGGTCGATCATTTTCTCTGTCTAAGATAGAACTCTAGAGCTAAGTTGTGGTGGGTAAGAGACCTAGCCTCCTTCTCACGAATAACTTGTGGAGGACTTGTATTCACCATTGATAGAGGAAATACAAAAACACTTGTTTGTGGAATCACCACGCTATCCCTCCCTGGATTCCCCTAGCGCTCATTGGCCCCATCTTTAGCCTATCCATGGCATCTGCCGTGCCACCACCACGACAGTTGGCGCCCACCGTGGGGCTAGCGGTGCTAGCAGGGGTGAAAATCTAGATAGGAAACATCTCCAGCACCGGCGAACGCATCGTCTTCGGCCTGGTTCAGCGCTTTGGAGCGCTGGACTACGTCAGCGACAATGCATGGAGCTTCGGCAGGCGTCCCCCTCCGCGCAACGGCCTCTTCATCAAGCTTGGCTGCACAAGATCTACATCGCCATGGACAAGTCCTGCATTCATCTGCGGCACGTCGTCGAGGGAGGCGAACCACCTCCCAGCGCAGCTCGCGGTGTGCGTATCGCTTGCCCTGCTAGCAGTGGTGAGGTCATGATGGCTGCGCTGGACACATGAGCAAGCAAGGACCCGGTGCTCGACCCGGAAGTCACGCCAAAATAGGCAAGGTCTAGGTTCCCACCACTAGAGAGGCCAGAGAATGTACTCCAGCAAGCAATAGATAGCCTAGCAATGCCAATCGATCATGTAGTAGATCCGGCTCAGGCACAAGCTAAGTTAGAGGAAACTAGGCAGAAAATGCTAGCTAGCGCGAAGAAGGTAGCGGAGTTACAGCAGTCCTTGAACATCACTTTGAGGGAATACGCGAAAGCAAACCGCATAGATGGGGTGAAAATCTGAGGTAGAAACCTAATTACTGAGATTGACAAGGAGTATGAGCCTAGGCCGGGTCAGACAGCCACAATCGTAACAGGAGGGCTGGAGAGGTACAGTACCCCAACAAAGAACCTCAGGGCGGAAAATGCAGTTGCATCCGAGTTAGAGGGTCTAACCGGTGAGGCCCAGGAAAGGCAACCGGAGAGGGAGAACCACTTGCTGAGGGCCGCTTGCTAGCAAAATGAGGAAATGAACAAGGAAAACTCGGCACCACCCGGAGCATCGCAAGTGGTTCATTCAGCTAGAAATAACCTGGCCAAGTCCGCCGGCGCCGCATCATCTCTGGGTCACAATCCCAAGAGAGAAGAAGTAGTAAACTCCAGGAGAAGAGACAAACAGATGGTCCCCTATGACCCTATGAGAGCTGGAAAAGGAAAGCAGTTCAACTTGATGAGGATCTCCACAGCACCAGCCGAGGTAACCGCGACCAAGGCAATGCCGATCAAAGGAACGTTGCCAAAAGAAATACCGGACAACGTGATCCAGCGGGAGCAGAGCAAAATGCACCTCGGTAGCAACAACAACAATATGCACCTCGGCATGAGAGAAGTGCTGGCCAGGCGATACAACAACAGAATGCTCATCCAGATCAAGGAAGATACAATGATGGTTATTCGGCGATGGTTAACGACGGATACCCAAGACTAGAGCACCATGTGATTGGGTCAAGGCTGGGAAGCAGAAACTTGCAGCCAGATGATGCAAGGCTGAAACTTGACCAGATTTACACGTCGGAGATGATCAAGGTACAGAGACCTCCAGGCCCGACGTGTTTTGGGCCCTGGATTATGAGGGAACCGCCTGTGCCAAACTTCCAATTGGCGAGAGGAACAAATACCTATGATGGAAGTACCAAACCAGAGGATTGGCTCATTGATTACGCAACAACAGTCAAGATCGCAGCAAGAAATTTGAGATGGGCAGTGAGGTATGTGCCCAGATGTTGGAAGGACCTACGAGAGTTTGGCTGAACAACTTGCCGCCAGGAAGTTCCAACTGTTGGTTGGATTTCGAGGAGTTATTCTTTAGCAACTTCTCAAGCACCTACAAGAGGCCCAATAGGCCACAGACTTTGGCGTTATGCCGACAGAGGCCGAATGAGCCTGACTGAGATTTTCTGACTCGGTGGTGCAACGTGCGCAACTCATGTGAGGGGGTAATTGAATCACAATAGATATGGAAGTATGTTATGGCAAAGGTTACAACAAGATATGCCAACCACTCTGGCCGAGATGATCCGGATCACGGATTCATATGCTCTAGGAGAGCCAACTCAACTCCAGCTAATGTCGAGCAAGGCGAATGAAGAATATTACAATCGAGATGGCTTCGGGTCATCAAGAAGAAACGATTTCCGAGGAAAAAGAACGGACAAGCGTCCAGATTACAGATATAACTCGCAGCAAGTGGCGGTGGTAGACAAAGATTAGCCCAATGCCGGAGCCAGCCAACGCCAGAAAACTGGAGGTCAACAGTGGCAGCAAAAGGGTGAAGGCAAGAAGCCCTGGACCCCGGAGCAGAAAAAGCAGTGGCAGGAGCAAAAGGACCATCCGAGGTATATGTTCGAGTCTCTGTTGGACCAGCCTTGCAAATTTCATACGCCAAGTCCGAATAGCCCGGCGAATCATAAGACCCAGCAGTGTGAGAGGATAAGGAAGCTAGAACAGGGTAGTTCGGGGAGTGCTCAGGCACCTCGGAATGAAGCAACTGGGCAACCATTACTAACGGGGGGAATGGACAGCAACTAATGTTGCCTCCACCTCCGCCGAGATTTGAAAATCAGGAAAGGAGGGATGCTGTGCATCAAGTGAATAATAACCAGCAACAAGACCAAGGTTATCACGCTAATGAGGGACGAAATGAATACAGGGAACATCACCAAAGCTACTGTGCCTTTGCCACGGAAGAAACTGACCGGAAGAGCTTGCAGCACCGACATATGGAGGTAAACATGGTAATGCTGGCAGTGGTGAGGTATATGCCTTGGTCGGATCAAGATATTACGTGGAGTATCAAGGATCACCCAAAGCTCATGCCTAGTCCAGGGACCTACTCGCTGGTCCTGGATCCGACGTTCATCGGGCCGAATCTTAATGTGAGGTTTTCCATGGTGTTGATAGATAATGGAAGTAGCATTAACATCATGTACGGGGATACCATGCACAAGTTGGGGATATCAAAGAATATGCTCTAAGCTACAAGAACCACTTTCGATGGCATCGTGCCTGGTATCTCCAGTGAGCCCATTGGAAAGGTCCGGGTTGATGTGCTGTTTGGTACGCGGGATAACTGCCGAACTGAAAATTTGGAGTTCAAAGTGTTGAATTTGGAGAGCACCTATCACGCGTTACTCGGCAGGCCCGCACTGAACAAGTTTATGGCAAGTACTCACATCAGTTACTTAAACATGAAACTGCCCGGACCAAGGGGAGTGATAACCATAGCCGGGGACTTCAGGCGCTCTATTGAATATGCGTCCACTGGGTCTAATTTGGCCGAGTTACTCATGATCGCTCAAGAGAACAGGAAAATAATGGAAGTGGCAGCACTAGCTCAGTCCGCGCAGCAGCATATGCCGGCCCTAACCAATCCACATGGTAGTGTGTCATTTCAAGCAACCAAGGACACTAAAAAGTTCTATTTGATGATCAGTTCCCAAAGCGCTCCATAACCATTGGTGCCGGGTTAAGCGACAAATAGGAAAGTGAGCTCGTCAACTTCCTCCGTGAGAATCGGGATATCTTTGCTTGGTCCACACAGGATCTGCAAGGTGTCCGAGGGAGTTGGCCGAGCACTCTTTGAATGTGAGACCCGGAGCTAAGCCGGTGAAGCAACCTCTCTACCCCGTCGCCGAGGATAGGAGAAAAGTTATTGGGGATGAGATAGCTAGGCTCCTTGTAGCCGGATTTATCATGGAGGTATTCTACCCGGATTGGCTCTCTAATCCGGTGCTGGTGGAAAAGAAGAAGGATGATCTGAATGTGGCAGTGGTATGGCATATGTGCATTGATTACACGAACATGAATAAGGCGTGTCCAAAGGATCCATTCCCATTGCCAAGGATAGATCAGGTCATAGATTCAACTGCGGGGTGTGAGTTATTGCCATTCATAGATGCATATTCTGGTTTCCACCAGATACCCCTGAATCTAGATGATCAAATAAAAACTGCATTTGTTACCCCATATGGGGCTTATTGCTATCGCACTATGCCGTTTGGATTACATAATGCAGGAGCAACGTACCAGCGATGCATGCAAAAATGTTTACATGACCAAATAGGTCGGAATGTGCAAGTCTATGTGGATGATGTGGTGATAAAAACTAAGGAAAGCAATACGCTCCTTGATGACATCCGGCAGACATTTGCGAACTTAAGACGGTTCCGGATGAAGCTTAACCCAGAAAATGCACTTTTGGTGTGCCTGCAATGAAATTACTCGGTTTTTTGGTGTCCAGCCGAGGTATTGAAGCTAAGCCAACGAAAATCCGGGCTATAGAGAGAATGGAACTACCAAAATGCCTTAATGATGTTAGAAGTTCACTGGTTTCCTGGCATCGTTAAGCCGGTTCGTATGTCGGCTGGGAGAGAAGGCCTTGCCCCTCTACCAATTAATGAAAAAGGCAGACAAATTTACGTGGACACCGCAAGCAGACAACGCGTTTCGAGAATTAAAAAAGATGATGTCTACTGCACCAATCTTAGCCGCACCACTACCCAAGGAGCCAATGTTGCTCTATGTAGCCGCGACCAATCGAGTCGTAAGTGCGGTAATTGTGGTGGAGCATGAAGAGGAAGGAAAATCGGTGCAAAGGCTGGTGTATTACTTAAGTGAGGTATTGTCGACCTCAAAATAGAACTACCCTCAATACCAAAAAATGGCGTATGGCGTGTATATGTCGGCCAAGAAACTCAAGCACTATTTTGAGGAACACCCCATCAAAGTGATATTTGACGCGCGCATATCAGAAATTATGGGCAATAAAGATGCTAGTGGCTGAATAGCAAAGTGGGCAATTGAGCTGGCCCCATATGCACCATAGTTCGATAGAAGATATGCGATCAAATCACAGGCTATGGCGGATTTCTTCGTGGATTGGGCCGAGATGCAATACGAACCACCTTTGCCGGACTCCAACTATTGGCATATGCACTTTGACGGGTCAAAGCTGAAGGAAGGACTGGACGCCGGAGTGGTGCTTACCTTGCCCAAGAAAGATCAACTAAAATATGTCCTCCAAATCCACTTCAATGCCTCGAATAATGTCGCAGAATATGACGCACTAGTGCATGGCCTCAAAGTGGCAAAAGAAGTAGGGATACATCGGATGCAATGCTTTGGAGACTCAGATTTGGTGGTGCAGCAAGTATCTAGCAACTAGGATGCCTTGGATGCCAACATGGCCCTTTACAGATTTCATGTTCAAAAGTTAAGTGGATTCTTCGAGGGATGCAAATTTCATCACGTACCTCAGATTGAAAATGAGGCAGCCGACGTACTGTCCAAGTTGGGCTCATCCCGGCAACCAATCCCGCCAAATGTTGCTTTGGAGCACTTAAGAAAGCCATCTATTACGCCATCACCGGGGTCCGAGACAATCTATATCCCGGCTCTCTCTAGGTCAGAAGCTACACCTATGGAGATAGACTAGGGGAGCACTTCGGTAAACCCGGGGACTACTTCGGCAAACCCGAGAACTGCCTCAGCAAACCCGGGGACTGATCAGCTAAACCCGGTAGGAGTTATGTCACAGGAGGCGATGGAAATTGATGAAGAACTTTTTCCCATCCGACCTATACCTACTTGGGCCAAGCCAATATTTGATTTCTTGAAAGAGGGAATCTTACCAGATGATGAGGTGCCCTCAAGGCAAATCCATAGAAGAGCAAAGGCTTATACCATTATCAATGCTGAACTATACAAAAGAAGTGTAACCACTATATTGCAATGACGCGTTGATCCGAAAGAAGGGCTTGATATACTCCGGGATATCCACCAAGGAGAATGTGGCCATCATGCGTCTTCAAGAGCATTAGTGGCAAAGGTTTTCCGGCATGGATTTTATTGGCCAAATGCTTTGGAATAAGCCGAGGATTTGGTGAGGAAATGTAATGGGTGTCAGAGGTACGCCACCAAAACCCATGTACCAATGTCGGAACTAAAAACCATCCCCATTACTTGGCTAAGGGATGAATAACCCATATCTTGGTTATGGTGGACTAGTTTACTAAATGGATTGAAGTGAAGCCAATCAGGAAATGTGATGGGCAATAGCAGTAAAGTTCCTCAAGGATATAATCTTGAGATATGGCTACCCCCACAGTATCATAACTGATAATGGCTCTAATTTTGCTGAAGAAGCATTTGTGAGGTTTTGCTGAGAGAAGAAGATCCGGCTAGATGTTGCCTCCGTGGCCCACCCCGCATCGAACGGGCAAGTGGAAAGATCCAACGGACTAGTTCTGTCCGGGATAAAACCCTGGCTCATAGAGCCACTTCAAAGATCAGCGGGGTGCTGGATAGAAGAGCTACCAGCGGTACTGTGGAGTTTAAGAACAACTCCGAATCGATCAACAGGCTATACGCCATTCTTTCTGGTATATGGGCAGAAGCTTTTCTACCAGCTGACATAGAGCATGATTTGCCAAGGGTCACCCAATACACAGAAGCCGAAGTGCGCAAAGCCCAGCAAAATGATGTTGATCTGCTGGAAGAAGCGAGAGAACTGGCCTTATCCAGATCCGCCATATATCAGCAGAATCTCCGATGCTACCATAGCCAGAAAGTAAACCCCGAGTCTTCCGGGAAGGTGATTTGGTACTCCGGTTGGTGCTGCGCACTTCTGGCATGCATAAGTTATCCCCCCATGGGAAGGACCTTTCATTGTAAGCAAAGCTTTGCACAATGATTCCTACTATCTTATTGATGTGCAACCACATGAAAAGAACAAGGCGGACAGGTCCGGAGAAGAATCTAAGCGACCATGGAATGTAGCACTACTTCGTCCTTTTTACACTTGACAAAGAGGTGAATGTATCTAAGCTACTCATATGTCGGTATGTATGTCGGCAATGGCTTTATTAATGAAACTTCGGCACCCTAAGAAGAAACTCGAGGACTGCCATAATAATCTTTTTTTGCCCTCGTGTTTTTATATGTCGGCTAGGTTAAGTTTCTTATACCTTAGTTGGATTAGTAATGTGTGAGCACCAGAAACCCAACTCTTCGACTTTGTTGCTATCCAACACGAATTGGCTTCATGGCAAGCAAGAGAACAAGTTTGGAATTGCGAAGCATATGAAAAACGACTAAGGAAAAGAACGTAAGCGAGCCAACATTTATTTTGGACTAACCTTTATTTACCTTATTTCGTCTACCACCGGATTATTTTGAGCTAATCTCAAAGTTTCAAGTATTGTTAAGTCAATTTTTTGAACCTCGAACTCGTAAGTCAAAAAACCGAATCAAGGTAGACGCGAGCCGAGTCAAAAATTGGGGGAACGAGAAAAGGAAACTCGGGGACTTCGCCCACGATAATCTGACATTAGCAACTTAGTAGGAAACAACAATAATTGTAGCAAAATAACACCAAAGTCCTTAAATACATCTTAACACGGCATTCTGGGATCTGACAACTATGGTTAAGTGTTTTTACGCTCAAGGAGCAGGAGCAGAAGCCGAGTCATCGGCCGACGGAGGGGGCGTTTGTGGGCAGGGCGCTAGCCTCGGCCTCATCTTCGGGGTTGGCCTCCTCATCTTCTGGATCTTCAACATCATCGCCAAGTTCGGAAGCCTCGCCCTGACTTCCCTCGTCCTCCTCGCCCTCAGAAGCACCAACATCATCGAATGCGTCAAGATAGCTCAGACCATCATTCTAGGCGTGGTAGAAAGGATACTGGATGAGCTTGTTGGCGCAAGCTTGGCGTTGAGCAATGCACTCTGGATTATTGGACCACCTTGATTCAGTGCGCATATGTTCAAGCAGCTCCAAGTCTATATCTTCATACTAGGACAGAACGAACTGCAGTGCTCTATCATCCCTAGCTCGTGCAGCAGACTCTCGCCACAGGTGCAACTGAGTTTTGCACTCCATCAATTTGGCTATAAGAGCAGCATTTCCCTTAGGAGTGGGATCAGTGGGCCAAAGAGAGTTATGCATCCGCATCGCCGCCGGCATGATATCTGCACCATAATTCTTTACCAGCTCCATGCGAGCAACAAGGCTCACCAGCAGATCCTCCGTCTCATACGGAATTGACCGGGCGGTAGGACCTGTGGGAATACCACGTTGCTGGCAAGATCTGGCCATGACATTGGCAGCAATGGAGTCACCTTCTGGGAACTTGCCTGAGAATAGAACCACGGAAAACAGTGAGTAAAAACACTAAATCCGGAGGGATGAAAATTGAGGAAGGGAGAGGAATTCACAGGAAATCTGGAAGAGGAGACGTTGGAGCTCGGCATGAACATTGACGCTGCTGGCCTGGAGTTTTTCATATTCCGAGGTCACTGACGTAAGTTTTACGTCGGCTTCCTCCAGCAGGTCCTTGTCCTTGGAAATCTGAGTAGTCATGCGCTCCTTCTCCTCGGAGAACTCCTGATCCATCTTATCTAGCTTGGATTTATGGAGATCCTGAGCCTTTGGATTTCGGCGTTCAACCGAGTAATCTCCGAATCTTGGAGGCAGAGATGAGCTATCTCGTCGTCCTTCTTCTTCAGTTCTTCATGATGCTTTCCTGCTTGTTCGAGAAAATGTGTCATCATATTAGGAATGGGTACGTTGTCTTCAAGGGCAACTACAATAGTGGGTTAATCCGGCAGAGCTGAAGTATAAATATCTACCAAGTCAAGGAAAGAGCGCACAATGGTCAAGAGAATAAGACAAATTACCTTGGACTTCAGCCAGTTTCTTGCGCATGATAATGTTTTTAGCCTCAACCTCGGCTGCATAAGTCGAATTACATTAATAATTAATAAGGATAACAAGCGACGAGAAGGAAAAGGTCCTGAGCAAAAAAGTTACCCTTCTTCTGGTGATCCGCCAACAGCTTGTCATATCGGGCGCGAACGTCTTTGTATGAGTCCAGCAAGCGCTGGAACTCAGGAGTTCACCGGTTGGTGGTGATCTAAGAAACAAGACATTGTTAGTTCACAGGCAAAGAGAAAATAATTCAAAGTCTACAAGATCCGGGCCAAGTGGAACTTAACCTGGCTCTAGGTGTGCGGATATTCGAAGTCTATAAAGATCTGGGGCAAGTAGAACTTAACCCGGCTCTAGGTGCGTGGATATTCGAAGTCTACAAGATCCGGGCCAAGTGTCACTTAACCCGGCTCTAGGTGTGTGGATAATTCGAAGTCTACAAGATCTGGGCCAAGTGGAACTTAACCCGGCTTTAGGTGTGTGGATATTTGAAGTCTACAAAGATTCAGGCCAAGTGGAACTTAACCCGACTCTAGGTGTGTGGATATTCAAAGTCTACAAGATCCAGGCCAAGTGGAACTTAACCTGGCTCTAGGTGTGTGGATATTCAAAGTCTATAAGGTCCGGGCCAAGTGGAACTTAACCCGGCTCTAGGTGTGTGGATATTCGAAGTCTACAAGATCCGGGCCAAGTGGAATTTAACCCGGCTCTAGGTGTGTGGATATTTGAAGCCTACAAGATCCGGGCCAAGTGGAACTTAACTCGGCTCTAAGTCTATAGCTATTTGAAAATGCTAACGACTTGCACGAAATTCTTTAGGAGCATCCGACCGAGTAATAAATTACTCCCTCAGAGGCTCAGGGACTAGTGGGTATATCTATAAGTATATGTGTACCTAAAACAGTATAGCAGAAGGAAAGGATTACCTCCATCATGCGGCCAGCCAAAGAGATAGCCTTGGTGGCGGAATTCATCTGAGCGCTGAATTCAGCTAGGCCAAACTTCTCCGGCAGATCATCCTTCAAATCAATAAATTCGGCATTATTCAAGTTGTTCACATATTCTATGAGCAACAGGCTATAGCTTTCGCCGCTAGAAGAATGGCTCGTCACCAAGACTTTGGCGTGGGCCTCCCGCCTCGCGAACTGAGCAGCAGCAGGGCTGGTATGCACGACCAGTTGCTTACTGCCCTCTGATCCAGTAACGGGAGACCTGGAAGTGGAGTCCTTTGCTGGCTCGGTAGCTTTCTTGAGCTTGCCGAATGATGCCAGGCGCTGGAGAGGAGCCAAAGCTGTTGAGCCGGATTGAGCAGCAGAGGCTGGCTGAAATATGTCCGCGATGGACATCGTTGATCCGGAGGCAGTGATTGAGGTTTTCTCTTTGGCGGCTTGGCTGCGACTGTAGCTGCTGATGCTGCTGTCTTTGGCGCTAGGGCCGGTGGTCTGGTTGGTGCTGATGCTGCTGGTGTTGCTGCTGGCTTTGGTGCTACTACTGCTGGTGTTGCTGGTGCTGGTGCTGGAGCTGGTACTGTAGGTACGGGTATTCTGGATACTGAGGAAATAGAGGTTGAAAAAGTTGTTTGGGGCGGTGCCGATGAAGCTGGCACCTCAAAGATGGACACTGGTGGCGATACAGAGGAGCTGGGGAAATCCAGCATTGCCATATCCTTGGCTGCTCCGCTACCCCCCACGTCGATGTTTCCCTCCTCATGATGAGATGGGCTATGATCAGGCGCAGCCGCGGAGTTCTCGTGAATAGGACTCAGCGGGCAAACATCATCGTTGCGGGGGGAGAAGGACTGATTCAGATCGGAGAGGAAATGCTGGAACCGCTTTGGGGAATGGCCCTAGGAGCTCTAAAAGAAAAAAGAGCAGCAAGTCAAAAAGAGAAAGAAAGACAGATAAAAGGCAAGGCAAAGACAGAACTAGAAAGACCCAAAAGCAAACGGAAAACGACTTACTCGTCAGAGGTTGGGGTGCCCGAGGTTTGGGTGCCCTCCGGACCATGCTCTTGGCTGTTGGCTTGGCCGAAGCTTTCAACCCAGACTTCTTCTGCCTCTTCTTGGGTGCCTCCAAAGCTGCGGCCAAGGTAGCCGCATGTTTCTATGAAGGGGCAGGAGCCGGATCACCCGTGGCCAGAGGGGGAACCTTGAGGACCTGACCGTCCGGGCTAGCTGAAGATTCAGACATAACCGGAAATGCGTAAGAGATGGGCACCGGGTCAAGTACCTCAAGAACCTCAACATCTGAGTCATCGTCATCTGGCCAATCCCTTAAAGAAAGGCCTTACCACAGGTGCGCTTGGTGATGTTCGGGGTAGGCAAGAAGCTCTCCGGGTCAGGCTCCTCCTCATTTGGCTCGGTCCGATCTGCTACCCACTTGCTCGCCAGCACATTGCCATCCTCAAGTGGTTGCTGGAGGAATTACTGAGAACAAAAGAATCAGTTGTTGAGTTACAGAGATTGCCCGGCATACCGAGAAAATTTGGAAAAACAGCAAGAGAGAAATTTACCTTTGGAGGTGGGTTGGCCCAGGTATAGGGTGCAAGCCCCCATTCCCAAGCCTCGGAGAACTCCTTCTCCACATTGAAGATGGCCTTGACCCGGTGGAACACGACCGAGTTGTTGAGCTGAAAAGAGGAAGTCCGATGGGGGTCAAGGGGGCCGCTCAAGTAGCAGATCTTATGGGAATGCTTCTGCAGGGGGAGACCCGGCTGCGGATGAATGTGATCATGATATCATCGCCCCGCAACTTCTACTTGAGTAGCTCCTTGATCCGGTGGTCAACCAAGTTTTCCATGGCTGTGGGTTGCTTCGAAATGTTGTCCCACAGAGAGGTGTCCGAGACTCCGAGATTGAAGGGGAGGAGACAGATCAAGTCCTCATCCGTGGTATTCCGGACGTAGAAGAAGGTCCGGGCCCAGCCTTTGCAAGACTCGAGCCCGGTGACCCGGGGAAACATGGAGTTCTTGCGGGGAGATATGGAGGCTCTACCGCATTGGGTCAGGTGTTTCTCAGCCGGAGTAAGGTGCTTGTCCGAGACAACGTTCTTCCACAGACCAAAGAACTTGATCCACATCTCCTTGAAGGGCCAGAGGCCGATATACCCCTCAATGCCGGACGCAAAGGAGGAAAGAGAGGTAATGGCATTGGTGGGGAGATGGTGCGGTTGCAGTTGATAGGTGGAGATGAAGTCATGGAAGAAATCAGAAACGGGAAGGCCGAAGCCGCATTGGAAGTGAGAAAGAAAAACAACGAACTCCCCTGGATTAGGGGAAGGAGTAATTTCTTCGGGGGTGAGGCGGTAGGCAACACCCTTAGGGATGCGGCGCGTCGTGTACAGCCAGTCAATGTCATCTTGACAGATGAAGGTGCCGTCCCAGCCACCGTGCTCACGAGCTTTATCTTCTTCCTCTTGTTGGGCGATGACGGCGACCTTTTCCTCTGTCATGGTGAGGTCAAGCCCTTGAAGAGGAAAGTCGAAAAGAAGTAGCCGGCCGCGGGGAATCTAGAAGTGCAGGTCCCCATGGTGAGTGGCTCAAGCAAAGGCAGTGGTGCGGTCGCTAGGTGCGACTAGGTGCGCTTGCGGTGGCGCGGCACTGGCACAGAAGCGGTGGCGGTAGAGGCATCGTAGTGGAGAAGAAGAGAGGCAGGGGAATGCACCGAGTGGGGAACTTCCCCCAAGATTGCCCCTGCCCCCCTATTTAACCGCGCGTTGCGGGGCACGTAGTGGGATACTTTGCGGCAGCCCAACCGCACGGTGTGGTCGTGTACGCAGTAGATCAACCAATCAGGTGCGAACCACAGCAAGGGGAACAGGGAACAAAAGATCATGTGACGTGATGTGGTGATACAGTTAATGAGGCGCTGCTGCGACAGGATGTGCAGAGCAGTTATTCCTGACATTACTATAGTAACCGGCGCAGTAAAACAGGCGTGGCCCTTACAATGAGGCAAAGTGATGATTACCCTCCACATAGAACGTGGGGAAGCGTATGAGAGCAGGAAAGATAACCCAGATACGTAAGCAAAGACCGGGCCAGTGAGGAATAACTCGGAACAAGCCAAGGGAGCATTAACGTAAAGCGACCGGATTATGAGATAACTCGGCTGAAGAAGTGCAGATTCGGATACAGAACCTTCTGTGGCCTTAACAACTGAAGTTGCTAAGACCGGACCAACTTTGGGGACCGATGTTAGGGGGATATCCCCGGGTAGGGTCACGCCGGGGTATAAAGGCCGAGTTAGCCGAGGTATAGCACTATCAAAGCAAGTGCAGGCCAGGTCACCTCGAGGCAGGCTGACTTACAGACTAACCCGGCCCGTGGGGCATCCGCCTAACATTAACCCGGCCGGCATAAAATATATGTCGGCCATATTTGTCTATCTGTTATGCAGGTACCCTCATAGCCGGGTTAGCCAGGTGCCTACCGGGCTATAACTTGGCTTCCAAGAGAAGGAAGGAATCTCTCGCTGGTCAAAAGGTGGCCTTTGCTAGCAGTAACATGAGTGAAGCAAGCGGAGGGAAGGACCAGCAGGACATGGCGACCAAGATTACACTAGTTGATGTAGCCCATGTCTAGTGACGCTCAAAAGGTGGCCTTTGCTAGCAGTAACATGAGTGAAGCAAGCGGAGGGAAGGACCAGCAGGACAGGGCGACCAAGATTACACGAGCTGATGTAGCCCATGTCTAGTGACGCTCAAAGGCATGGATTACGCAGAGGGTTACATCCATAGTCCAGACAAACCAGTAAAGTGAATAAAGAAGCATCTAGCTTTAACCAAGGGGCATATTCGGGGAATATGCTACCACGTGTGCTCTAACTTTGTAACCCGGGCTCCCCTATATAAGGAGCACCAGGGCCTCCATAGAGAAGGATCGATCATTTTCTCTGTCTAAGATAGAACTCTAGAGCTAATTTGTGGGGGGTAAGAGACCTAGTCTCCTTCTCACGAACAGCTTGTGGAGCACTTGTATTCACCATTGATAGAGGAAATACAACAACACTTGTGCATGGAATCACCACGCTATCCCTCACTGGATTCCCCTAGCGCTCATTGGCTCCATCTTTAGCCTATCCATGGCATCTACCGTGCCACCACCACGACAAACTCTTTCTTTTGGCTGGTTTTTAGCTAATATGTGAGTACTCAACATTTAGTTTTGCACCTGGTGCAGCTTGTAAAATACTCCGTATGACCAAAAACCCATTTTGTACACTTGGTAGTTTCTCCAATATGTATATTTCACCAAACTTGTAAAATAACCTTATTAGGAGTACAGTTGTACTCTACTACTACTATTTCCTACATAATTTCTTCCAGAATGTTGTATAATAGTAGTACTGTTAGTATTACTCCTTGTAGGTCCGTAGTTTTGTTTCTTTTTCACTACAGTTTGGGTCATGTAAGCCTAAGTTGGACGTGTTGGTAAGTACTTCGCTTAGAAACTGCATGCGGTGGAAGGAACACGATGTTTCCAGGTTTACCAGTAAAAACATGTCGCTCATCATGGCACCACTAGTGAATTGACAAGGCAATACTATATGACGGTGTGCTAGTATAGTTTCTTCTTCTTCTGGACAAGTACTGCTTGTCTCCCTAGTAGTAGTAGTAGTAGTAGTAGTAGTAGTAGTAGTAGTAGTAGTAGTAGTAGTAAAGATCTACTAGTAGGAGTACCAGAGAACTCGATGAATATAGCTAGAGTACTACTGTCAGTAGTTGCCGCAGAAGGGAGAGGGAGGGAGTTTTGCACACGCCGGTGCACATGGAAGCGCATTCCTTCTGAGACAAGCTGGATTTAACTCCGTCACCGGCCTCCCCCCACGCACACACAACCTCTTTTACTCAGTCCCTTCTTCTCATCCACTACAACCCCCTAGCCTCTCGCTCCATATTGTTGCCGACTAGCTCCTTGGCTCCGTCCTCTATAGGTGGCGGCAAGATCGGCGCGGCAACCTTCTATAGGGTGGTGGAGCATCCGTCATCTATGTCCTGTAGTAGCAATGACGGTTTGTGAAATACTAGAACACTCGTACCTATTCCCTCTGTTTCAGAATATAAGATGTTTTAGCTTATGTGAAATGAGTGTATCTAGATTCACTCCGAAGTTACATGATAGAGTTGATGACGCGGTTAATTTTTTATTGTTGATGGCGTAGCATTGTCATGTGTAGAGTAGTTCTTATCTCAGGTATACACCCTTTTTTGTAGACTAGGATTGCGTAGAAGCTTGTTTTGTAGGCTAGATCCCATAACTAAGAACAATGGGGATCCGTTCGAAGTTGGTAGTTCGACAACACAAACTTTTGAACATTTGCATATATTTGTCAATCAACATCATGTAATCAATATTACAACTTGCTGCAGAAGGAGATAGGGGAAGGAGCGAAAAGGAGAATTCTCGATGAAATAGGCTCCAATCCTGTGACTTTTGCTATCCCAGATGACAAGGTAAATCAATAGAATGACATATGTTCTTGTCGTCCCGCGTAGATGCTTTCGCTGTAATCTCTGTTTATATTGTAACCGCAGAAGCACAAAGTTGAACAAGACTCTCAGTTTCCTGATGACGGAGTACAAAATGGATGTAAAATCGCTACACCTAAGACGCCACCTTGTTTACCTTCTGTGGAGACTGATGCAGTTGCGGCTGCAGCTGGTACTGATGAGCCTGCACCTGCCATCATCATGCCAGATGATGGAGGTGGTGGGTTGGTTTTACCATCCGCGGAGACTTGTGCGGCTGGAGCTGGAAGTGAAGATCCTTCAGAGGACATTATGGTGATCGATAGTTCACCTGTGGTGGAGACTCATGGTACTGGTGTTGGTGCTGCTGTTGGTGCTGTTGATCCCGCTCCCGAAATTATCGTGCCACCTGAAGGAGGCGGTGATTTGGGTTTACAATCTATAGAGACTATTGCACCTGAAGGTGGTGAACTGTGATGCGGAGATTTCTTTCTTATGATTTGTATGCTTTTCTCTAGAACCTGTATTATGGAGCTACCTTACGCATTTCTTACACTTTTCCCTATTGAACTGTAGTGTGGAACTAGAACAACTCCTAGTATGTAATCATAATATTCGGATGCTTAAGTATTATCGATGATAAACGAATTCTAGCTGAACTGCACGAGAATTGGCCTCTGCCACTTGCAGGCGTGGTTCCTGGCTCATCTCCTTTCCACAAGCATGGTGAAAAGATGGTTTTGTTCCTTTTCTTGCAATGCCATTATGCTTGTGTTATTGATCTGGCAATTTTATGCTGATTTTGTCACCCATTCCGCATTTATGTCTCTACATACAAACATATTTGTTCACATGACTTGAACAGAAAACAATATCTTCTTTGCATCGACTAACACAAGGAGACATGCAAATATTTATTTATTTATTAAACAAGGTAAAAGATATGCCATTTTCATTGATAGAGAGGGACATGCAATTCAATTAAATTACGATAACTACTCGTACAAGTCATAGAATGGTAGGGATTGTCATAGGAAATCATCACCTCCAGCATCTTGTTCTACAAAAGGCATTATTACCAGATCCACAACCTTATTTTCCTTGGCAGGATTTCGAATCTAAATGCAATCTAGTGTAGGTTCATCAGGATAACCTCTAGCTGCGTCAGTCTCCACAGAAGGTACATCAGCGCTATGGAAGACACCGTTGGAAATGCAAGCTGAAGCTGTTGGTATACTCCTATCATGACCACAAATAAGGTCCAGCAATTCAAGCTCCAAAATCTAGCGTTACAAAATAGACAAGAGGTTACCCCATCTGGACAATTCATAGACAATTCACAGTGCAATTTGCGCGTCTTACATGATCCTTAGATCTTAGTTCATCCGGTCTTTTTATTGGTGGAACGAAATTTGCTGGTACTTTTATTTCTACGAAGAACC
Organism: Avena eriantha; assembly: GCA_910589775.1. NCBI lineage: Eukaryota > Viridiplantae > Streptophyta > Magnoliopsida > Poales > Poaceae > Avena > Avena eriantha. The sequence continues at coordinate 100,442,994 of OU342746.1, read as the reverse complement.
TACAAGACATAGCCAAGTAAGACATCTGAATATATCTAACTTTTCTACAGTGTTATATGTGAAGATATCTTTGCATAACACTCACTTATCAAAATGTCTACGGATATCTTCCTGCTCCTTGGAAATGCGAAGTCAACGTTTTATAGGGTACATCCATCTATAATGTACTATACCTCTAAGTACTTCCTCGTTAGGTACATCAACAGCCAAATGCTCCATCGTAAGAAAGAAGGATGGGGAATATATCAGGTCAAAAGCTTGCACAGGATCTCTGCCAAGTCCTTTTTAAGATGTTTTTGTACTCTTCTGTCCAGAGCTTTACTATAGATTTACCTAAAGAACGTACCTACCCAAATCTACAAGCACCTTGTAAATCTAGATCGTCACGAGATTTAACAATTTCGAGGAGAGGTGGAGAACAAACCAAAGCCAAGAAGAATGTCTAGTGCCTAAATCTAGCAGGCAAAGCATGGGGATCGCCCAGCTGACCGCCGGCCAGTGCGTGTCGTGAAGAATGGCACGACCAATGGTGGTAGGCCAGCACTATTGATAGAAAGGCGTCGATAAGTTTTTTTAAGGCGTGGAGAAGTTTGCGGCCTGGTTCTAATCTGGTGCTTCTCCCATAAGAACGGCGCAAAATTTGAAGAGACGGGGGCTAGTCGCTCGATTGAGGGAGGGCTTAGGAAAGTTTGGGGTCTCGGCGGAAAGTTTTGGCGGGAGCGGGGTGTTTGTCCACAATTTTCACAGAAATATCTGTGAATCTTTTTATCGGATTTGCCAATTCTCAAGTCACCTCTCTCGCCATTGGATTTACCTTGCGATTCATGCAACATGAGGGTTACACATTTGTTGCAACTAGCTTGTAACTGGGAATTTAATGAGTTGCAACTACTATGTTACAACTGAGTATTAGCACAATTAGTAGGGTGACATCAGCGTCTTAACATAACAAATTCTCAGGCGCCTAGGATCTAGGCGCTCATATTTTATACCTTTTTTTTTCCTTATTGGCGGCTTTGTTTCGAATCCGGCCAAGCCCCAACACGTACCTTGAGATTTTAACTATCGAGCCCAAGAAATTAGCCCATGTAGCCTCATTATAGCCCAAGACCTTCTAACTCGGCCATAGTTTGGGTCATTCGGCCGCGCAAATAGCCCAGTTAGATTAGGCGAGAGCCCATGAAAAATAGCCCATGAATCCCTGCTTGGCCCATTTTTCTTCCATTCGGCCTTTTTTGGGCACCGTCCACCCACCCCTAAGAAAACTCCGCCTATCCATGTTTTTTAAGTACTACCTACTACATTATTTATACTTAACATTTTTTAGTTGAGATGCTAGCTATTACGCGTAGCAGATGGACAAACAATTCTTTAAGAAGATAAATAAATAAGTTATATACGATGTTAGTATACATTTTTTATGTTCTATAAAAGCATAATAATTTTCTTGTGTAGTGGCAAGGCATGCAGTTTATCTATAGCAATATTTTTGTACTGAGAGAGGCTGACATGGCCGACCAACCTGTCTGCAGCTAGCGCCTATCAACCTTACCATACAAGAGATCAAGTTTAACGAGCGCATTTAAAAAGTACTTGTACAACAATCACGACCAGAAAAAAGAAGACCAATATTGACACGTTTCTTGTCGAGAGAGGCTGACACGTGGGCCCTAGTAGCAAGCACGCCTGCCGCATGGAACAACGTTACCAAGGTCAAACCGTCGGACGGGACAAAAGAATTATCCAACATACACACATTTCCTCTACATAGGCGGCTAACATGTGGACCAGCAGGGATACATTGTACAGGTGTTGTATCGAGCAACGTTGCCAAGTTCCAAACGGGGAGGCGTGAGAGAAGAAAAAAAGTCTAGCATGCACACGTTTTCTGCACAGAGGAGGCTGACATGTCGAGCCCACCAGCCTATATAAACGGCTGAAGTATTGAGCAACGCTATTAAGTTCGGAACACGAAGGCACGACAAAGGATATACAATCCATCATACACACGTTTCTTCTAATGAGAGGATGACATGTGGGGCCTAGCAGCATGATTAAACAGTATATGCATCGAACAACGCTATCAAGTTCGGAACAGGGTAGCGTGAGTGAAGGAAAAAATACATCATACACGCGTTTCTTCTAATGATAGGATGACATGTGGGGCTTAGGAGGTTGGTTAAACGCTAGATGCGTCGAGCAGCACTATCAACTTCGGAACAGGGTAGCGCCAGCGAAGGAAAAAATTCCACCGTACACACGTTTCCTCTAATGAGAGGATGACATGTGGGTCCTAGGAGGATGTTTAGACGGTAGATACATCGAGCAGCGCTATCAACTTCAGAACGGGGTAGCGCGAGCGAAGGAAAAAAATTCCATCATTCACACGATCCTTCTAATATGAGGCTGACATGTGGGACCTAGCAGCCTGACTAAACGGCAGACGCCTCGAGCAACGTTATCGAGTTCAAATGAGGGAGGCACGACCGAAAAGTATTGTCCGCTAGAGTCACTGACGTCCAGGACCCACACGCCTCAAAAGACTTCGGCGAGTCAACATCGCGCTAGGAAACAAAAATCTTTCTTCTGCCACGCGCTAGTCGAGCTTTCTCCATGTTTTTAGCAGATGCGTCGTAGTAGAGGGCTGCAAAACCTGAAAAAAAGTTTTCCATTAGCCACGGCCGAGCCGAGAATTTCGTCGCGGAAGCCGCGCCTTCTACGACGACCGTCAGACCAAGTCGTTGCGAAAGGAAACTTTTCTTGTAGTGTTACCATGGAGATCCACAGTAAGAATAGAAAAGTAATCCAACACAATTCAAGATAGGAAGAAACAATCTCAAACCCTAATCTTGCAAAGTGAATATCTCTCTCTCTCAAGTACAAGTAATGGCTATGAGGGTGTGATGGCTAGGTGGTCAAAGATCGTGGAGCAAGATGAAGAACGTCTTCCCCTTCTTCTCTGAATCTCTTCTTTCTCCTCTCTAGATGGGATGGCAGCTGTTGTGTTATGATTTTGTCCCTTTTGACAAGATGGAGGCGCGGCGACTATAGGGCGGGAACTATACGGTCAGAATTTTTTTCCTGCCGTATAGTTGCTCGTTAAAGCTACTATATGCCTCCGCTAACTGCTTCCAAAAAGAGACTTGATTATTTTCGCCTGAATATTGTGTTTCTCTTATTAAAACCTTCTGTTGATGTTCAGAACCTGAAACACACATTAAAAACCAAGTTTTCTTCCCCTACCGAAGTATTAGCGTTAGGTAAAGCTACAAAATGATCAAATCCAGAAGAAAACCATCAATAAAAACCATCAAAAATATGTCGAATCTCACAGCTATCAACTCCACCAAGCTTAGATGTTGCTCGCCCTTGAGTGATAAGAAAATAAGGAAGAATAGCGGAGATTCGAGACTGAAATAAAAGAACTTACAAGCTCGAATTGGTGTCAAATTCTTTTCTTCACAATTCCTGCAATCTTAAACATGATCATACAAGTATTCACAAGATTGCACTAAGTCCACTTACTAACCATGTATATCTTGCTAGCAAATAAATCATATGCCCGAGCAAGTGTCAAAAGTTTAGCTAAGAAGGTGAAACAAATTCTTTTGGTGTCTCTCTTTGTTGAGAGATGAAAACTTTTTGCTCTTGTTTCTTTAATCAATTAAGAGTACTCAAGTTGACACCAAAAAATATTCAATTTAAGAACAACTCATTTATTCCCACGTCAAAATTTCAAGACTCTCAAAGAACCTTTTTCCTTTCCTTGTTTTTCAAAAACTTCAGCCCTTTCATAGAGAAATCATGCCACTGTTTTTAACATGTTAATTGAGACTGTGTTGCGCACTCATGACCATGCCAATAGGTAACTATTGAGCAATAGTGGGTTAGAGGAGTACTACAACTTCACTTGGAACGTGAAACCACGAGGATACTAAAATTTTACCCGTCGTAGCATTGCAGCTACAGACACTTACATAACTCAATAGCCAAAATCAAGTGGTTTCCCACATTAGATTGTTCGTTGGCCAGCGGAGTTAATAGTTCCCCATGGAGCATGATAGTGTTGTAATGACACGCGTAAAGCAACATCTTACTGTAGTTATTAGAAAAAGAAGTGGCATAATCTCTACTACTTCGAAACATCCATTTTATCAGACAATTTCATTCAAGAGTGCTATCGAGTCTATTTACATTAATCTCAAATGGGGTTGAGTAGTTCTAAATTCAAATCCTTTGGGCCAAACATGGACTCAAGTCATCTTTTGGATGCTTTTTCTTGTTGTAAAAATGTTGGAAATATTTTTAACCAAGTTCAATGCTCATTATTTCAAAGCTAAAAAGGAGACACTGGCAAAGGAATAGAATTTATAGGATAACAAGCTAAGTGGGGAGTGGCTCAAGTGCAAACGAGTAGATAATTGTAGGGTCAATTTAAAGTTGCAGAAAAGGTGATGAAAGGAATGTGGTACCTCCTCTTGCTTGCTTCATTCTCGTACTTGAGTCAAACCCCCTCTATATTTCCCTATTGCGAAGTCACCTGAAATTGAGCAATCTCTGAGAGAAACAAAGAAATAAATTTGCAATAAAGGTTACAATTTTTTTGGTGTTTTTGGTTTAGGAATGCGAACTGAAAGTAAACATGCAATTTTGAAGAAGTAAAATAAATCAAATTAATAAATAAAAATATGAATGCAAGGTTTGGAGCTTTTCAAACCTCCCCCAAGCTTAGGTTGTTGCCAGGCTCAGTTGTTGCCGTCGTTCGGCGATGGGTACAGATGCTATTGGTAGTAGTCGGGGAAATGGGTCATGAAGTGGATGAAGTTTTGAGTTAAGGAACTAACACCCTCATTCACTCCTTGTAGCGTGTGGTCAATCTCCCCAACACGCTGGTTGAGCTGCTGAAAATCTTGATAGGGGACGTTGTTGAACCCCTGCTACTGATTGGGCCATGGGTCCTAGGATCCCTCCTATTGTTGTTGTTGTCCCTCCCAAGCAGGGTTGTATTCCTGCTCCTGCTATTGTCCCTCCCAAGCAAGGTTGTATTCCTGCTCCTGCTCCTGCTCATCCTACTGCTCTCTTTCTTCATCTTCTTCTTGATTAGGCTGGAATTCAGCCATGATCTCCACCACTTGACCCTTGGTGAGGATCCAGTTGTCCTTCACGACAATCGAGAAGGCTTGTGGACAGGGCAACAAAACCTGCTCAACCTGTGCATCACAATTACAACCAAACTGATATGCTCGGAGCCTCTTGTCAGCTCGGTAGACAGCGAGGAAACCATAAGCAGTTATATATTTGACATCGATAAGTTTGGAGCCGTCAACAGGTTCCATAACAGGTAATGTAATGTTCAATGCTAGGACAAGGTGGGTTACCAATCCACCAATGCGAATGTCACCTTTCTTTGTGTTGCTCTGGTGGCGAAGGTGCTGGAGGAGTAGACCCGCAGGATTGGGGCTTCTCGGTGCATTGGGGAAGAGTTCCTTGGTGATAATGGCCATGTCTACATTGGCCATGGAACCGGTATCTCCTCTTCCCAGCAGTGTATTGGTGAGGAACAAGGTGAAGTAGAGAATTGTTTGGTTCTGAATGGTGGACATCTTCTTCTGGTAGAAGTCCCTGCCACCGCTAAAAGAGATAACCTCCCAAGTTTCTCGACTTGAGACGCTATATAAATTTGTAACAGTTGACTCCCCATTGTGAGGGAAGCCAAAAGCATCACAAAATCGTTGGAAAGTTATTTCATATGGCTGTTGGTTTATGGTGAAGCTTATCGTGCACACATTACCTTTCTCCTTGTGGTCATCATAGAAAGAGGCGAGGAACTCATAGGTGAGCTCGGTGTAGGTATTGTGGCATGCATAGGCCAGTAGTGATAGCCCTGCATTTTCACACATGAGGTCGAAGTCTGCCCTCAACCCTGTCGTGGTGAGAAAGCTATCATCGGCCTAACATGTGGGCATCACCCTCCTTGATGAAATCATGGCCAACTTGTTGTTGAGCTTGGCCCGAAGCCCCGAGCTCTCGCTACGTTGGTGCTTGCTCTTGCGAAAAATGCTACCTATTTTGTTCATCTTGATGCATAGAAAAATTTCAGCATGAAACCTTAGGGATATAGTTTCTACATGATATAAGAATGATTCTACGTGGAAAAATTTAATTCTAACATGAGAAATCAAAAGGGAAAAAAACAATAAGCTTGAGTTCATCCACTAGATCAATGTGAGAGTTTCAACCATGGAATTCTGAAAATAAAGCATGGATAGGGAGAGAAACATACCGATCTGTTGATTCCCCAACTCAAACGAACGAAATCCGTGTAGAATCAAGAATTCTAGGTGAGTTTTGAGGAGTTTGGAGAGAGAATATGAGAGAAAAAGTGAGGAGGAGGAATAACCCTAGCCGTCCTGGTGCGTTTAAGTGGTCGCGCCGAACTATACGGCCACAACTACGGGCGGGAAAAGTAGTTCCCGCCGTATAGTTGCGGCGCTGTTAACAATTAGGGTTTCTTTATGCCAGATCACAGCTATCCGGGTGCAACTATATGGCCGGATCAAAATGGTCCCGACGTATAGTTCATCGTCAAACCTTCTAGAACCTCGAGATAAATTTTATGAGACAGGCATCGATAACTATACAGCCAAACTATACGGCTGGAATTTTTATTCCCACTGCATAGTTAGTCGATAAACCTTCAGTATCCTGGAAATTTTTTTTTACAAAGGCAACGATAACTATACGGCTAGAGCTATACGGCTGATATTTATTCCCACCGTATAGTTGGTCTTTAAACCTTCGGTGTCCTGGAAAAGAAATTTTATAAAGACAACGATAACTATATGGCTGGAATTTTTATTCCCGTTGTATAGTTGGTCGTTAAACCTTCAGTACCAAGCTTTCTCGCCCAAAATTTTCAGAGATTCACTTTTTAATCTAGACAAAATGATTAATCTAGTTTTTGTACAAACTTTTATTTTTATACTTATTCTACACTTATTCAATCGATATTTCTACTACTTTTTTACAGCTGCATCTTCACGGGCGCGCTTTTGCAAGAATGTCTATGAAAAAGTTGTAGGAATGCGATGGACAATTTATTCTTTAATTTAGTTTATTAATGTGATGGGTTGACTCCCATTAAGCATTTTATTAAGAATGGTTGAATAATTCAACCCCTTCTCTATTCTCAAATTCTTACCTTGGGTTGCCCCTTATCAAAGGCACTTACCACATGAACTCGTTTTGCTGGTGGAATATATCTTTCTCCTGCCTCCGGCTTCTGTGGAAAATACCAGATGATTTCAGCATCATAAACATTGAAGATTAGTTTTCCCTCAGCAGAATCAACTGACGCTCATGTAGTACTAAGGAAAGGTCTTCCAAGTATTATGGATAATTTTTTATCCTCTAGAATTTCAAGAATAATAAAATCAGTGGGAATAACATGCTCATCTATTCTAGGTAGAACATCCTCAATCATACCAATGGGTTGTTTAGTGGACTTGTCAGCCATCTGCAAAGTGATAGTAGTAGGGGAATACTCCCCTAATCCTAACCTTTTATAAAGGGAATATGGCATTACACTAACTCATGCACCTAAATCACACAAGGCATTGTGAATATCTGTTTTGCCAATTGAGCATGAAATAGTTGGTATTTCGGGATCACCCAATTTAGACAATAGCTTCCCATCAGCAGGATAACTAGTCACCATGGCAACGGTTTCAATTATTTCTTTATTTCTACTAAGAATATCACAGAGGAATTTAGAATAGGTAGGAACTTTTATTGCATCCGGAAATGGAATTTCTAGACGAAGATCACCAAGTGACTTTTTGAAAGAATCATAGATTACCTGATCCAGTGCTTTCTTTTTTCGATCTGGATAAGGAAGCTTTTGATCACTTTTCTTATTCTTGTCTTTTACCTTTTGTTGGGGATCAAGCTCTTTTACTGCTTTCTTTTGTTGCTTCTTATCGCTCTTGTTCTTTTATACTACAACAACTTCATCTTCATTGCTTATCTCCTTTTCTTCTATTGGATCAATTGTCTCGACATCAGAGTCATAACTATCATCCTATGCATCATTTTGGTCCTCCATGGTTTGATCTTGTGTTTCTTGAGCAGTTTGATCTTGAGGATCCACCGATGTATCATATTGTTGTCTTGCTTTGAGCAAGGCTTTTTCATTTCGATCTCTCAGCTTCATATTCTGGTGGTCCTAATGGTCCTGTAACAACTACACCTCCCCTTGTAACAACATTAGTAGAAACAGGAGTATCCATATCATCTTGAAGAAAATTTTGATAACCAGATGCTATTTGTTCACATTGGGTTTCAATCATATTAAGGTACTTGTGAAATAATTTTATTTCTTGGCCAATCTCATCATAATTTTCCATGAGTTCCGCCAAAATCTTCTTATGTTTTTGAAATTGCTTATGCAGGTTATTATGAGATTTTGCTTATCAATGTTTTAATTCTTGAAAAAATTTCTAGTTTCATCTTCTTCAGTAAAAAGTTGTAACAAGTCTACTTTGTTTTCCTTAACAAGTTCTGAAGGTATAACTTTTTCTTTCATTGATTTGCGTACTTCGGGCATAAGATTAGGAGTTATACGAAGTATCCCTTTTTCCAGCTTAGTGCAAAAATCAGGATTATATAAAGAATCATTATTATCCCTAGTAGACATCAATTCCAAACATGCTTTAATAGTTAATGTATTTATCAGTCCTCCTGCTGATAAGTCAAGCAACTCTCTGCATTGAGTATTAAGACCATGGTAAAATAAATGGCAAATACTTGATTTAGAATAGCCATGATTAGGAATACTATTGATCATTCCAAAGAATCTATTCCAGGCTTGTGGGTAGTTTCTCCCACATTCTGACTAAAGTTGCCTATATTCTTTCTAATTTAAATTACCTTTTTACAACGATTAAACCTGTTTATGAATTTAACAATACAGTTTTCCCAACATTTAGTGTAATGACGAGGCAGAGAATATAACTAGTCTAGAGCCTTACCTTTAAGAGACCAACGAAATAATTTTAGGAGAGAGAAGTCTCTTGGCAAACCTTTTTGTCCAAGCGATGTTATCACATCATCAAACTCTCTAAGATGTCTTCCTGGGTCTTCATCTTCCCTTCCACTAAAATCTTTTTCTTGCAAAATTTTAATAATTCCACCATCAAATCGACATTCTCTAACTCCAGGATTAGGAAATTCTATTGGTTGTTTAAGAAAAGCAGAATTTGGAGCACTATATTCTTTGAGAGTTTTCTCATGTTTTTTGGGAGTTGTCCTATAAATGGACATGATTTCCATAAAATCGCTCAGGTTTTCAACTTCAACCTTATTTGATCTTAAAAAGTTTTTCAATAATTTCCTCGCGCCTTTGAATAGGCATGAGCTCAATATAATCTGGTAAATAGGTCCTACCAGAGCGTGTAGACCTTTTGTCTCCTAGGGAGACCATTTTGTAGTAGTAACACCTGAAATGTCAAGAGACAAACACTTAGCACTTAGCTCCCCGACAACGGCGAAAGAAAATAGCTTGATGTCTGCAAGTGCATAGATCGTTTGTTACTAGTTTCAAAGTATAGGTATTGATCCCATAGGGAGCCCAAAGGTAAGTGTTTATGAATGAAGTCTCCATCACACACAAAGTTTTCATAGGTCTTCGAGTGAATTAACTGCAAGTGTGGAAATAAGAATGAAATTTGGATTAAACTGGATATATTTAAATAAAACTAAAATGTAAACTTCAGGAATAAAAAGCATAAAAATAAAGAACAATTCGATTATTTGTGGTTTTCTGCATATGACAAAGAAGGCGTGGGGATATATAGTTCATGGTGATAGTGACTGTGCCAAGTGGAAGAATGATAAGTGTAACAATTATAATCTTATAAGTATATGTGTAGGCGAGAAACCCATAATTAGCCAGAACTCCACTTGGTAGATTTCATCCCAACTTCAATAATCCTACTATTCTGTTACTAAAACCATGGTCAGTCACTAGATGATTAAGATCATTCAGGTTGCTTAGCAATGAAGCTCCTTGGATCGGACTAATGCAATAAGCACAGTGGTTCCTCATGATCCTCGAGTCAAACTAGTTTCCCATTGATATCCCCGTGTCACTCGGGGGTCGCTGGTCTGCTAGCAAACAAGATCCTATCTATGTAGAACAAAGCATCATGTTTTCTGGGCCCTTAATTGGACAACAAGCATTAGGAATCCCACAGATAATTAGGCACACATAATATAGTAATTAAAATCAATCACAAACTAATGGAAAATATATGGAGGCACATCGCATCTCACCAATTCCTTACATCTCCCACGCCTAAGGAACTTACTCACGCATGAGAGAAGAAAGCATCATCGATATAATTAAATAAAGGGAGTTCTGCTTGATACCATGGAGATCCACAATAAGAATAGAAAAGTAATCCAACACAAATCAAGATAGGAAGAAACTATCTCAAACCCTAATCTTGCCAAGTGAAGATCTCCCTCTCTCTCAATTACAAGTATTGGTTATGAGGGTGTGATGGCTAGGAGGTCGAAGATCGTGGAGCAAGATGAAGAACGTCTTCCCCTTCTTCTCCGGTTCTCTTCTTTCTCCTCTCTGGATGGGATGGCGGTTGCCGTGTTATGATTTCGTCTCCCGTCTATTCATGAAAGTTGTCCCTTTTGACAAGACGGAGGCGGCAGCGACTATACGGCGGGAACTATATGGCTGGAAAAATATTCCCGTCATATAGTTGCTCGTTAAAGTTACTGTATGCCTCCCTTGATTGCTTCCAAAAAGATACTTGCTTGTTTTTGCCTTGTGTTTCTCTTGTTAAAACCTTATGTTAATGTTCAGAACCTGAAACACACATTAAAACCCAATTTTTCTTTTCTACCAAAGTATTAGCGTTAGGTAAAGCTATAAAATGATCAAATCCAGAAGAAAACCATCAAAAATATGTCGAATCTCACAGCTATCAATAGCCTCATGCTGTTGGACTTTCAACTCATGGGCAATTTCGTGAAGAACCAGCGCTTCTTCCATAATCACTCTGTCTTTGATAAATGCGGTTTGGGAGGGGCGATGATTCTGTGAGCAATATGTGACAGTCTAGCAGTGTACTCTTTGGAAATCGGCTTGAAATTACATTGATGAGTGCATCAGCCTATACTGCTAGACAGGATCCACCCTAGTGATGTCTGCAAGTGCATAGATCGTTTGTAGCTAGTTTCGAAGTATAGGTATTGATCCCACAAGGAGCCCAAAGGTAAGTGTTTATGGGTGAAGTCTCTGTCACACCCCAACTTGTCATAGGTCTTCGAGTGAATTGACTGCAAGTGTTGAAATAAGAATGGGGTTTTGATTAAACGAGATGTATTTAAATAGAACTAAAGTGTAAACTTCGGAAATATAAAGCATAAGAGTAAAGAACGACTTGATTGTTTGTTGTTTCCTGCAGATGGCAAAAGAAGGCGCTGGGAGATTCAGTTCATGGTGATAGTGGTTGTGCCAGGTGGATGAATTATAAATGTAACCATTATAATCTTATAAGTATATGTGTAGGCGAGCAACCCATAATTAGACGAAACTCCTCTTGGTAGATTTCATCCCAACTTCAATAATCCTACTAGCCTGTTACCAAAACCATGGTCAGACACTAGACGATTAAGACCCTTTAGGTCACTTAGCGATTAAGCTCCTTGGATCGTACTAATGCAATAAGCATAGTGGTTCCTCGTTATCCTCGAGTCTACTAGGTTTCCATTGATATCCCCATGTCACCCGAGGGTCGTCGGTCCGCTAGCGAACAAGATCTTATCTATGTAGAACAAAGCATCATGTTGTTTGGGCCCTTAATTGGACAACAAGCATTAGGCATCCCACAGATAGTCAAGCACACATAATATATTAATTAGAATCAATCACAAACTAATGGAAAATATATGAAGGCACATCACATCTCACCAATACCCTACATCTCCCACGCCCAAGGGAATTACTCACACATGAGAGAAGAACGGATCATTAATATAATTAAATAAAGGGAAATCTTCTTGATATTACCGTGGAGATCCACAATAAGAATTGGAAATTATCCAACACAATTCAAGATGGTAAGAAACAATCTCAAACCCTAGTCTTCAAGGTGAAGATCCCTCTCTCTCTCAAGTACAAGTAGTGGCTATGGGGGTGTATTGGCTAGGAGATTGAAGATCGTGGAGCAAGATGAACAACGTCTCCCCCTTCTTCTCCGGATCTCCTTTTTCTCCCTTCTAGATGGTATGTCGGTTGATGTGTTGTGTTTTCGTCGTAGGTCCCTTCACGGAAGTTGTCCCTTTTGACAAGACGTGATGGGGATATGCCGAATGGGGTATGCCCAACAGGACGATCCGGTTGGGCCGAAGGCCTTACGAGTGGGCCTGCAAGATGGCGATTGGAACGCAACTGAGAAGAAGGCCTGGCGACTGGATACTGAAGGCCCACGAGCATAACTGAAGCCCAGTCGGATTTGGTCAAAAGCCTCCAAATCCATAACTTGTTCGGTTGTATACTATAAACCCTAGCGAGGTACCCCCTATATAAACCTCCCTAGGGTAGCTTGAGCACTTACTTTCCATCATACACCCCTTCGAGTGACTCGCTGCTTAGACGCCGAGCTCGTCACCCCTGTAACTCGCTCTCCATCAATCTAAACTAGCTGGAGTAGGTCTTTACCCTCTGGGGGCCGAACCTGGCTAAACCCATGTGCATCCTCCCCCATCTCGCACCGTAGATGGCCGCCAGCTCTCGCCCCCGATTCTATCAATCACTGCCCATGGCGGCGACTGCCATGGCCATTCCCACGATAGTGGCGCCCACTGTTGGGCCTGGACGGTCTAGCCTGAGTTCTGCGGCGAGACCCTACACGCCCATCGATCGGCCGATTGCTACCGGTGGGATCTTACAGATCCTGCCTAGCAGCTACATCCCGGTGTCATGCCCGATCACACACGGCATGGTGTGCCGATCGGCACCATTAGCTTGTTCGTCGGTTTCACCGACGAAGTCGACCCGGCGGGAACGACGATCATCGGCGGATTGCCGATACACCACGATCTGCTCTCGGAGGAGCAGGTCCGCTCCATCAGCCGCCTCGCCACCGAGTACGACTCGGCCGCCAGCAACGCGGTCGGGGCTAACACCGGCATGGACGTCGTGGCTCTCCACGATGATGCCGACTTCGCGACCCCTGCCTCGATCGACGGATCCATCACCGCAGCATCACGGGAGGACTCCATCACGCAGGTCTCCAACCCTAAGGACTTCGAGGATCCTTCCATCCTTGGGATCTTCGATTCCGACTCCGACCCGGAGTCCCTTGAGGACTTTCATGCCAGATCCAATCGCTTCAACGCGATCTACATGGCGGGCAGCACAGCCACCCCGCCAGATCCATTCTCCACGCCGATCCCGACAACAGCAACGGCCATGGAGGTGGAGGAAGCTCGCCTGTGACTGGAGGAGGCGCAACGCAGGGAGCTAGCCGAGCGCGAGAAATTCCGCCTCGAGCGGGAAACAGCGTAGGAGTTGTCACTCTACCATCAACGCCACATCAGGACCCGCCTGAACTCCAACGTCTAGGGCCGCGTCATGAACTTCGACGACGAAAGCGAACCTGCACGCGTAGCCGAGCGCGAATACTGCGAGAATGCACCACCAGGTGGTAGCAACCGACCACCAGCCGGCGCACCGGCGACTGGGGCCCCACCGCCACCCGTTGGTCGCGCACCCCAATCGGACCAGTCGTGAATCATCATCTGGCCACAGGCCCGCGACGCCAACGGGCTGCCACTGTACTCCACTCCAATGGATAACATCATCGCAGCCGACACCGTAGTCGCCCACCTCGACATCCAAGGACAGGGCGCGATGTAGTTCCAGTATGCTAAGTCCCTACTCGCTAGGGCCGTCGAGCAGCAAGCCGCGGAAGTCAACCCGCGGGGGCGGATGTATTCCCGCTCATCGGCAAGCAGGGCAGTCTCAAGCAGCCCTCCAACCGTCAACAACGCCGTCACTTGCCCACCAACCCATTCCCTTGCGCATCAGCCATGGACCGCCAACCCCGCGCTCTCCACCAACGAGCCACGGCCGGTGAATAACACGGTCGCTGCCAACAGGCAACCCATCGACGCCCGGACACACATCGTCAACAACCAGGCCTGGCGGGCGCGCCAACCCAACGACTTGAGGCACACCTTACCAACCACGGCGACTCCGAACCCAGGGGCTTGCTCAGCCAAGTCGGCCCCTAGTGCTTCGGGCCCATGATCCAAGGCAAGAAGTACCCTGCCAACTTCAAGGCGCCCAAGGATATCGAAAAGTACGACCCCACGTACGACCCAGCGGTACCTCATGGCAATGGGAATCGCCGGCCACACCGACCTGCTAGCCGCTCGCTACCTCCCCCTGATGATGGAGGGTGCGACCCGGCAATAGATCAACACCCTCCCCGCCGACAGCATCGACTCGTGGGAGGAGATGCAGGACGCCTTTGTCGGGCACTTTGAGGGCTCCTACACCCGCGCCACCACCATTGAGGACCTGCAGCGATGCATCCAGGGGCAGTGTGAGTCGACCGCCACTGGATCTAGAGGTGGCAGGAACTATGCACCAACGCCTCCGGCATTCACCCGGACACAACAATTCACTGCTTCAAGAACGCGTGCTGGTATGAACCCTTGGTCGCTAAGATTAAGAGGGTCTACTGGACACTAGACAACATCCCTGACCTCCTCGAGATTGCCAAACGATACGTGGAGAAGGACCCCAACCAGGACTCCGACGACGAGTCGGGAGGAAGACGCCGCACTAGCGGCCACGAGAATGGGCGACAGAGCGACATGCGCTACAGCAATACTCGCCTCACCGGCAAGCGCCGCGGTGACGGGCGAGTCGAATTCGTTGCTAACGCCAGTTACGGCCAACACAACCCGAAGAACTTCCGCCGCGATGGAGGAAACTACCGTGCCAACAATGCGACGAGGCCGAAATTTGACCCCGTCGGCATGCCCAACCAGCCTTGCGTCTACCATAGCAGGGAGGGGAAACCTGGCACCCACACCACCGCGGAGTGCCATTCTGTAAAGGAGATCAAAAAGGCAAGGCGAGCAAGGAAGGACCCCAACAACAACCCACCAAGGGACAATGGCAATGCCGGCGGGTTCGGAAACACCGTCGGCTTGCTACACACCTTCACCGGGCTTGGCACCAAACACGAGAAGAAGGTGCTCCCCCGTGCAGTCGCCGTCAATGCGGTGACCTAAGTCGACATCCCCCACTTCCTCAACAGGTCCGAACAAAGCATCACCTGGAGTCGCCAGGATCACGCGCCCAGGATCGAGTACCCAGGGCGAGTCGCCCTCATGGTCAGGCCCAAAGTGGTCGACTACTGGCTGCCCAAGATGCTGATGGACGGCAGAAGTTTCATCAACATCACGTACTTGGACACATTCAAGAGGCTCCACCTCCTGGAGTCAGCGATCGAGCCAACACTCACCACTTTCCACGGCATCATCCCCGGCCGAAAGGCGTATCCGATCGGCAAGGTGACGCTGCCACTCGCCTTTGGCGCACCAGCGAAATTCCGCACCGAGCGGATCGTCTTCGAGCTGGTGAACTTCTGTAGCCCTTACCACTGCATCCTAGGGCGCCAGGCGTTTGCCAAGTTCATGGCGACCCTGCATTACGCCTACAACATGATGAAGCTCCCAGGGCCAAGCAACATCATCAACGTCCACGGCAACCCTGACATGGCCGTGGAGTGCGAAGACAAAGGCGCCAAGCTCTCCGACGCCGTCATCGCCACGAAAACAAACCAAGCGAACGAGCTCGCGAAATACGAGAGCAACATCGACAAGGATGACCCCACCATCTTGAAGAAGCCAACCGCCGTGAGTTCCAGCTTCGAGGCAACCACGCACACTCGCACCATCGAGCTCGTCCCAGGCGACTCCAGCCAGACGGTCACCATAAGGGCGCACATGAGACCCGCATAGGAAAGCATGCTCATCGGGTTCCTACGTGAGAATCGAGACATCTTTGCATGGAAACCATCCAACATGCCTGGTGTCCCGAGGGAACTCGCTGAGCACAAACTCAACACCGACCCCAAAGTGCAACCAGTGAAGCAGTCGCTACGGCCCTTCAATGAAGAGAGCCGCCGAGCAATTGCCGAAGAAGTACAGCGCCTGCTAGGCTCAGGCTTCATTCGGCCCATCAAGTACTCCAAGTGGCTGGCAAACCCACTCCTGGTCCTCAAAAACAACAACACCTGGAGAATGTGTATCGACTACACCAACCTCAACAGCGCCTACTTGAAGGAGGAGTTCGTCCTGCCACGCATCGACCAGATCATCAACTCGACCACGGGATCGGAGTCGCTGTGTTTCCTCGACGCGTATTCTGGCTACAACCAGGTCAAAATGGCGGTCGAGGATGAGGAGAAGACAGTGTTCATCATGCCATTCGACGCCTTCTGCTACACGGCCATGATGTTCGGCCTTAAGAACGCCGGTGCCACCTACCAAAGGTGCATGCAGGAATGCCTCACGGACCAAATTGGCCGCAACATACATGTCTACATCGACGACGTGGTGGTTAAATCCACCCACCAGGACAACCTACTCGCCGACCTGGCTGAGACCTTCGCAAATCTGCGGATGTACAACATCAAGCTCAACCCAAGAAAATGCACCTTCGGCGTCCCCACCGGACAGCTCCTGGGATACGTGGTCTCCAAGCGGGGCATCGAGGCAAACCCCACCAAGATCGACACCATCGCGTAGCTCAAGAAACCCGAGTACCTGCACGATGTCCAGAAGTTGGTTGGGTGAGTCGCGACTCTCAGTCGCTTCATTCCCCGGCTTGGCGAGAAGGCAATGCCCATCTACCGCGTGATGCTCAAGAATCCCATGTTCCAATGGGACGCAGAAGCGGACAACATGCTCAAGGCACTCAAAGAAGTGCTACTCGCGGCTCCACTACTCATCGCCCCAATCGAAAAAGTGCCAATGCTCGTCTATGTGGCGACCTCCAGTCGAGTCGTCAGCGCCGTGATGGTCGTCGAACGACCAGAAGATGGCAGGGAGGGCCCCGTACAGCGCCCTTTCTACTACATCAGCGAGGTCCTGATGGACTCAATGCAGCGCTACCCGCAGTACCACAAATTGGTATACGCGGTATTTCGAGCCCAACGCCGACTCCCCCACTACTTCTAGGAGCACCCAATCATGGTCGTCTCCTCCGCGCCGCTGCAGGACATCATCCGCAACCGCGAGGCGACTGGGCGAGTCGCTAAGTGGGCCGTCGAGATCGGCATCCACAACATCAAGTACGAGCCACGCAAAGCGATCAAATCACAGGCCCTGGCCGATTTCCTCGCTGACTAGGAAGAAGCACAATAGCCGGAGAAGCTCCCCTACCTCCATTACTGGTCGCTCCACTTCGACGGCTCCATGAACGCCAATGGCACCGGGGCTGGGGTCATACTGACCTCCCCCAAGGGATAAAAGCTCCGCTACATGCTCCACCTCGATTTCAAGTCCTACACCAACAACATGGTCGAATACGAGGCCCTCCTTCACGGCATGCGGGTCGCCAAGGAAATGAACATCAATCGGCTACGATGCTATGACAACTCTGACCTAGTCGCCGGCCAAGTCGTGGGGACCTGCGATGCCATCTCCCCGACAATGATAGCATACCACCAGGTGGTAGACCAGCTGGGAGGGCACTTCACCGGCTACTCAGTCGAGTGGATCGATAGGCGCAAAAATGAGGAGGCAGATGCATTCTCCCACATCGGGTCGGCTCGGCAGACGCCGCCCACAGGAGTCTTCCTCGACATCATTCACAATCCTTCGGTCTCCCCGCCAAAGGAGATCGGCATCGGGATACCACTGCAGCCCGAGCCCGCCCTAGTCTCCATGGTCATGGAGCCCAGCGACTGGACTACACCATATGCCGCCTTCCTCGAGCACAAGGTCCTTACAAATAATGAGATGGAAGCACGAATGATAGTGCGCCATTGCAAATCCTTCGTCATCATAAATGACGAGCTCCACAAATGCAGTGTGCCCGACGTATTCCAGCGCTGCGTACAACCAGAAGAAGGACGCAAGATCCTCCAAGACATGCACATTGGCGACTGCGGCCATCATGCCGGCACCAGATCGCTAGCCGCCAAAGCCATGCGACATGGCTTCTACTGGTTAACCGTGCACGCCAACGCAACTGACATCACCCAACGGTGCATCGGATTCCAGAAGTATGCCAGCCAGACGCATCTCCCTAGTTCGGCACTCACGACCATCCCCATCACCTGGCCATTCGCTGTATGGGGCATGGAAATGGTCGGCCTGTTCAAGAAGGCCAAATCCAGCATCACCCACCTCCTAGTCGCAGTCGACAAGTTCACCAAGTTGGTCGAAGCCAAACCGATCAGGAAGTGCGATGGCAAGACTGCCACCAAGTTTCTCCATGGGCTCATCTACCGGTATGGCTACCCGCACAGCATTGATACGTTGCTAATGTATCCATAATTTTTGATGTTCCATGCTTGGTTTTATCTACTTTCTTATGTTTTGTCCACACTTTGGAGTACTTTCTATACAATTTCTTGGACTAACATATTAACAAGATGCCATAGTGCCAGTTGCTTGTTTTCTGCTGTTTTTGGTTCCAGGAAAGTCAGAAAATGAATATTCTTGGAATTAGACGGGACAAAAGCCAAAGTCGGTTTTTTACCGAGGGACACAAGGAGCCAGAGTACGAGGCGGAGAGGGGCCAGGGGGCCTTCACACCACCTGGCCGCATGGCCCAGCCTGGCCCATGCCAGGGGGTGGTCTGGCCACCTCCGGCACCCCCTCGGCCTCCCCTTTCGCCTATAAGATGCCTCTGATACAAAAACCCTAAGGACCCGATCAAAATTCCACGAAAGATTCTGTAGCCACCATCATCTCCATCCCTAGACCGAGAGGGATCTGAAGCTCTTCCCGACACCCTGCCGAAGGGGAGAGTTCACCCTAGAGGCCTTCTTCATCACCATGCAAGCCTCCGGTGTGATGCGTGAGTAGTTCATCCTTGGACTACGGGTCCATGTAGTAGCTAGATGGATAGTTCTTCTCTTTTGTGCTATCATGTTTAGATCTTGTGAGCTCCATTCATGATCAAGATCATCTATTTGTAATTCAACATGTTGTGTTTGCGGGGATCCGATGGATATTGAGATGCTATTTCAGATTGATTATTGATTCTATCATGTCTTTATTATTTGTGATCTTGCATGCTTTCCATTGTTAGTAGCTATGTTGGCCAAGTAGATGCTAGCAACTCCAAGAGTTAGTATTTATGCTCGATAGTGGGTTCATGCCTCTAGTAATCTGGGGAAGTGACAGAAATCTCTAAGGTACTAAATGTGTTGTTGCTATCAGGGAGAAAACAACAATTCTTTGTTCATAGAACAATCGTATTGTTTACTTTACTCGCAATGCGTAATGCAATTATCTGTTGCTTGCAACTTAATACTGGAGGGGGTTCGGATGATAACCTGAAGGTGGATTATTAGTCATAGATGCAGTTGGATTACAGTCTATGTATAATGTTGTAAAGCCCAATTGAATCTGAAAGGAGTCAAGATGAGTAGTATATGCATATTGCTTTCTCGATGTTTATCAATTTCCCCACTGTAATTTGTTCACCCAACATGTTATTTATCTTAAGGAGAGCCACCACTAGTGAACTATGGACCCCGGTCCTTTATTTTACCATCAATCTACAATTGTTTACTGCTTTTTGTTTACTTTCTGCAAACAATTACTGTCTTCCACACAATACGTTTAATCCTTTGTTTTCAACAAAACTGGTGAGATTGACAACCTCACTGTAAGTTGGGGGCAAAGTTCTGTGGTTGTGTTGTGCAGGTTTCCATGTTGCTGCTGGCGCCGGTAGTGCGCCCTGCCAAAGTCCAGCTAGCAACACCTTTGAGGTGTTTCCTTGCTCCTACTGGATTGATAACCTTGGTTTCATAACTAAGGGAAACTTACTGCTGTGCTCATCATACCTTCCTCTTGGGGTTCCCCAACGAGCTCGTTATTACACGAGTCAGCAAGTACTTTTCTGGCGCCATTGCCGGGGATTCAAGGACATCTTCACAAGGGGAGTTCCTCATAACCAATCTCTTTACTTTGTTGTTTTTGTTTTGCTTAGTTTATTTTTGCTTTGTTTGCTTGTTTCTTTATCAAAAACACAAAAAGTTAGTTTTACAACTTTGCTTTGTTTATTAAAAAACACAAAAATATTAAGTCTTTCTATAGTTGTTGCCTTTTTCTTAGCTCACCATGTTGATACCTAAATTCACTTTGAAAGACCTTTCAATAGGTAGTGGCTCTATAATTGGAAAAGATAATATTGAAGAATTCTTTAATCATGTTAGTAAACATGAGGATATTGAGGATAGATCCCTTGCAGAACTTGCTCCGAACTATGAAATTGCTGCAGCTTCTTTAGTTCACATATTGGAAGCTAGGTTTGTTAACCTTAACCGCTTAATGCAAGTAATGTTTCATAAACTTAAACAAATTGATGACCCTAAAAAGAGAAATTTTATTCTAGAAACTTTGCTTAAGGAATTCTATAATGTTGCCAAGGAAGCTAGAAAAGTCTTTGAACGTTTTAATATGCTAGGCTCATGTGTAGATGTTATTGGTACATGAGAAAATATGAACAAAACTGAACCAAATGGGGAGAAAATTAAGATACCAATACCCTTCAAACTTGTAGCTATGCATGAAGCCATAGAAAAGAATCTTGGTTGGATTGTTCCGGAAAACCCGTTTGATGAAAATAGTGAACCCAAGAGCATTGAGAGAGGATCCTCTAGAACTTATTTGGATTAGATACCTTGCCTTGTTGAAGATATTTCCGGTATTAATCTTAATGCTTCTTCATTTGAGAACACTTGATTCTTTTTCTTGCTTCTTATGCCTAACTTAAAGGCGTTAAAGAAAAGTACTCATTAGGAGATAACCCAAAAGTTTTAGATGAGTCTTGGAAGTTATTACTTCAGTAATAACCACTCCTTATCCTTTTTATTTGCTTTTTGTGCCAAGAGTAACCTCTAATGAGAGAGAAGTAATGATTGGGAAAGTTGCTGTCCCGAAACAGATTTATGTGCTTCACCGTAAAAATTCGTGTAAAATCTCTGTACGTTGTTTTGACGCGTGAATTATTGTGCTTCTGCCCCAGGTTGTTATCTAACTTTTGTTAGTTCAACACTTTATGATTTGAGCAACAGAAGGTCTTCGAAAAAATTGGATTTTACCTGCTGGTCTGTTTTGACAGATTTCTGCCATTATTTGCATTTGCTTCTTGTTGGTTCCCTTTTGGGTTCTTTTGGGGAATTGAGATTTTTGAGGGAAGTTCTACAGTATCTTGTGTCTTAATGGAAGTTTTATTGGTGTTGGAACTGAACCTAAAGACTTATTATCTTGAGTGCACTAATGTTGCTAATAAATATTGTGTGAAGTTTTGTATGAAGGAAAAATTTCAGGTGTATGGAAGAAATGAGTAATGAGATGAAGAATGGACTAAAGCTCAAGATTGGGGATGCCATGCATGTCACCCCAAGAAATATCCAAGAAGTACAAGCGTCAAAGCTTGGGTATGCCTAAGGCATCCCCTTCTTCATCGATAAAAATTCCAGGTTTCTTCCAAATACTTCATTTTTATTGTTTCATGCATAGTTGTGTTGTTCTTGGAGCGTCTTCTTTTTTGTTTTTGTTTTGGTTTTTCATTTGCTTGGTTTTCTTAGTTTGCTTGAATAAATTGGTTGGACCCCCTCTTTGATACATTGGTTTTCAAATAGTTTGGTTTGGATTGGAAAAGAGTAGGAAAAGTTCATGCTTAAGTGGTAGAGAAGGAGTTTGTTTTTGACTGTGGCCTATGCTTTCTCATGCCATGCTTGATATTGTTTTGGCTTTATGCTTAGTGATCTTTGCTGTAGCATGATATGTTATAAACAATTGAGATTGCTTAATGTGCCTTTGAAAGAATCATGCGTTGTTTTAGCATATTAAAGCATAGTTTTATGGTAATCTCCTTTGATGCTTTATTTGGGTTGACTTGGCGCATGCTCACACCATGTTATGACTATAAAAAGTCACCATAGCCTTTATGATCCTTTAGTTTTCAACTTGTAGTATCACTTTATGCTTTGATTAATGATGTTTTGTCGCTCTGCATGATTATGGCCATTATTGCTCTCTTAGTTGGTCGCTCCCAGTCTTTTGCTAGCCTCCATAACCAAGTATGAGTTCCACTCATGCATCCAAATCCTAAAACCAAGTTGTTCCAAAGAGTCCACCATACCTAGCTATTAGCATTTGCTATTCCAAGTATATTCATGTTTTTATCTACCTTCCGAATTAAACTTGTTATGAGAAAACTAGTGATTAAAGCTCCCACGAACTTGATGGCACACTTTACTTTCTTGCTCTTAATAAACTTGAACCATTGCATCCATCTTTGTTGCGTATATTCTTGCGCTTTATAAGTTGAAGTTAGCAGAACCATGTCTCATGGGGAATGCTTTCAACATTGCACTTGTACTTTGTACCCCGTTGATATCATGTTCTTTTGCTTATGGATCTCGGCGGTGTGAAATAAAAGGGGAACTTGTAAGATCATGGAGTTTGTATTTGTGTTAGAGAAACTCCTAGGCCGCTAGCATAAGCGATGCCTAATCATGGTGGAAACTTGCAGCATAACCATAATGAGCACTCTATGAAGCATCCTCAATAAAAACCTATGCAAATAGCAAATAAAAAGATGGATGAGATGCTCATTGTCTGCTTGCCTTGTCATTTTGATTATGGGATAGCTCCTGTATCATGTGCAAGGGGTACCCCGTTGGCGGTTCTCTATGATACATATGTACTTACAATGACAAGAGCTTACTTGTGACTAAAGTTGAGTAGCATGAGGTTTGGTCTTCGTAAGTAAAGGGCATGAGACTTCGGCTTATAACTTGTCAAGCATATCCTCTTAGTTGTGTCACTTTAACCTTAATCACCTAAAGATGCTTATGATAGGGGTAATGAGAGCTGAAAGCTAATAAGTACCATATTTTTTGGAAGCTCTTTATGAAACTTGAATCTCTACTTGCTTCTATGAAGGCCTTTCTTTTACTTTTATGTTGAGTCTCCACCTTTTATCTTTATACACCTACTTTGAGAGCATAGTGGCCATTCTTAGTTCTATGTGCATTGTCCCAAGACTTGTTGATTGATGCATAACTTTGATATTGCTTGTTCTTAAACTATTTGTATCTAGTCACTCTTATGAACTTTGAAGGTGTCTTATGCATTTATGTTTGCTACTCTATGAGGGACAAGCTGAATGTCACTATGCTATGTTTTCTTTATGTGAAACAAACAAACATCTTGCAAAGCATTGTTATTCATGAATCTTTTGTTTATGCCTTTTTATGTTGCAACAATAGTTGCTTTGTCTTATTGTTAGAACTTTGTCTTTCATGTTATGTTGAAGTACTAGGATCCCAACTATCAATGTTTTACAAATACTTTGATCAAGTTTATGATGGTGCATGTCACCTCAAAAATTATTCTTTCTTTTTATCACTTACATACTCGAGGATGAGCAGGAGTTAAGCTTGGGGATGTTGATACGTTGCTAACGTATCCATAATTTTTGATGTTCCATGCTTGGTTTTATCTACTTTCTTATGTTTTGTCCACACTTTGGAGTACTTTCTATACACTTTCTTGGACTAACCTATTAACAAGATGCCACAGTGCCAGCTGCCTGTTTTCTGCTGTTTTTGGTTCTAGGAAAGTCAGAAAATGAATATTCTCGGAATTGGATGGGACAAAAGCCAAAGGCAGTTTTTCACCGAGGGACACAAGGAGCCAGAGTACGAGACGGATAGGGGCCAGGGGGCCGCCACACCACCTGGCCGCGCGGCCCAGCCTGGCCCGCGCCAGGGGGTGGTCTGGCCGCCTCCGGCACCCCCTCGGCCTCCCCTTTCTCCTATAAGATGCCTCCAATACAGAAACACTAAGGACCCGATCAAAATTCCACGAAAGAGTCTGTAGCCGCCATCATCTTCATCCCTAGATCGGGAGGGATCTGAAGCTCTTCCCAGCACCCTGCCGGAGGGGAGAATTCACCCTGGAGGCCTTCTTCATCACCATGCAAGCCTCCGGTGTGATGCGTGAGTAGTTCATCCTTGGACTATGGGTCCATGTAGTAGCTAGATGGCTGGTTCTTCTCCTTTGTGCTATCATGTTTAGATCTTGTGAGGTCCATTCATGATCAAGATCATCTATTTGTAATTCTACATGTTGTGTTTGCGGGGATCCGATGGATATTGAGATGCTACTTCAGAGTGATTATTGATTCTATCATGTCTTTGTTATTTGATCTTGCATGCTTTCCGTTGTTAGTAGCTATCTTGGCTAAGTAGATGCTAGCAACTCCAAGAGTTAATATTTATGCTCGATAGTGGGTTCATTGCTCTAGTAATCTGGGGAAGTGACAGAAATCTCTAAGGTACTAGATGTGTTGTTGCTACTAGGGAGAAAACAACAATCCTTTGTTCATAGAACAATCGTATTGTTTACTTTACACGCAATGCGTAATGCAATTATCTGTTGCTTGCAACTTAATACTGGAGGGGGTTCGGATGAAAACCTGCAGGTGGATTATGACTCATAGATGCAGTTGGATTACGGTCTATGTATAATGTTGTAATGCCTAATCGAATCTCAAAGGAGTCAAGATGAGTAGTATATGCATATTGCTTTCTCGATGTTTGTCAATTGCCCCGCTGTAATTTGTTCACCCAACATGTTATCTATCTTAAGGAGAGCCACCGCTAATGAACTATGGACCCCGGTCCTTTCTTTTACCATCAATCTGCAACTGTTTACTACTTTCTGTTTACTTTCTGCAAACAATTACTTTCTTCCACACAATACGTTTAATCCTTTGTTTTCAGCAAAACCGGTTAGATTGACAACCTCACTGTAAGTTGGGGGCAAAGTTTTGTGGTTGTGTTGTGCAGGTTTCCACGTTGCTACTGGCGCCGGTAGTGCGCCCTGCCAAAGTCCAGCTAGCAACACCTTTGAGGTGTTTCCTTGCTCCTACTAGATTGATAACCTTGGTTTCATAACTGAGGGGAACTTACTGTTGTGCTCATCATACCTTCCTCTTGGGGTTCCCCAACAAGCTCGTTATTACACGAGTCGGCAAGCATCATAACGGACAACGGCACCAACTTCGCCAAAGGTTCCATGGCAGAATTCTGTGAGGAGCACAACATACGGCTCGACCTCGCCTCAGACGCCCACCCGGAGTTGAACGGCCAAGCAGAACACGCTAATCAAAGTGTCCTCCATGGGCTCAAACCGCGACTTCAGGTGCCCCTTGACCAAACTCCAGGATGCTAGGTCAAAGAGATCCCCTCCGTAATATGGGGCATTCGCACCTCCATCAACCTCTCCACAAGGTTTACACCCTTCTTCATGGTATACGGCGCTGAGGCTGTAATGCCAACTGACCTGGAGCACGATTCACCTCGAGTCGCAAACTACGTCGAGGCGGCAAACGAGATCGCCCACCAAGACAGAATCGACCAGCTCGACGAGGCACGTGACCTAGCTCGCTCCCGTACCACCATCTACCAGCGGGACTCCGCCGTTACCACAACCGCCGAGTCCGGACCCGCACCTTCCAGGAAGGTGACCTGGTCCTACGACTGGTCCAGGACAAGAAGGGCATGCACACGCTCTCTCCCCCATGGGAGGGGCCATTCGCCATAGGGAGAGTCCTCGGCAATGACGCCTACTATCTCATCGACATATGAGGCAATGGCCAGCTCGAGGTCGGGAGGCCATGGAATGTAAACCTCCTCTGAAAGTTCTATACATAGAACTCAAACTTGTACTCAGCTGCTATATAATGAAATACATTTGGATCGCACAAATTGTGTCCACTCGCCATCTTCTTGTACCACTCGCACTCGTACATTCAGCAATATGCTACCTACGGAAGTAAACCCTTGGTCGAGCGACCGACACAGCTAACTAGTGCGACCCAAGGGCACCGGAGATATTCGGGCCTTGTGTCGTCCACGAACACGCTACCCCCGGAGCCACCATCGGAGTGGCCTCGCTCGACTAGCCTACCGGGCCAAGACAACCGATAAACGCTTCTCACAGCGACCTATCCTCCCCATCCTCGCACAACGCGACTCAAATGGTTAAGTACCATGCACGGGGACTTCGCAACAAGAAAACCTCACGCGGCTCAGGAACACACCAAGTAAGAGAGCTGACTTGGACTTGCCACGTGACTGGCTTTCCAAGCCAGGGGTAGAGACGCGTTACAAACAATGTACCAGATCCTACGATGGGCATGCGCCTAGAACGGCTAAGTACCAAGCTCGGGGACTCGCCTAAAGCGACCCCACTTGGACTCGGGAAAGCGACTAGCCCTAAGCTCCACGACAAACCAGCCCCAACCAAAACGAAAACTCAAAGAAAACACACATGCACACAAACGAGTTATACCCCATTAAAGGGCGGACGCGCTCGAGGAGTGGCTCAAAT
The DNA here is from genome assembly GCA_910589775.1 of Avena eriantha. NCBI lineage: Eukaryota > Viridiplantae > Streptophyta > Magnoliopsida > Poales > Poaceae > Avena > Avena eriantha. Next base: position 100,416,303 of record OU342746.1, on the reverse strand, counting down.
AAAAATCAACATATAACACACTTGATCATACGCTGCGAGTCGATTGACTCCTCTTACTCCCATACATATGTATTGTTCACATTACAAAAGTGGCCACTCGACATAATTTACAAAAGCCCCCTAGGGCAGCGATCTATTTTGCAGGCTTTGACAAAGAAGCACCGCCATCGCCCTTGACCCGGACGAATAACACATACGGATTTGTCGGATACATCGTCAGCAAGTTTGACAACACCGACCGGAAGGGATGCTCCAACTTCAGGTTGTGATGCTCCGGCTCGGGGTCGCCCGGTGCCACCACCGTCTCCAGGTATGGCAACAAGTCCCCCATCGCCAGCACCCGATCCGCGAATGGAGCAGCCTTGGCAGTCAGCCTCAACACCTCCGACATGTCCACCGAGCCAGTCGCCGAAGGGTAGCCACTGGTGATGTCATCGAGGTCGAAGTCATCAGGGAAATGCGCGAGCCCAAGGCTCAACACCATGGTGGCCCCGCGCCTGAAGGCTGAACGCGCCATCCACTCCACAACAGTAGGTGCCTCCTCCAGATAGCACCATACTTCAGTCAGCCCCCCCCCCCCCAGGAATAACCTCGGTGGGGGACATCCCTTGAAGCACCATCTAGACGCACAGCACCGAGGCGGTGGCCACATTCACCACCGCAGTCACGCATTGTGAGGCGTCGAAGGTATGCACCACCGGATCGCTTTGTCCTATCAAAGCTGCAATGTCAAACACCCAACGTCACTAAGGATTCACCCACTCAGGGACTCACCGCATATCAGATGGAAGAGTAATCACTCACCAAGTTGTTTCCGGCAGCTCTCTGTCACATGCTTCTCAAGGGCAGCAAGTTCGCCCTGTAGCCCAAGGATGATCGAGTCAGCAGCCTTCTTCTCCTCCTCCGCCACGGTGGCTGTGGCCTTGGCCCTCTCTTCAGAAGAGATCATCGATGCCTTCGCCTCTTCCAGCTCCTTCACTAACGAGTCAATCCGCCCCCTCGCCACATCCAGTTCCACAGCCGGGACGTACCCTTCACGGGCCTTAGCAATAGCAGCCGAACGACCATCTACAAAGCAGGAGAAACACAAGACAGTCTCGTGCCTGCAACAATAGCTCAAGTTCGCTAAGAAGAACAATAACTCACCAGCAGTTTCCTGGAGTCATCGGTTGGCCTCCTGCACCACGCGCAGGTCACGCTCCAGGTGCTCCTTTGCGGCTTGCCTATCGGACGACTCCCTCTCTAGGCCCTATGAATAGAACAACCATTCAACAACCGGGCGACTACAACCTTAAGTGTCTAGCTGCTGAAATTCAGCAACTAGACACTCAGGGACTGGAAGACTACAATTTTAAGTGCCTAGCCGCTGAAATTCAGCAACTAGACACTCGGGGACTGGCGACTAGCTGAAATTCAGCAACTAGACACTCAGGGACTGGAAGACTACAATTTTAAGTGCCTAGCCGCTGAAATTCAGCAACTAGACACTCGGGGACTGGCGACTAGCAGAAATTCAGTGTCCGACTGCTGAAATTCAGTGATTAGGAACTCGGGGATTGGACATACCTGAATGGCGGTGCCAAGCATGCCATCAAGCTCATTGGCGTCCATTGAAGGAACTAAGAAGGGTGTGCACCCGTAACGAGGCCCAACATCCTCATCAACAATCTCTGGCATCTGTGGAGATTGGTTCTCCGCAACAAATGGAAATCCCTCTGCCATAAAGCACGGAAACAACGCAGCTCCCCTCATTGGAGCGCTAGTCGTTGGGGCCAACAGTTCTGTCGACGGAGCGCCCTTGGCTGGCTCCGATTGGACGACAGCCACTTCCTCGGCACAGGAAGTAGGGTCATTCCCCTCGGTGTTGTCCTCTGCCGTAGCATCGATGACATCTCCCTTCTGCTTCTTCGCGCCCTCAGCAGGTGCGACCTCTGCAGTAGGCTTCCTCTTCCTAGGGGGATCGGCCTCCTCTACGGCGACGACTGGTGGAATTTTAGCCACCATAGGGCGACCTATCTTCTTGGCGCCAGACCTACGAAATCACCAAGGTCAGCAAATAAATCATGCAAGAAAACATCCAAGAATGGAAAGAAAAATATTAGACTCACTTGGCGACCGGAAGAACACGTAGCCCCGTGCTGATGTGGGTGGGTTTATCCATCTACGGACCCAGCTTGTGCGAGAGCCCTTTCTCAAAGACACATGTAGCCCATGACATCGCGGGCTTCTTCGATGATGAAGCCGTGGTCGCAGGAATTTCTGGCCCGGACGACGCGGTCATCCCCGCTGGTTGTGGCGACCTTGACGCCGCAGCTTCAACTGCTCATGGCTCCGACGTAGCTGAAACTATTGGCACGATCGCCGCGAGAGGAACTTCCACCTCCACCGCTGCATCCGCAACTTCTGGTCCCATCATTGGAGTCATATCCTCCGGGATCTTGGGCAAGGTCTTGGTCACTTCATTATCGGACTCATCGTCCGACCCAAACGCCACCACCGACCTAGGTGGCGATGCCAACTTCAGAGCTGGCTTCTTCGTGGGCGATTTCGGTTTGCGCGTGGGCTTCGCCGGCGTGGCCGTTCGATGTGAACTGTGCTCCTACATAATTTCGTCATCTTCATCACGATCTTCAAGGTTGCGACTCACTTCGATCTCGTGTTGCTTCTGCATGCGAGTTTTGCGGGCTACAGGCGCTAGGGGAGGAACCTCCCTCTCTTCTTCTTCACTCTCGGAGGATTCTCCTTCAGTCCTGTCCTCGAGCTCTTTGGGAACCTCCTCACCGAGTGGGGGAAGCCAACCCTCGAGGACCTGAAACAACTGAGAATGGGTGCGAATGAGCATCACAACATGCGGTTACAAATTGCCCTGTGAAAGTCATGACTGAAGATAAATCTAATGAGAGTGGCTTATCGTAGGAGCCTCATTCTTTGCAGGCACATACGGGGCGAGCCCGGCCGATGTGGTGGTAAATTCTGTGTCGGTGATCTTCTGCAAAGCGGCCTTGTAGTCCGCAGTGTCCCACGGCTCCTTGCTGGTCCGGGAAGGATCATTCTTCCCGGTGTATTCATACATCCAGTGGGGCTGGGTTGCCAATGGGACCAAGCGCCGCCCAAGCCGTCAATTGTATAGATTAATCATGGACAACCCCTTGTCCTTCAGCTCCTGGATTTGGTCCATCATGTCCACGACGACCATCCTCTGATCGTCAGGGAGCTTGTCCGCTATCGGCCGACGGGGTTCGCTCCTTTCCGCGACGTACTCAGGGAGCGCCAGTTTGTCAAAGGGGGTGGATTCCCTCACGTAGAACCAACTTTTCTTCCACTCGCTCGCGGACTTCTTCGGCAGCAGGAGCTTGAAGAAGTTTGCCTTCGGCTTCAGCTGAAATATGACGCCACCTGCCGCCAAGATAGGACCGCTGGATTCGTCGCGCCCGATGCGACCATGGAACAACTCCAATGATAGAAGGAAGTATGGCCTGTAGCCGAAGTAGCATTCACAGAAGGCGACAAATATCGCTAGCTGCTTGACACTGTGCGGGCCAAGGTCCGACGGCTTGATCGCGTAGTACGTGCAGAGCCGCTGGAAGAAGACTGAGGTGGGGAATCCCAAGCCCCTCTCCAAGTGACTTGGGAAGCAGATGAATTCACCGACGTGCGGCTTCGACTCGGTCTCAGAGGGCGTGGAAATTCGCCAATTCTCCTTGTAGAGGACCCTCGTGTCCTCGAATGATTTGATATGTGTCGTGGTGCACTTGGACTTCCCCCACAGATCTTTCGGAGGTGCCATTAAGGGAGAAATGAAGTCGCTCGGTCTGGGGAATTTGGATCGAGGAGAGATAGGGAGAATGGAATGCGTGAGGATGAGGAATGCGGGAGAAGTTCTACAGGGCTTTTCCGTCACTCTCCTTATAAAGAAGTGCTACCCGCCAATCTCGGGATAGTCGTTACCCGCGGTAATTATGCCGAAGTTACCGTTGGGTTACCCAACAGCTAGTTTGACCAAGCTGATGATCTAGCTTCATCCACTCGACTCACCTGTAGGTGCGTTCTATCCCATTGATAGGAGCAGCGATTCGAGCAATAATGCGTTCGCCAGAGCCACAACTCGGAGCCGGGTGGAAAATTTCCTCCATTCTCGACTGAGTCCATCACCGATTCGACTGGACATCCAAATTGGACTCGCCTACTCTGGCTGCCAAATGAACGCCTGCACTTAATCAATGATGGCATCGGGGACTAATGATGAGGATATGCCAAATGGGGTATGCTCAGCAGGATGATCCGGTTGGGCCAAAGGCCATACCAGTGGGCCTGCAAGACGGCGACTACAACACGACTGAGAAGAAGGCCTGGCGGCTAGAGACTGAAGGCCCAGGAGCATAACTGAAGCCCAGTTGGATTAGGTCAAAAGCCTCAGAATCGATAACTTGTTCGGTTGTATAATGTAAACCCTTGCGAGGTACCCCCTATGAACCTCCCTAGGGTAGCTTGAGCACTTACGTTCCATCATACACCCCTTCGAGCAACTCGCTGCTTAGACGCCGAGCTCGTCACCCTTGTAACTCGCTCTCCATCAATCTAAACTAGCAGGAGTAGGTCTTCAGCCTCCGAGGGGCTGAACCTAGGTAAACCCATGTGCATCCTCCCCCATCTTGCACCGCAGATGGCCGCCAGCTCTCTCACTCGATTCTATCAATCGCTTCCCATGGCAGCGACTGTCATGGCCATTCCCACGACAAGACGGAGGCGGCGGAAACTATACGGCCAGAAAAATATTCCTGCTGTATAGTTGGTCATTAAAGCTTCTGTATGATCCCCTCGAGTGCTTCCAAAGAGAGACTTGTTTTTTTCTCTAGAATATTGTGTTTCTCTAGTTAAAACCTTATGTTGACATTCAGAACCTAAAGCACACATTAAAACCCAAGTTTTCTTTGCCACCGAAGTATTGGCGTTTGGTAAAGATAGAAAACGATCAAATCCGGGAGAAAACCATCAATAAAAGCCATCAAAAATGTGTCGAATCTCACAGCTATCAACTCCCCTAAGCTTAGATGTTGCTCGCCCTCGAGTGACAAGGAAATAAGCAAGAATAGCGGAGATTCGAGTCTGAAAATAAAAGATCTTACAAGTTTGAATTGGCGACAAATTCTTTTCTTCATAATCCCTGCAATCTTAAATATGATCATACTTGTATTCACAAGATTGCACTGAGTCCACTTCCTAACCATATATATCTTGTGAGCAAATGAATCATATGCCTAAGAAAGTGTCAAAAGTTAAGCTAGGAAAGTGAGACAAATTCTTTTGGTGTCTCTCTTCATCAAGAGATGAAAACTTTTTGTTTTTGTTTATTTAATCAATTAAGAGTACTCAAGTTGGCACCAAAACATTTAATTTAAGAACAACTTGTCTACTCCCATGTCAAAATTTCAAGACTCTCAAAGCACCTTTTTCTTTCTTTTGTCTTTCAAAAACTTCCGCTCTTTCATAGAGAAATCATGCCACTATTTTTAACATGTTAATTGGGGTTGTGTTGTGCACTCGTTACCATGCCAATAAATAATGTTGAGCAATAATGGGCCAGAGGAGTACTAGAACTTCACTTGGAACGTGAAACCATGAGGAGACTAAATTTTTTACCCATCATAGCATTGCTGCTATAGACGTTTACATAACTCAATAGCCGAAATCAAGTAGTTTCCCACATTTAGATCCTTCTTTGGCTAGCGGAGTTAATAGTTCCCCATGAAGCACGATAGAGTTGTAATGACACACATAAAGCAATATCTTATGGTAATTATTAGAAAAAGTAGTGGCATAATTTCTACTACTTTGAAGCATCCATTTAATCAAACAATTTCAATCAAGGGTAATATCGAGTCTTTTTATATTAAGCTCAAATGGGATGGAGTAGTTCTAAACTCAAATTCTTTGAGCTAAGCATGGACTCAAGTCATCTTTCAGATGCTTTTTCTTGTTGTAAAAATGTAGGAAGTATTTTTAACCAAGTTCATTGCTCAATGTTTTAAAGCTAAAAAGAAGACACTAGCAAAGGAATAAAATTTGTAGGATAACAAGCTAAGTGGGGAGTGACTCTAGTGCAAGCAAGTAAATAATTGTAGGATCAATTTAAGGTTGCAAAGAGGGTTATGAAAGGAATGTGATACCTCCTCTTGCTTGCTTCCTTCTCGTATTTGAGTCGAAGCCCTTCTGTATTTTCCATATTGTCACCTAAAATTAAGTATTCTTTGAGAGAAGCAAAGAAACAAACTTGCAAATAAAGTTACAACTAAGTTTTTGTATTTTTGGTTTAGGAATGCAAAACTGACAATAAACATGCAAATTTGAAGAAATAAAATAAATAAAAAGAAGAAATAAAAACATGATGCAAAATTTGGAGGTTTTTAAACCTCCCCCAAGCTTAGGCTATTGCTAGGCTCAGTTGTTTCCGTCATTTGGCGGCTGGTGCGGATACTACTGGTAGTAGTCGGGGAAGTGGGTCATGAAGTGACTGAAATTGTGAGTCAAAGTACTCACATCTTCATTCACTCCTTGAAGAGTGTGGTCAATCTCCCCAACGCGCTGGTTGAGCTACTGGAATTCCTGATAGGGGATGTAGCTGCACCCCTGTTGTGGCTGGTTGGGCCACGGTCCCAAGCTCATCCTTGCTGCTACTGCGGCTGTCCATCCCAAGCAGGGTCGTGCCCCTGCTCGTCCTCATGCTCCTGCTCATCCTCATCCTGCTGCCCTCCTTCTTCATCTTCATCTGGCTGAAGTTCAACCATGATCTGCATCACTTGGTCCTTGGTGAGGATCCAACCGTCCTTCTCCACAATAGAGAAGGCTTGGGGACAAGGCAGCGGAACCTGATCACCCTGTGCATCACCAAGATAACTGAATTAATATGCTCGAAGCCTCCGGTTAGCATGGTAGACACCAAGGAAGCCACAAGAAGTTAAATATTTGACGTCCATAAGCTTGAAACTGTCAACAGGTTGCATAATAGGTAGTATAACATTTAATGCATGGGCAAGGTGGGTTACCAGTCCATCAATGCGACTATCACCTTTGGTCTTGTTGCTTTGGTGGCAGAAGTGCTGGATGAGTAGATCTGCTGGATTGGGGCTTTGTAGCGCAGTGGGAAAGAGAGCCTTGGTGATCATTGTCATGTCCACATTGGCCATGGAACCAGTGTCACCTCTTCCCAGCAGTGTGTTGGCAAGGAACAAGGCATAGTACCGGATGGTTGGGTTCTGAATGGTGGACATCTTCTTCTGATCAAATTGCCTACCACCATTAACATAAATAACGTCCCAAGTCTCTCCACTTGTGACGTTATAGAGGTTAGTAATAGTAGGCTCCCAACATGAGGGAAACCAAAAGCATCACAAAATTGTTCAAAGGTTATTTCATAGTGTTTTGGTTCATGGTGAAGCTTACTGTGCATGCATCACCTTTCTCCTTGTTGTCGTCGTTGAAGGAGGCAAGGAACTCGTGGGTAAGCTCGGCATAGGTGTCGTGGCTTACGAAGCCAAGTACCATTATCCCGGACTTGTTACACATGAGGTCGAAGTCCACCTTCAACCCCGTCGCGATCAGAAAGTTGTGGTCGGGCTAGCGTGTGGGTAGCACACTCCTCGATGAAACCATGGCCAACTTGGGGTTGCACTCGGCTCGGGACCCTGAGCTCGAGCCCTCACCCCGTTGGCGCTTTCTCGAACGAAAGAGGTTACCCATTTTTTTTATTGTCATGCACTGAAAAATTTCACCATAAAACCTTAGGCATATAGTATCTACATGATATATGAATGATCCTAACGTGAGAAATCAATAGGAAAAACAAAATAAGCTTGAGTTCATCCACTAGATCAATGTGAGAGTTTCAACCATGGAAATCTGAAAATAAAGCATGGATAGGGAGAGAAACATACCGATCTGTTGATTCCCCACTCAAACGAACGAAATCCACGAAGAATCAAGAGTTCTAGGTAGATTTTGAGAGGTTTGGAGAGAGAATATGAGAAAAAATGAGGAGGGGTGGAAGACCTAGCCACACCGGTGCGAATTTGTGGTCGCACCGAACTATGCGACCGGAACTATACGGGCGGGTGATGTTGCTCCGCCCGTATAGTTGCAGCAACACCGCCAACTAGGGTTTCTTTATGTAGAAAACAGCTATACGGGTGCAACTATATGGCCGGATCGCAATTATCCCGACGTATAGTTGGTCATTAAACCGTCTGTCCCTCGAGATAAATTTCTAAAACTAGCATCGATATCTATACGACCGGAACTATACGGCAGGATTTTTTATTCCCGCTGTATAGTTGGTCGTTAAACTCTCAGTACCTTTGGGATAAATTTCTAAGAGAGGCGTTGATATCTATACAACCGGAGCTATATGGCCAAAAAAATTATTCCCGTGGTATAGTTGGTCGTTAAACTCTCAGTACTTTTCAGAGAATTTTGTATGAAGGCATCGATATCTATATGGCCGGAACTATACGGCCGGAATTTTTATTCATGCCGTATAGTTGGTTGTTAAATTCTCTGTGCATTCGAAGAAAATTTGTTGATGGCAAAGATATCTACACGACCGGAACAATACAGTCGGAATTTTTATTCCTGTTGTATAGTTGGTCGTTAAACTCTTAGTAATCATCAAAAAAAAAATTTCTTTGAGAGTACCTTCTTATCCCAAAACTTAGCGAAATACCATATTTTTGACAGAAAATTCATAGTAGAAACTGTCGACGAACATTAGCGTATTAAGAGCAAAATTTTAGCTTCTGTAGATGGAAAACTCAAACTTTTATTTTTATTCTTATTCTATACTCATTCAATCGATGTTCCTACTACTTTTTGACATCTACATCTTCACGGGCGTGCTTCCGCAAGAATGTCTGTGAAAAAGTTGTATGAATGCGATGAACTTTTTATTCTCTAATCTATTTTATTGACTAGATGGGTTGACTCCCATTAAGCATTTTATTAAGAATGGTTGAGTAACTCAACCTCTTCTCTGTTCTCGAATTCTTACCTTGGGCTGCCCCTTATCAAAGGCACTTACCACATGAACTCGTTTTGCTGGTGGAATATATCTTTCTCCTTCTTCTAGCTTCTTTGGAAAATACCAGATGATTTCGGCATCATAAACATTGAAGATTATCTTTCCTTCATCACAATCAACTGATGCCCCTGCATTACTAAGGAAAGGTCTTCCGAGTATTATGGATAATTTTTCATCTTCAGGAATCTCAAGAATAATAAAATCAGTGGAAATAACATGCTCAACTATTCAAAGTAGAACATCCTCAATCATACCGACGGGTTGTTTAGTGGATTTGTTAGCCATCTGTAAAGTGATAGTAGTAGGAGAATACTCCCCTAATCCTAACATTGTACTCCTGCTCCTAGATCACACAACGCATTGTGAATATCAGTTTTACCTATTGAGCATGAAATAGTTGGTATTCCGGGATCTCCACACTTAGACAACAGCTTCCCATTAGCAGGATAACTAGTTACCATGGCAACCGTTTCAGTTATTTCTTTCTTTCTACTAGGAATGTCACAGAGAAATTTAGAATAGGCAAGAACTTTGATAGCATCTGCAAACGGAATTTCCAGACGAAGGTCACTAAGTGCCTTTGTAAAAGAATTATAAATTACCTGATCTGGTGGGATCTGGATAAGGAAGCTTTTTCTCACCTGACTTACTCTTGTCTTTTACCTTTTGTGGTGGGTCAGCCTATTTTGCTGCTTTCTTTTGTTGTTGTTTATCTCTTTTCTTCTTTTCTACTACAACAACTTCATCTTCCTTGCTTATCTCTTTTTCTTCTCTTGGATCAACCGTCTTTGCATCAGAGTCATAATGGTCATCCTGTACATCATTTTGGTCCTCCTTGGTTTGATCTTGTGTTTCAGTTTCATCTTGAGGATCCACCAATGTATCATCTTCTTGGCTTGCTTCGAGCTAGGCTTTTTCTTGTCGCTCTTTTTCAGCTTCATATTCTGGTGGTCCTAATGGTCCTGTAACAACTGAACCTCTTCTCGTGAAAACATTAGTAGAAACAAGAATATCTTTATCATCACAAAGAAAAATTTGATAACCAGATGCTATTTGTTCACACTGGGTTTCAATCATACTAAGATACTTGTGAAATAATTTTATTTCTTGGCCAATCTCATCATAATTGTCCGTGAGTTCTGCCAAAATCTTTTTATGTTTTTGAAAGTGCTTATGCAAGTCATTATGAGATTGTACTTGTCGATGTTTTAATTCTTGAAAAACTTTTCTAGTTTCATCTTCTTTAGTTAAAACTTGTAACAAATCTACTTTGTTTTCCTTAACAAGTTCAGAAGGTATACCTTTTCTTTCATTGTTTTGCGTACCTGACTCATAAGATCAAGAGTTATCCGAAGTATCCCTTTTTCCGGCTTAGTGCCATAACCAGAATTATATAAAGAATCATTTGTAGCTAGTAGACATCAATTCCAAACATTCCTTAATAGTTAAAGTATTTATCGATCCTCCTGCTGAGAAGTCAAGAAACTCTCTACATTGAGAATTAAGACCGTGCTAAAATAAATGGCAAATAGGTAGTTCAGAATAGCCATGATTAGGAATACTATTGATCATTCCAAAGAATCTTTCCCATGCTTGTGGGTAGTTTTCTCCCACGTTCTGATTTAGTTGCCTATATTCTTTCTTAGTTCAGTTACCTTTTTAAAAGGATTAAACCTGTTTATGAATTTAACAATGCAGTTTTCCCAACATTTAATGTAATGGCGAGGGAGAGAATATAACCTGTCTAGAGCTTTACCTTTACGGGACCAATGAAATAATTTTAAACTAGAGAAGTCTCTTGGCAAACCTTTTGGTCCAAGCGATGTTATCACATCGTCGAACTCTCTAATATGTCTTCATGGGTCTTCATCTTCCCTTCCACTGAAAGCTTTTTCCTGCAATATTTTATTAATTCCACCATCAAATCGATATTCTCTAACTCCAGGATTAGGGAATTTTATTAGTTGTTTAAGGAATTCAGAACTTGGAGCACTGTATTCCCTGAGAGTTTTCTTAGGTTTCATGGTAGTTGTCCTGTAAATAGACATGATTTCCATAATGTCACTCAGGTTTTCAACTTCAACTTTATTTGATCTTAAAAGTTTTTCAACAATCTCTTCGCGCCTTTGAGCAGGCACGTGCTCAATATAATCTCGTAGATAGGTCCTACCAGAACATGTAGACCCTTTGTCTCCTAGGGAGAACATTTTGTAGTAGCAACACCTGAAATGTCAAAAGACAAACACTTAACGCTTAGCTCCTCGGTAACAGTGCCAGAAAATAGCTTGATTTCTACAAGTGCACAGGTCATTTGTAGCTAGTTTCGAGGTATAGATATCGATCCCACATGGAGCCCAAAGGTAAGTGTTTATGATTGAAGTATCTATCACACCCGAAGTTGTCAAGGGTCTTCGAGTGAATTGACTGCAAGTGTTGAAATAAGAATGGGGTTTTGATTAAACGAGATGTATTTAAATAGAACTAAAGTGTAAACTTCCGAAATATAAAGCATAAAAGTAAAGAACAACTTGGTTGTTTGTTGTTTCCTACAGATGGCAAAAGAAGGCGGAGGGAGATTCAGTTCATGGTGATAGTGGTTGTGCCAGGTGGATGAATGATAAATATAACCATTATAATCTTATAAGTATATGTGTAGGCGAGCAACCCATAATTAGACAGAACTCCTCTTGGTAGATTTCATCCCAACTTCAATAATCCTACTAGCCTGTTACCAAAACCATGATCAGACACTAGACGATTGTGACCCTTTAGGACGCTTAGCGATTAAGCTCCTTGGATCGGACTAATGCGATAATCATAGTGGTTCCTCGTTATCCTCGAGTCTACTCGGTTTCCATTGGTATCCCCATGTCACCCGAGGGTCGTCGGTCCGCTAGCGAACAAGATCTTATCTATGTAGAACAAAGCATCATGTTGTTTGGGCCCTTAATTGGACAACAAGCATTAGGCATCCCACAGATAGTCAAGCACACATAATATAGTAATTAGAATCAATCACAAACTAATGGAAAATATATGAAGGCACATCACATCTCACCAATCCCCTACATCTCCCACGCCCAAGGGAATTACTCACACATGAGTGTAGAATGGATCATCAATATAATTAAAAAAAGGGAAATCTTCTTGATATTACCGTGGAGATGCACAATAAGAACAGGAAATTATCCAACACAATTCAAGATGGGAAGAAACAATCTCAAACACTAGTCTTGCAAGGTGAAGATCCCTCTCTCTCTCAAGTACAAGTAGTGGCTATGGGGGTGTATTGGCTAGGAGGTTGAAGATCGTGGAGCGAGATGAAGAACGTCTCCCCCTTTTTCTCTAAATCTCCTTTTCTCCCTTCTAGATGGTATGGCGGCTGCTGTGTTGTGTTTTCATCCTAGGTCCCTTCACGGAAGTTGTCCCTTTTGACAAGACAGAGGCGACGAAAACTATACGGCGGGAACTATACGGCCGGAAAAATATTCCTGCCGTATAGTTGCTTGTTAAAGCTTCTATATGCTCCCCTTGAGTGCTTCCAAAGAGATACTTTCTTGTTTTCTCTAGAATATTTTGAAGAAAGCAGCTGGGAACCCGTCTGGCCCAGGTGTCGTAGTCGTTTTCGTATTTTTCAGCACCTCCTCTAATTCCTCCATGGAGAAAGATCTGGCCAGACTCTCGTTCTCTGCCTTAGAAACTTTGTGTCCTACAACCCAGTAGTCCCGAGAGAGGGCCAAAAACTTGTATTCCTCTGAACCCATCAACCCAACGTAAAACTGATAAATGTGTTCCCGGATATCTCTTTTTAGGGAAATTTGGGTCGTTGTCCAAAATAAGACTGAAAATGTTACATTTCATTTTCCTGCAATTGGCTATGGCATGGAAATATAGAGTTGGCGTCCCCTTTCAGTACTCAATTTCGTTTACCCCTCTGCCTCCAGTGTTCCGCTTCTTACCCAAATATATGGGTTATTAGTTGGTCATCTAGGTGATAGCAAAGTTCTCATCTGTCATCATCCAGGCCTCTAACATCAGCCACAAAATCCTTCTCCTGGATTTGAGCCAAGGTATGCGCTTTAGCTTCCCTGGAAGTTGGCCCCCAACTACGCAAGAACTGTTGTAAGCATCTACTAGTCTGTACCACTAGTCGATCCCATCCCATCTTCTGCCTAGCAGGCACAAAAGTCTATTCCACTATTCAGTTAAAATCTCCCCAATACCAGGAAGATCCAACCATCTATTTTCTATGAAGAACCTGTTAGATCTAGATACCTCTCCCTCACCTGTATCAAGCAGCAAAGGGGTGTGGTCAGAGCCAATGATGGGGATAGCCACTAGAGAGGATAGAGGGAACTTAAGTTCCCAATCCATGGAGACAAACACCATGTCCAGGACATTCTTGGTAGGGTGCAGTTTCTTGTTTGACCAGGTAAACCTTGCCCCAGAATGCCTAAGCTCTCTAAGGGCCGGGTTAGCAATCGAGTAGATGAACAAGTGCACCCTAGGAAAGTATATGTTATCATTTTTCTTATCATCAGCCCCACGGAATAGGTTAAAATCACCCCTACTACCTATATGTCTAGTTGTGTAGATTAATATGTCTCCTGTATTGTAACGTGTTGTACCCAGTTGTTAGACCATGTTTTACACACCCAACCTTGTATGTCTACATGTTAATATAAAGTCACACCGTGGCCTAGTTTAGGATTACGTATTATTTGGACATGGTATCAGAACTTTTCTTCCACAAATCGCATCTAAGAGCTCGCCCTACCACTATGTTGCTGAGCGCTTGTTCCTCCTAGTCAAGAGGTGGCAACAACCTCACTTCATCGGTCTCCAAGAAACTTCATGATCTAGCAAACTCAAGTACTCCCGGACATTTGTGGTGCCCAACTCTATGGGTTCCTGGACGGATCGATCTCAACATCGGAGAGGGAGCTAAAATCAAAGGACATGGATGGGGAGGAAGTGAAGAGCCCCAACCCTGAATATGCTCGATGGATTTCCCTTGATTAGGTTGTGCTAAGGTACCTCATTCACACATTTCACACGAGGTACTGACCCAGCTGGTCGGGCATACAAGCTCAGCGAGTGCCAGGAAGACAGTGATGGAGATGTTCTCATCACAATCCAAGGCACATGTGGTGCAACTCCGCTTGTAGTTGAATCAGACACAAAAACGAAATAAGACCACGGTTGTCTATTTCAATCATATCAAAACCTTGGTGGATGAGATGGCTATTGCAAGAAATCCTCTTGACAATGATGATGTTATATCCTATGTGCTTGATGATCTAAATGATGAGACCTACAATGTTTCCATTGTTGCAATTATGATGTTGATTAAGACTGAAAAGTTTGTTAGTCTGAGTGATCTTTATGCCCATATTCTCTTGTATGATACCTAACTAAGGAGCCAAAACCCTTCATATAATCCACTTGGCGGTTCATCTACTAACATGGTGAATCGTGGCATCCATGGATATCATGGAGGGCGAGGCTGTGTATGTGGAAAATATCAGGACTAGCATGGATATGACTAGAGAGGCTATGGTTGTGACCGCGGCAACGAATAACAACGTGGCAATGGAGGTAGCAATGCTAGTCACAACTAGGGACATCCATGCTGGTCAACAATAGTATGACGATGGTGATCAAATCCCTAAACCCATATGTTAGGTATGTAGTAAAGATGGGCATGGCGCTTTGCAGTGTTGGAAGCGTTTCCAAAAAAATCATGGGTTTGAATGGTTAGCTGGTGCGGCTTGGACCTCATAGTTTTGGCAAAAATTGGTACTCTAATTCTGGAGCAACGGAACACATCATAGGGGATCTAAAGAAGCTACATGCGAGGTGTCGCTACAAGGGGAGAGAGAACATAAACGTATCAAGTCGTGTAGGTGTGGAGATACATCATGATGGTCACTCTATAATTCATACCCCTAATCATGATTTACATCTTAAAAACATCATGCATGTTCCCGGAGCCTCTAAGATCCTTATATATACTAGTCGTGTAGCCTGAATAATCATGTCTTTGTTGAGTATTTGCCTAACCCTTCTTTGTTAAGGATCGGGACACCGTGGTTCTGCTGGAAGGTAGATGAGTGGAAGATGTGGGAAGGCCTTTATACCTTGCCATCGTTGTCCTCTCTATCGTCTAGTCATCAAGCTCATAGTGTCATCAAGCCATCCTCCTCGCTTTGGCATAGGCATCTAGGTCATCTGTGGTTGTGGTTGATTAAGTTCTTAGAGATAATAATATTATGTTTGGTGAGTCAAATAAAGAGTCTATTTGTGATGCTTGTCAAATGACCAAGAGCCATCAACTTCCATATCTGAAGTCATCTAGTGTTTTTACTATTCCTCTTGAGCTTGTATATTCTAATGTTTGGGTTCCTGCCTTAGGCTCTTTTGGGAGATATAAATATTATGTAGGTTTCATTGATGATTATAGCAAGTTCACGTGGATATATCTTTTGAAAAATAAGTCTGATATGTTTTAGAAATTTCACGACTTCCAATATCACGTAGGGAGGCTCTTTGATCAGAAAATCATTGCTATGCAAACTGACTAGGGTGGTGAGTATCAAAACTCAATTCCTTTTTCAGCGAGTAGGCATATCCCATCTTGTTTACTATCCACATGCGTATCATCAAAATGGCCCCGTTGAGCGTAAAAATAGCCATAATGTTGAAGTTGGTCTATCTCTTCTTGCATATGTGTTTATGCCTTTAAAATTCTGGGATGGAGCTTTTGTTATCTCTGTATATTTGATCAATTGCCTTTCTAGCAAGGTCATTAATTCTTAGACTCGTGAAGAATGCCTTTTGGAACTAAAGGTGTCTATTCCTTTTTGTGCATATTTGGGTATGCGTGTTGGGCCAACCTTCGTCCGAACAAAAATCGCAAGTTGAAATCTAAACAATGTGCTTTCATAGGCTACAATAGTCTTCATAAAGGCTATACATGTCTAGATATTTCCAGTGGTCGCGTGTATATCTTGTGTGATATTGTCTTTAATGAAGAAGTGTTTCATTTTGCTTCACTTAATGCTAATGTCCGTGCACTTATACATGCTGAAATCAATATTCTTCCTCTCGATTTTTAACCTATTCATTTGCATGATCATGAGGGGCACGATTTAGATGTTGATCCTGATGTTGATCTACTGCTAAGGGTATTCCCTAGTCTATTCAAGAATCAAGAGAACATTATGGGTCAGGGGTGATTTTGATTCTTATTCAAGTATGAACATGGATCCCAAAGGTGATTCCTACGCAAGTCATGCCCAATCATTGGCGCAGACAACCCCATCACAATCTTCATTGGGATTGGGTGTGCGCTAGCTATAGGGTGTGGGAGCATCTTTTTGTGTGTCACAGCAGCATTTTCCAACGTCCTCACCCGTAGGCCCCATAACAATGACGGGTTGCTGGGTTGACGCACATTTTCCTATGCTTTCAGAAATTGGAGGATCTTTTGTGGTTGCGTCCTCTACATCTGACCACCACACTGGGCCTTTTGCGGCTGATGCGGGCAACTCGGTGATGACTAAAAGTGCAATAATGTATATTGATAGTTTTGAAGTAAGAGTATCGAACCACTAAGAGCTTTTGGTGATGGTATTTATGCCCCTCCTTGCGGTGTTATCAAAGTGTACCTACAAGTTACCTTTGATTTCATACAAGAGAGTGTTTTGTGAATGAGTGACATGGGTATACCCTATGGGTAGTCGTGTCTAGCCTATACAGTCTAGCCCAAGAGGAACCCGTGGGACAACTGAAGCCCAACAAGGATTTGGGTGGCCCGAGTCTGGAGGAAGGCGATTCCTTGAAGGACACGACAAGCAATAGATAGATTTTCAAAGTGTAAAACCCTAATCTGTAACTGACTCGCCTGTTATCCCGAGAACTAGCCTCCCAATATAAAGGCTAGGAGGGAGCAGCGAGAAGGACATCCACAACCCTAGCATACACCTCGCCAGATTACATCTGCGCACCCCCTGTAACTTTCGACTCCGCGATAATCTAAGAGCAGACAAGAAGGAGTAGGGTCCCTTTCGAGGGCCTGAACCTGGGTAAACCGTATGTCCCCGATGTGCTTGTTTCCTAGTCGATCGATGCCTCCAGCGCTCCCCAATTCCTCGAACCTAAGTCCATCAATGATGGGCATTGACGAGTTAACCCCTCATCAATTGGCGTCATCTGTGGAAAATAGAAGTGCTGATGTTGCGGCTTCCTTGGCCCCATTAACTACGATCTACAACTCCACTGCAGTGGAGAATTGCCTCCTCTTCGGCACCTTCGAATTCACCGTCCACTCGCCGGTAGCTCGTTCGAACTTCGAGTCAGCGGGCGACAGAATCAGCATGATGATCGGAAGCCTACACTTTCAGGTCAGACAGATCGGCACGCTCTGCTTCCCCGATCACCCGCAAGCTCCTTCGATTGCCCCTGTTTCATGGTTCCCACCACCGATTGGCACCCTAAGCGAGCTCAACACCCTAGTACCAGCCTATTATACGGATAGCAAGACCAGTTGCGAGTATGATCTATGTGATCTAGCATCAGAAGACGGCGCTTACGGCTCCAGATCTGAGAGCTGCGGGAGCAGTGGTTTTCCCAACCACCACATGTGCGTCATCATTAACAACGGTGATGGAGGCGGTCAAAGGGAAAGCACCAATGGTGGGCCTTCCAATTGAATCCCCGCTATCGGTCCCGTCAACGGCAAGCAGCCACAACTGCCCAACCCGCCCACCCCACCCAACCCTGATAATCAGGGCGAACACGCCAACAACAGGACGAGGCGACAGGAGAACCACCTCAACAACGCTGAGTGGTCACGGTGCAGAGAAGCCCTACAGGGAAACCCCTACCACCAAATTCATCACAACATAAGCTAATGAAATACCATTGGCTACTCGTCCAAGAGTTCAATCGCCAGCAGGCGGTGAATGCACAACTCGAGGCCCGCAAGAAGGCCGCGGATGAGTCGAGCCTCTGACGGGAAGCACTCTCCTCCATTGGTGGATCCTCCTCCAAGGGTAATAGTCCTGCAGCCGCCAAAATACGCCCTCGACTGGACCATCTCAACGACAAAGATTGAGAAGAAACCACTAAAGCCCTCGACTTCTCGTTCATGACGATGGACTCGTGGGGCAACATGATCCTGAAAACGCCACATGTAGCGATGACAGCAGCCACCATGTATGTGCTAACCAATCAGCCACTAGCCGGAGATCCACGATTTTCTGTACACCGGTCCACGATCACTCGACTTGGAATGGTTTAGGTTGCGCTGGCCAAGAAGCCGACACCAGAGCCAAAGAAAAGAAAGGCCCCACCCAAGTACTACTCGCTATCTTCTAGCAATGACGAGCACGACCTGTCGCGGTGACGCCGCAGATCATGACGACATCATCGCAACTACGACGCGCATGACGAGATCACCCAGCACAAGGTCGACAAGATGCACGCCAAGCACACCTACTCAATAGAGTGAGAGGACGAAGGAATAGAACTCTGAGGTGCCACCTGCTTCAGTAGAGCCATACGACATACGCGAATGCCGAAAGGGTTCAAACTTCCTTGGGATAACCCAAAGTTCGACGGCCTCCAAGAGTCGAAGATCGGGTTGGAAGACCACATCTCTTCCGTCAAGCTGCATGGCGGGAACAAGTCCACATCCATGCAATGTCTCCAGCTGCAGGGCACTGCTCGCGCATGGCTCAATAATCTGCCTCGCAGATCGATCCGCAGCTGGGAGGAGTTGGTCTACAGCTTCGTTCGAAACTTCAAGGGCACCAACAAATGGCCCGCGTCGATAGAAGATCTCAAGGCTAGCTGCCAAAAGCTGAGTGAATCCCTTCGCTCCTACATCCAAAGGTGGTCCATCATCAAAAATTTGGCGGAGGATATCTCCGAGGAACGCGCAATAACCCGTTCAATAGTGGTGTATGCCGTAGAGAGCTCAGGGAGGAGCTAGGCCGCACGAAGCCCAAAACCATCGACTACCTGATGGACATCGCGAATGGGTGGGCAGATGAAGAAGACTCGCTGCACAACAACCGTGTCCGTTCAGATGATGAGGACGACCTCGGCCACAGATGCGACCGCTGGGGAAAGCGTCGGGTGCATGGTTACGAGGACCGTGAAGAGGTCGACATGGTCGCGTCCGGCTACGCCGATAAGCGCAACGAGGGTAACCGCAGTAGTGGGTACCATAGCAGTAGCTACCGCAACAGTGGGAAACCCGCACAAGTGTGGCAACGCCACACCCGCGGCAATGCACCTGGAACATCCTTCTAGGATAAGTTGTCTAGACCCTGCAACGTTCACTTCTACATCGACAAACACAATGGCAAGAAGAAGCCTAGCCACCTCCTCAAGGACTATCGCGAGTTCCTGAAGCTCCACGAGGGTCTCACCCAGCTACATCACGACGTGATGAATCAGGGATATGGAGCTGCCCCTAGCACCATCGCTCATGGAGCGCCACCACCACCTAGAGGACCCGCGCAACCTGCGGCTGTGCCGGTACAGAAGAAAGGAGGCGAGAAATACGCACGAGCGCTGGGAAACATGGGCATGATATAGAAGGGACGCCCCTCAAATAGGTTGCAGAAAACAATCACCCAACAAGTTAATCTGGCAGTCAACTCCCATCACTCAACCCCTGAGTACCTCAGTGAGTCGGAGTGCTACATCACCTTCGACAGGAGCGACCACTTGTGCTAGGTCCCTCGCCCAAGCCATTCTCCCCTGGTGCTCGAGGCGCAGATCGGCGGATTCAAGATGAGTCGAGTCTTCATGGATGGCGACTGTGGCATCAACCTTATGTTTGCCAGCACCTTGCGTGCCATGCGGATCTCCCTCTCTAGCCTGGAAGCATCTGAAACGACCGTCCACGGCATTATCCCAGGGAAAGGAGTATATCCCCTGGGAAAAATCTAGCTGGATCTCATCTTCGACACGCCAACAAACTTTCGGCGAGAACGCCTCGAGTTCGAAGTGGTCGAATGGCCCTCATAGTACCACACCATCCTCGGGCGTGTCGCATTTGCGAGGATCATGGTGGTCCCGCACTATGCATACCTGCAGATGTAGATGCCAGGACCAAATGGCATTATCACCATCAACAGAAGCTTCACCAAGTCTGATAGCTACAACAGGGAATTCAACAGAATCTCCCAATCCTTCGGCATGCAAGAATAAATGGCGAGGCTCAAGGAGTCAACAAACAACAGTCTTCTTCCTATGAGAAAGCAGTACGCACCTAACTAGTCCTTCGACTTGTCGGTGAACACCAAGGCGGTCCGGGTCCACCCAATAGACCCGACCAAGATGGCCCTCATCACCAATAACCTGAGTCTCGCACAGAAACTCGTGCTCGTCGAATTCCTTCATGAGCGCTGGAAATATTCGCCTGGTGTCCTATGGACATGCCAAGAGTTCCCAGGGAATTCGCCGAGCATGCACTCAATGCATCTCCAGATGCAAGACCAGCCAAGCATTTGATGCGTCGACTGTCAGAACCAAGGTCAAAGGCGGTTAGCATGGAAGTCAACAGACTCCTCGATGCTGATTTTATATGCGAAATCAAGGAAAGCACCTAGTTAGCTAACCCCATGCTCGTTCCCAAAAAGGACATGGATATCCTACGGATATGGGTGGACCTCACCTCCCTCAACAAGCACTGTCCAAAGGACCACTTCTCATTACCACGGATCGACCATATAATCGACTCCACCATGGGATGCGAATGCCTCTGCTTCCTCGATGCCTACTCATGCTATCATCAAATCTGAATGAAGAAAGAGGACCAGGAGAAGACGTCCTTGATCATGCCCTTTGGCATTTACTGCTACACCAAGATGCCCTTTGGGCTGAAGAACGCCGGAGCCACCTATCAGCTGTGTATGCAGGCCTGCCTCAAGAACCAGCTCGGTCGAAACATCCAGTTTTATGTCAACGACATCATTGTCAAGACCAAGGAAGAATCTACATTCATTCATGATCTCCACGAGACCTTCGACAACCTCGACCGCTATCAGATCAAGCTAAATCCGGAGAAGTGCGCCTTCGGCGTTCCATCCAAGCAATTACTTGGGTACCTCATATCCGCCAGGGAAATCGAGGCCAACCCAAAGAATATAAGGGCCATACTGTCCATCGAGAAGCCGAAGAATGTCAAACGCGTCCAACAGCTGGCTGGGCGAATAGTGGCGCTCAGCCAATTCATCAGTCGAATGGGTGAGAAGGCACTACTGTTCTACCAGATCCTCCGCAAAACTGACAAATTCGAGTAGACGGACGAGGCACAAGAAGCATTCGAATATGTCAAGCGCCTTCTCCCCTCCTCGCATATGCTGGTGACCTCCAGGGAAAAGGAGCCAATGTTGCTATACATATCCGCCACCAACCAGGTGTTTAGTATCATGTCGGTGGTAGAACGAGCCGAAGAAAACAAGATCCATGGGGTGCATTGCCTAGTATACTACCTCAGCAAGGTACTGACACCAACAAAGCAGCGGTACCCGCATTACCAGAAGATGGCCTACGGTGTCTTCATGATAGCACGACGACTGTGCCACTACTTTAAGGAGCACCCCATCATCATGGTGAATGATGCCCCACTGAACCACATCCTCAACAACCCCAACGCTATGGGGTGGGTCACCCTCTGGGGCATCGAGTTGTACCCGCGGGACATCACATATGAGCGGGAGTGGTGATCAAGTCGTAGTCCCTGACTTCCTCGTCCACTAGATAGAGAATCAGCTCCCCGACACACCATATATGTCCAACCTCTATACCATGAACTTCGATGGATCCAAACGCAAGGAAGGAGCTGGTGTAGGCATCATCCTGATGTCTCCTCAGGGTGACAAGATACGATACATCCTACGGATGAAATTTCGTGTGTCAAACAATGAGGCAGAGTACAAGGCGCTGATCCACAGGATGTGGATAACCAAGTCCTGCACCGCCACGTAGCTCATCATCCATGGTGACTCCAACCTCGTGGTTCAGCAAACCATGAACATGTGCAATGCTATGACCGACAACATGGTTGCATACCGCAACCTCTACGCACTCGAAGGAGACTTTGATGGCTGTGAGCTACGACATGTAGGCCAAAAAATCAACGAGGAGGCTGACATACACGCCAACATAGGCTCTACCTGCGCTCCAGTGCCACCAGGTATACTCCTCGAGCATATCTGCGAGCGCTCCATCAAGCTAAAGACTCCTACAGGACCATCTGGCGCAGCAGTTCACTTGGAGGCTACGCCACCGGAAGAGGCTAAAGTGTCAAGTGAAGCAGAACATGGGTTTGCACCCAAAGGTCCTAGGGAGGTCATGCTCATCGAGCCATCCTGGACACAGCCATACGTCACATACCTGCTCACTAAAAACCTGCTAGACGACCCAACAGATGCACGACACATAGCGTGATGCTCCAAGGCCTTCACCATAATTAATGGCGAGATGTACAAACGCAGCATCATGGGCATGCTCCAGCGATGCGTCACCAATGGTGACAGAAGGGTCATCCTCCTCGAGATACACGAGGGTACCTGTGGACATCACGCCGGCAGTTGCGCCCTTGTCGCTAAAGCTCTACGAGCTGGCTTCTACTGGCCCACCGTGATGCATGATGCTAAGGATATCGTCGAACGTTGGAACGCCTACTAGAGGTTTGCAGATAAGCCGCATGCACCAGGCATGGAATTCAGGCCAATAGCCGTGGCCTGGCCCTTTGCACAATGGGGACCCGACATGGTCGAAAAATTGTAGAAATAATCGCCCGGAGGATACATCTACCTCCTCATCGCCGTCAACAAGTTTACCAAGTGGATCGAGGCCATGCCGGTGACTAACCAGACTAGCACCACCACCGACAAATTCTTCGAGTCCATCGTCTTCAGGTTTGGGGTGCCACACAGCATCATCACCGACAGCGGGACAAACTTCACCTCGAACGAGTTCCAGGATTTCTACGAAAACCTAGGAATCAACATCAGCTACGCCTCCATGGCAGACCCCCAGACCAACGGTCAAGTCGAAAAGGCCAACAGCCTCGTATGCAATGGCATCAAGAAGAGACTTCTTCGACCACTCGAGCGAGCAGCTGGTTGTTGGGTTGAAGATCTGCCCTCCGTACTATGGAGCATGCGCACAACACTGAACAGCTCCACTAGCTACACACCGTTCTTCATGGTGCATGGTGCTAAAGCGGTCCTACCCGCAGAAGTGCGCTATAAAGCCCCAAGGGTTATCGCTTACAGCGAAGCCGAATCTACGGACGCACTCGGGGATTCCGTTGACCTTCTAGTCAAAGCACATGAAATTGCGGCGGAGCGATCAACGATCTACCAACGGAGCCTCCGCAATTATCACAGCCGCCGGCTACATCCAAGGTCCTTCGTCGAATGAGACCTCATCCTATGTCTAAAACAGGAAGGGAATCTCAAGCTCGAATCTCCGTGGGAAGGACCCTACATGGTCACCTAAGTAACCCAGGTGGTGCCTATCGCCTGAAATACATAGAGAGTGGTGTCGAATACTCCAACCTGTGGAATGTTGCGTAGCTACGATGTTTCAACCCCTAGATATTTTTACTTTACAATAAGGCTACTCAGCCATGCTACTTAGTCGAACAATGTACCTCTTTCTATTCTCCAAATAAATAAAGCTAAGTGTATCAACTATGAGTCTTGTTATATTTACTTTTATTTTTATTTTACACTCAGGGGTTACGCCTCCCTGACGACCTCGTCACATGTATAATTCAACACTGTAATGACCTGAGTAGTTGACTCTACTTCCAATTGAACCCTTGATAACTCCAACCCAGTTGCAAACCAACTGATAGGCTGGCAAGGTGCTGAGATCCAAAAGTGTCAGGTTAACGAAAAGGCATCGCATAAAAAACACACTCACAAAATACATAGGCTAACCAGCTTACATACAGCCAGGGCGACCAAAAGGCCCATTCAAAAAACTATACAAGCTTTGCAACACTTATACATCCTATGCACGCTAAAACTACTAGCGCTGAAGAAGTACATTGGTCTATTCCTCGAACAAGTCCACAATGTTCTTCGCTGGATAGGCGACTGCATGATAGTGTGGAACCATGTTCCATGCCATTCCAGCCGGAGGCGCTAGCCTTCCTTCTTCAATGGCATCCAAGTCCACATCTAGACGTTGCATATGCACAAGTGCAAGCGCCTCTTTGGCACCTGTGACAAGTTGCTGGCGCACACACTCGCGGATAGCACCAGCATCGCGGAACTTCCACACCAGTGACCGCGAAGTCACATGAATTATGTCTAGTGGATACATGGCCGTGAAGATATGCCTGAAGGACGACCACACTATTTTCAACAAACACAACACCTACGGGATGCCATCCTGCAGGGTCGCCAATACGGTGGCCCGATCTTGATCGGTACAGAAGAAACCCCCAACTTCTAGATCCGCCTGGGTCAAGCAATTCCGTCGAATGCTGATTTGGTCCTTCTCTTCCCGTGGAATGAGATTGACAACTGGGCATGCAAAACAAGATACATCAGTCAAATCCATGGCGAGTACGGAACAACGTACGACAGTCGACTAAAGCTCACATCGCAAACGCTCATTGATCTGAGCAACTTCACCAAGGAGATACTTCTCCCGCTCGATGGCTTTCTCCGCTTTCGACCTCCACACGTCGGCGTGACCACAGATGATCAATGTGTCCCACTCCAAATGCTTCACGCGGTCACTCAGGCGGGACAAAAGCTACATTCTAGATGGTGGAGAGACAAAGGGTGTGGGTATAGATGGCAAATCCCGCACGCCACTCGAAGACCCCCAAACAATAAAAAAATTGAAGTATAAGAGCCCTTGAAGCATGGGATTCAGGTCCAATAGAAGAAAAACATAAGGTTCATACACCAAACTTAAAACAAGTTTTGATAGGGGCACCCCCCACAAAAGTACTTCAGGACAAACCTAGGTCCTAACATGGCTATACAGCAAATATAAAAGACAACTATGCCTATCCATCAGCACCCGAAGGCTTTGCGGACTCCGTGGCAACCTCTGACGTCGTGGCCTTTGTAGAAGCAGCCCATGATGCTGTGGCTTTAGCCGCGCTTAATCGCTTCTTCTCTGTGGAGTACTTCGTGAGCATATCTATTAGCCGGGGCCCATACTTATGACAACGAGTAGCAAAAGGAGCGAACGCTACCTTTTCACCATCCGCCATCACTGGCATCCTCTTCATGATCTTGGTCATGTAGAGATTAGCACCACAAGCCTGCGCCGCTAAGCCGAAGGGCACGCCCGCTCCTTTTTAAGCCTACTTGTACTCCGCCGGTACGCCTCAGGTGAAGGAGTCTACAAGGCTGCCAAGATCTTCAATACCCTTGTCCTTCAGCATCATTTCCTCTCGGAGACGGTGAAACATGGCCTTGGACTTTTGAAGTGCGTCGGTGGCGGAGGCACTGTGATCCTCGACTGCAGCCACGGTGCCAGCCAGCAGATCCTCGCGGGCAAGCGCTTGACGGTCAAAGTCCATTCCGGCCGCATCTGCGAAAGCCCAGAAGTCAGTGGCTAAGGAGAAAACAACAAATAAAAGCCACAGTCGTATGAACCACTGAAATAAAGACCTACTGGAGAGAGCCTATGCAGCCGAGAGAAGCTGTTCTATGAACATCTCTCAATCGGCTGCAGCAGCTAGTAGATCCTCCTCGCGCTTCTTGGATTCCGTCTTGAAGCGCTCGAGGGCATCGAGCGCTTCGCCCTGCTTGGTCTCCACTGCACTAAGCCCCTTTTCAAGGGAGCTCACCCGATGAAGAACGTCATTGTTCTCCCCTAGTATACGAGGAACGCATATCAAGCACAGTTAACCCAGTTTTCGGCAAACTACGCAAAGGAAAGTAACATACTCTGAAGATGGCGGAGTTCAATATCTAGTCGAACGAGCTCCTGTCCAAGGCAAACCATCTCCTCTCCTAGGCGAATAGTCTCCTGAAGGAAGGGTTGTGGAAGAAGACATGTCAAGGGAATAATGCGACTCGGGGGCTCTTCGAGTGACTTCAAACAAGCACTTACATGGTCACCCAAAGACTCCGAGGGTTCTTTCTCAACCATCCGATCAATGACCCTATGTTCTCCCAAATTGGGAGAAGTCTAGGAGCTTGCGTCGGAGGTGGCCACCATCTACGGGGGAGGCTTGGACCTCTCCACATCCTTGCCTTTCAAGGCCACGACTTCTACATCCTCTAGTTCGTGGCAAGTGCCGGAGGACGACGACGGTGCAGTCATGCTTCAATAGACATAGAAAGCATTTAGCACCAGGAAATGAATAAAAATTATCAAAAACAAACAACAAAGACTCACCCGTCAAAATTATCAAGATCAAAGATCTTATCATGCTTCTTCTTCAACTTCTTCAGCGAAGGAGGAGCTACGCTGCAAATAGGCACTGCCAGAATCGGGTCCATGGTGCCCACCTCAGGCGTAGAATCCTTCGGTGTTCCTAGTGTGGAAGCATCCGAATCTTTGCTTCGAGAATGCTTGCGAGTTCCATCCTTGCTAGACACGGGGGCTCCCTGGGCCTTGGCAATAGGCACAGTCAAATCTGACTCGACTGCCTCCGTGGCTTCAGGATGAATGACGCCTTCCTTCTTTGGAAGTATGAGGGCACAACCTTCCAATCCTGCAACAACAATGACAAAGCCATTAGTCGACCATTCAAATAAACTAGCGAACAAAAGGAAGTGTACATCAACAAAAACTACCTCCAGTGGAGCAAAAGACGCACAAAAAGGAAGGGTGCTTGACTCGGTGGGCAAAACCTCCTTCATGGTGATCTTGGTCAAGGATCTGATTTTTTTGTCAACCTCCACCGAGGTTATGTCCTCGGGACAGACGTGAGTTAGGTCCATCACGCTTGACCAAATAAACATCAGGTGAGCCCTGGCTTGCAGGGGCTACACTCAACACTTTAGCTAGGTTCGGATCAGGTCTACACCGGTGACCTCCTTCCCTCGAACAAGCTGAAGGTCTAGCACTCGTTTGTACAAGACCTTAACATCTTCCAACTAGCCTAGCATCACGACATTCTGCCAGAACCTCCTCTTCTTCAGCTCCGCATTTGGGTCAAATGGGCCGAGGCCGAATAACTGCCCCTCTGCCTTCTTGTCCTGGATGTAGAACCATTTGTTCCTCCATCCTTGGGTGGAGTCGACTAAGCCGAGGCTAAAATACTGGACATGAGGGTCCACGTATATATCGCACCCGCCAAGACCATACACCACTGAACCAGACCCCAACTGCCTCTTCAACTTGAACAATTTTTTTGAAAAGACCAAAGTGTGGCGTGATTCTGAGCCAACACTCGTAGAGGGTGATAAAGCACGCAATGTGCAAGATGGAGTTGGGAGTCAACTGGTGGAGCTAAATCCCGTAGAAACAAAGTAGTCCATGAACATATTCGTGGAGGGGAAGCAACAAACCACGAAGAAGAAAAGCGATGAACATCACACAAAAACCAGCGGGAGGATCAGGAATTACCTCCGGGCCAGGAATGCAGCAATCGATTTCGTCAGCCGGAATCAATCCGGCTAGGCGATGTGGATGAAGCTCGTGGGGCTTCAAGGTGGAGCGCCGCCAAGACCCATTGGTCACGCGAGTCCCGTCGCCTTTCTTCTTTGTGGCCGTGGCAGCAATGCTGGACCCATCGGCGTCAGCCTTCTTCTTTGCCACACTAGCGACAACGCCAGATCCCGCGGCAGCGGATACCTTTCTTTTTACCATTCTTCGGTGCGGTGGGAGCAGAGAAAATAACTAGGAAAAGCTTTAAGGACGTCCAGCACGGCAAGTAAGTGTGGAGCAGTGAAGCAAAAGAGAGCAACAATGGTAGCGGCACAAGGAAGATGAAGATGCAAAGTGTGAAAGTTACTGCCTAAACTCGCTAGTTAAGCGAGGGTAAAATCCCATCCGATGGCTGGCATTTCTCTACTTCAATGTGTGGCGCAGATCAATGAAGATACATGGCAACGTGTATACTGAACTATCACTGCATGATCCCCACTCAGCGTGAAAACCTAGGGGCGCAGTTAAACCCTGTCGTGGGAATTACCACGGTAGTCGCTACCAGGGGTAGCGATTGGAAGGATTTGGGGCAAGAGTAGGCAGCTATCTACTGAGCGAGATGAGGGCAAAGACATGGGGATTTACCCAGGTTCGGCCCCCCGTAGGGTAAAGACCTACTCCTGCTACATTGTATTATCGGCGAGTGAGTTATAGGGGTGGCGAGCACGGCGGCTAGGCAGCGAGTTGCTTGGATGGGGTGTCAGATGGAACGCAAGTATAGAAAGTTCCCTAGGGAGGTTTATATAGGGGGTACCTCGCTAGGGTTTATAGTTATACAACAGAATCCGTTAGGAACTCAGAGCATTTGACCTAATCCGACTGGGCTTTAGCTATGCTTCTGGGCCTCGAGCTTCTAGTCACCGTCCTATAGGCCAACTCGTAGAGGCCTTTGGCCTAGTCGAAACGTCCTGCTGTGCATACCCCGTTTGGCATATCCCCATCAGTAGTCCCCGAGGCCAATGTTGGTTCGGCGTAGGTGTTCATTTGGCAGTCGGAGTAGGCGAGTCCAATTTGGATGCCCAGTCGAATCGGCGATGGACTCCATCAATGAAGGAGGAAGACTCTCCGGCATGTCTTCAGTCGCAGCTTTGGCGAATGGAATTAGGCCCGAGTCGCCAACCCAGTCGAATGGAAGGGCGGGTTAGCGATGAGTCGAGTGAGTGAAGTTGGACCGTCAGCTTGGTCAAACTAACTATCGGGTAACCCAACGGTAACTTCAGTGCAATTACCGTGAGGTAATGGCTAGCCCGAGATTGGCGGGTAGCGTCTCCTTTATAAGAAGACTGGCAGAGGGAGAGATGAATCTTCGCATTTCTCCATCCCCGTGCACTCCCAGTCTCCAGATCCACTCCTGATCTGAAATCTCCGGACACAACAACCTCCTTCCTCCATCAATGGCGCCTCCAAAGGATCTATGGGGAAGGTCGAAGTGCACCAACACCGCTTTGAAATCTTTCGAGGACGCGGGCATCCTCTGCAAGGGGAATTGGCAGATTCCCGCGTCCAACGAGACGGAGCCGAAGCCTCGCCCAATTCATCTGCTTCATGAGCCATATGGAGTGGGGTTTGGGATTCCCCACTTCTATCTTCTTCCGGCGATTTTGCGTGTACTACGTAATCAAGCCAACAGGCCTGGGGCCGCACAGTGTGGAGCATCTCGCGATATTTGTCGCCTTCTGCGAGAGCTATCTTGGGTGTCGCCCCTATTGGCTGGAGCTGTTCCATGGCCATGTCGGTCGCGAAGGAGTTGGCAGTCCCATCCTAGCAGCGGGCGGCGTCACGTTTCAGCTGAAGCCCAAGGCCACCTTTGTGAAGCTTCTACTGCCAAAGAAGGCGGCCAGCGAATGGAAGAAGAGTTGGTTCTATGTAAAGGAATCCACTCCTGATGGTGAGGTGACGCTCCCAACGTATACCGCCGAGAGAAGCGAGCCACGCCGGCTGTTAGAGACCACACTTCTTGAAGACCAAAGAATGGTTGTCGACAAAATGCTGACGCGGATCAAGGAGTTGAAGAAGGAGGCTCTTGAGACCATCAATCTGTATAACTGCTGGCTCAGGCGGCAACTGGTTCCACTGGCCACCCGAACCCACTGGATGTACTAGTATACAAGCAAGTACGATGCCACGAAGGCGAGCAAGGAAATCTGGGAGGCTGACGACTACAGCGCCGCGTTAAATAAGATAATGGAGGCGGAGTATAACGACCCAAAGGCCAGTCTCGCTCCATACACCGCCACCGGGAAGCATCAAGCCCCCACAGTAAGCCTCCTTTCCTTTCTTTGATTGCGAAGTCGCAGTCTTGCAATCACGGTTTTGATCACTTTTCTATCTTTGCTAGTTGTTCTAGGTCCTAGAGAACTGGCTTCCCCCACTCAATGAGGAAGTTCCCAAGGAGCTCGAAGAGGAGGAGGAAGGACCCTTCGATAGCGAGGATGAAGTGGCGGAGGTCGCCACGCCTATACCCGCGGCTCGAAAGACTCGCATGCAGAAGTAGCGCGAAATCGAGGCGAGTCGCAACCTCGAAGAGTGCGACAGCGATGACAACACGCCATAGCACAGCTCGCGACGCGTGACTATGCCGGCAAAGCCTGCACGGAAGCTGAAGTCGCCTACGAATAAGCCAGCGCCAAGGCCGGTGTCACCGCTCAGGGTGGTGGCGGCTTTTGAGTCAGACGAGGAGACCAGCGACGAGGAGGATGATGTCTCGGCCAAGATTCCAGAGGACCCATCTCCGATGAAGGGATCAGGGACCACGGACACAATGATGGAATCGGCGGTTCTGCTTGCCGTGATCGTGCCGACAGTCTCGGCGGCCCTGGAGCCAGGGGTTATTGAGAACACGGGGTAGAAGTCCCCACCACCGAAGGGGGGCGCCTGTGTTGCCCGGGCTGGAGGTTCCTATAGCCACGACCTCGACGTCGAAGAAGCCCACGGTGTTGTGGGCCACGAGCGTGTTTGAGAAGGGGCTCACGCACAAGTTGGGGCCGGAGCTAGAGAAGCTTGCCCATATTAGCACCGGTTTGTGCACTCTCCCCGTCGCCAAGTAAGTTTGATGCTTTCTGACATGGGCACACCTTACAGGTACTCGAGCTTGGCATATACGGTCCAGCATGGAGAATCCCATGATGTTGCTAAGGCCCAGCCAACATTCGGGTGACCCGAGAGACTCCGACTGCTTGCAGCACACGACAAACTTAAGATAGAAGTTTAAAGGGAAAACCCTAATATGTAACCGACTCGGCCTACTATCCTGAGACCTAGCCTATCTATATAAAGGCCAGGAGGGGCGACAAGGAGGATGATCACAACCCTAGTTTCCACACCATCGCCGGATTGCATCTGTGCACCCCCTGTAACTTTTGACTCCTTCGATAATTCCAAGAGCAGACAAGCAGAAGTAGGGTCCTCTACGAGGCCTAAACCTGGGTAAACCTTGCGTCCCTGTGTGCTTTATTGCTAGTCGATTTATGCCTCCAGCGCTCCCCACTTCCTCGAACCTAAGTCCATTTGCGATGGGCATTAATGAGTTAACCCCTCGTCAATTGGTGCCGTCTGTGGGAAAAGGGAGTGCTGATGTTGCAGCTTCCTCAGCCCCATCAACCACGATCTATGACTACACAGCAGCAAAGATTCTCCTCCTCATAGGTGCCTTCGACTTTACCGTCCACACGCCGGCCACTCACCGGCCACTCGCCCGGACTTTGAGTTCATGGGTGATGGAATCGGCCTACCAATCGGAAGCTTATGCTTCCAAGTTGGTCAGCTAGGCACACTATGACTCCCTGACCAGCCAGGGGTTCCCGCGATGCTCTAGCCTCGTGGTTTCCATCGCCGATCGGCACCCTGAGTGAACTCGACGCCTCGACATCAGTCGGGAATACTGACAGCGATAGCAATCGCGAGTCCGATCTAGGCGATCTGGCAATAGAAGATGGAGCCTACGGCTATGGATCTGAAAGTTGTGGGAGCAACAGCTTCCTCGGCCATTACATGTGCGCTGTCATCAACATGGGCGGCAACGGCGGCACTCAGGACAACACCGGCACTGGCGGTGGAATCCCAGTAGCGAATGGTGGTCCTGCCAATAGCGCACCCACCAACAATGGGACAGAAGGGCCCACACTAGAAGATCAGCCGAATCTTTCGACGAATGAGCAAACCTAAGAGCGCGTGCTGATAAAGCTCAACAACGCTAAGTGGGATCAATGCAGGGAGGCTCTACGGGGTAACCCCTAACTCCTAACTCATCGCAAGACATGCTGATGGGTTATCACTGGTAACTCAAGGAGGAGTTCAAGTGCCAGCAGCAAGTAATCACCCAGCTCGATGCGTGCAGGAGGGTGGCGGACGAGTCAAGCCTTTGGCGAGCTCAGCTCTCTTTCATCGGAGGATCCTCCTCCAAGGGCAACAATCATACAGTTGCCAAGAGACGTTCTCGACTGGCTCACCTCACTGATAAGGAGTGAGAAGAGGCCGCGCGAGTCCTCGACTTCTCATCCATGACGGTGGATACACGAGGCAATGTGCTCCCAAAAACACCGCAGGCAGCGGTAACAATGCCCACCATGTACCTGCTCAACAACCAGACACCGACTAGAGACCCACGGGCCGCCATGCACCGATCTATGATCGCGGGCCTGGGGCTAGTCGAAGCTGCCCTCATCAAGGATCGAGCGTTGGAGCCAAAGAAAAACAAGGCTCTGGCCAAGCGCTACTCTTCACCCTCCTCTAGCGACGACAGTCATGACTTGTCATGACGATGCCATTCACGACGGCACAACCATGACTATGACGCACGTGATGACATCACGTAGCGCAAAGTCGACAAGAGGCATGCGAGGCGTGGCTGTTCAACTTACTCGAAAGATGACGGGATAGAAGTCTGCGGCGCCAGCTGCTTCAGCAGAGCCATACGGCAAAAGCGAATGCCAAAAGGGTTCAAACTCCCATCGGAGAACCCGAAATTCGACGGCCTCCAGGACCCAAAGATCTAGCTAGCGGATCACATTTCCTTCGTTACGCTGCATGGCGGAACCATGAGCATGGCAATGCAATGCCTCCAGCTACAGCTGCAAGGTGTCGCTTGTGTGTGGCTCAACAACCTCCCATGCGGATCGCTTCATAGCTGGGAAGAGCTGGTCTACAGCTTCGTGCGAAACTTCA
Source organism: Avena eriantha (assembly GCA_910589775.1). Classification (NCBI taxonomy): domain Eukaryota; kingdom Viridiplantae; phylum Streptophyta; class Magnoliopsida; order Poales; family Poaceae; genus Avena; species Avena eriantha. The sequence continues at coordinate 100,383,407 of OU342746.1, read as the reverse complement.
AGGGCACTTACAAAAGGCCCGCATCAATTGAAGAATTAAGCGGCTGCTACCAGAAGACTGGCGAGTTGATGTGCTCGTACATCCAGAGATGGTCCATCATCAAAAACTCTGTAGAAAACATCTTCGAGGACCGCAAAATCAACGTGTTCAATGGCGGCATGCGCTGCAGAGAACTCAGGGAGGAGCTGGGCCACTCAAAGCCCAAAACAATCGACCACCTGATGGAGATCACGACTAAGTGGGTCGATGGAGAGGACTCAGTGAAAAACTGTGTCCACTCCGATGATGATGATGACCTCGGCCATAGACCTGATCACTGAGTAAAACATCGAATGCGCGGTTACGAGGACTACGAGGAGGTCGACATGGTCGCAGCTGGCTACACCGACAATTGCGACGACAACAACCGCAATAGCGGATACCGCAGCGGTGGATACCGCGACAGCGGGAAAACCATGCAAGTGTGGTAACACCGCACTTGCGATGAGGCATCTGGAACATCTATCCAGGACAAACTGTCTGGACCGTGCAACATACACTTCTATATCGACAAGCACGGCAGCAATAAAAAATCTAGCCACCTTCTAAAATACTAACACGAGTTCCTCATGCTCCATGAGGGCCTATCCCAGATGAATCGCGACGCGATAAACTAGGGCTATGGAGCTACCCCGGGCGCTATGGCTCATGGAGAACCTCCACCACCACCTACACCACCACCATCTACAGTTGCGCCAGTCCAAAACCACGGAGGCGAGCCATACCCACGAGCGCTGGGAAACATGGGGATGATCCAAAAAGGACGCCCATCAAATCGGGTGCAAAAATCAATCACTCGAAAAGTCAATCTGGTGATGAACTCTCCGCCCTCCACCACTGAGTACATCAGTGGAAACGAGTCCTGCCTTACCTTCGACAAGCGCGGTCACCCGCGCCAAGTACCTCGCCCAGGTCACTGCCCCTGGTGCTCGAGGCACAAATTAAGGCTTCGAGATGAGTCGCATCTTCATGGATGGCAGAAGCGGCATCAACCTCATGTTCGCAAGTACCTTGCGCATCATGTCTAGAAACCTTAGACACAACATCCCACGTCATTGTCCCAAGGAAGGGTGTATACCCCCTTGGCAAGATCAGTCTGGACGTCATCTTCAGAACGCCAGCAAACTTCCGATGAGAGTGCATCGAATTTGAAGTTCTCGACTGGCCCTCGCAATACCACTACATCCTCGGACGTGTCGCGTTCGCAAGGTTCATGGTGGTACCACACTAAGCCTACCTGCAGATGAAGATGCCAGGCCCAAACGGCATTATCACCGTCAATGGAAGCTTCGAGAGGTTCGATAGCTGGGATAGGGAATTCAACAGAATCTCCCAGTCTTTCGGCATGTAGGAGGAACTAGCGAGGTTGAAGGAGTCGACAGACAACAGTCTACCACCTCTGAGCAAGCCAAGCTCACCTGACCAATCCTTTGACACGTCGATCCACACCAAGGTGGTCCAGGTCCACCCAACTGACCCGACCAAGACGGCCCTCATCGCTAACAACTTGAGTTCCTCATAGGAACTCACACTCGTCGAATTCCTCCGTGAGTGCTGGGAAATCTTCGTCTGGTGTCCAGCGGTCATGCCAGGAGTTCCCAGGGAATTCGGCGAGCACTCACTCAATGTGAATCCTGAAGTAAGGCCATTAAAATAGACAATATGTCGACTATCTGAACCAAGGGCAAAAGCAGTCGGTATGGAAGTCAACAGACTCCTCGATGTTAACTTCATATGCGAGATCAAGGAAAGCACCTGGGTAGCAAACCCCGTGCTTGTTCCTAAAAAAGACACGGATATCCTGTGGATGTGCGTGGACTTCACCTCCTTGAACAAGCATTGCCCGAAGGATCACTTCCTGTTGCCACGGATCGACCAGATAATCGACTCCACCGCGGGATGTGAGCGCCTCTGCTTCCTCGATGCCTACTCAGGCTATCACCAGATTCGAATGAAGGAGGAGGACCAGGAGAAAACGATGTTCATCACGCCCTTTGGTATCTTATTCTACACAATGATGCCCTTCAGGCTGTAAAACATAGGGGCCACCTACCAATGGTGTATCTAGGCCCGCCTCAAGAGCCAGCTTGGTCATAACATTGAAGTCTACGTCGATGACAACGTCGTCAAAACCAAGGAGGAAGCCTCGCTACTCGATGATCTCTGAGAAACCTTCGACAACCTCGACCACTACCGGATCAAGCTAAATTTGGACAAATGCTCCTTCGGCGTACCATTTGGGCAATTGCTCGGGTGCCTCATCTCCGCAAGGGGAATCGAGGCCAACCCGAAGAAAATAAAGGCCATACTGGCCATGGAGAAGCCGAAGAACGTAAAAGGCGTCCAGCAGCTAGCTGGGAAAATCGCGGTGCTCAGTCGATTCATCAGTCAAATGGGCAAAAAAGGTGTTTCCCTTCTACCAACTCCTCCACAAGGCTGATAAATTAGAGTGGACACACGAAGCACAAGAGACATTCGAGGACCTCAAGCGTCTCTTGTCCACTTTGTCGGTGTTGGTGACCCCTCAAGAAAAGGAGCTGTTGTTATTATACATCTCCGCCACCAACCAGGTGGTTAGCACTGTGCTCGTTGTGGAATGAGCCAAAGAAAATAAAGTCCACGGGGTACAACGCCCAGTATACTACCTCAGCGAGGTTCTCACACCGACAAAGTAACGGTACCCGCATTAGCATAAGTTGGCGTACGACGTCTTCATGATAGCCAGGCAACTGCGCCACTACTTCCAGGAGCACCCAATAATTGTGGTGAATGATGCCCCGCTAGGCCACATCCTCAACAACCCCGACGCCACCGGACGAGTCACACTTTGGGGGATAGAACTGTCTCCACAAGACATCACATACGAAAAGCAGGACGCGATTAAGTCGCAAGTACTCCCGGACTTCCTCGTACACTAGATAGAAAATCAGCTCCCCAACAAACCAGACATGTCCTACCTATTGACAATGCACTTCGATGGATCCAAACATAAAGAGGGAGTTGGTGCAGGTGCCATCCTGACATCGCCTCAAGGTGACAAGATGACGTATGTTCTACGAATGCAGTTCACTGCCACCAACAACGAAGCTAAATACGAAGCCTTACTCCACAGGATGCGGATGGCAAAAGCCTGTGGTACAAAGTGACTCGTCATCTACGGTGACTCCAAACTGGTGGTAAATCAAACCATGAACGAGTGTGATGCTCTGAGCGACAAAATGATCACCTACCGCGACCTCTACGATGCACTCGAAGGGGACTTTGACGGCTGCGAACTGTGGCACGTCGGCTGCGAGAGAAACGAGGAAGCGGATATACTCGCCAATATCAGCTCCACTTGTGCCCCTGTTGTCGTGGTGGTGTCACGGCAGATGCCATGGATAGGCTAAAGGTGGGGACTAATACACGCTAGGGGAATCCAGGGAGGGATAGTGAAGTGATTCTCCACACAGTAGTTTGTATTGCTTTGATTCCAAGATTACAAGTGCTCCTTGAGCTGTATTGGCGAGAGGAGGAAGAAGGAGCTCTCTTACTCTCACCCACAGATCGCACCCAAAACCCTAGCCAAACCAGAATAGTAAAAAACCAACCCCCCTCTACTGAAACCCTAGCCCCTCTTTTATAGAGGGAGCTCGGTCTCTTCCTAGGGCATACGTGGAAGCATATTCCTAAGAATATGCTTCCCCCCAAACTAGTAAGCCGACCGGGTGCTTTTCCCCCGCGTCACACATGCAGAGGCTACGTGAGCCTCTGCGGCGCCCATGTCAGCTGACATGGGCGTTGACACCCTTGTCGGCCACGCCCCGGTGGTCCTGTCCTTGCTTGCTTCGCTCAGGCAGTGCGTACCGGGGCTTCTTTTGACCAACGAGATTCCTTCCTTCTCCTAGAAGCTAGGCATGACCCGGACCATAGTTGATCCGGCCACGCCCGTTCCTGCATACAAATAAAACAGGCACCTCCGACTTACTCCTTATGTCGGTTGAGACAATGTCAGGCGAACGCCCCTGGTCCGGGTTACCCCGTGATTTGGCCTGCCTTTAGGTGACCCGGCCAGCATCATCTTTGGCCTTGCCGAACCTCGGCTAACTCGGCTTTTATACCACGGCGTGACCCTACCCGGGGGTATCCCCCCAACATTAGTCCCCGAAGCTGGTGTGGTCTTAGCTGCCTTGGCCGCTAAGGCCACATCAGTTTCAATTCTGTGCTCTGGTCGTTATTGCCGAGTTACCTCTTTACCTCGGATTATATGGATTTACGTTCCCTTCGCACATTCCAAGTTTTCACTTGCCGGCCGGGTTACCACTTTAACTCGGACCTCATGGTTTTACTTCCGCTCCGCACATCCCAAGTTTTCACTTGCTGGCCGAGTTACCACAGTTCCATCCGGGTTTTGTTTCCTTCTCTTGTACGCCAACCCATGTGAAGGGTAATCATTATGTTGTCTTATTTTACGGGCCTGCACAGTAACTGCCGCAGTAATTGTCAGTTATCACTGTGCGTGGGTCACGTCATGCTTGCCTCCTCGTTTATCACATCACAGTGTCACGTCATGGGATTGTCTCCGCTCTGTGGCCCTCCGTGTGGCTCCCCACTGATTGGTCCAGGCAGGTGATACACGGCCACTGCGTGTGGCCGATCCGTAGGATATGATCCCACTCACCCCTTGAGGGAGTGGTTAAATAGCGGAGGGGCGCATCCTTAGAATTTTTCTCCTTTCGTGCCCCTCTGTTCGTTGCTCTTCTTCTTCCTCTTCCTTGCGACCGCGTCGCCGCCTGTGCTCGAAATAGCAGCGTCGCCGCCGCGCTTTTCCCTCACACTTCTGTGCCGCCGCCACCGCTACACACTTTCTCTCGCCACGGGTCCTCGCCAATCCAAGCCTCTGCCCCCGCCGCCGCTAGCGCCAGCGAGGGCAGCGAGGATCAGATGACGGAGGAAGAGCTCATCGTCGCTGAGCAGGAGATGGAGGAGGACACCGTGGCGGCGGACCGCGGTGCGTGGGCCGGGTCCTGGGTTTGCGAAGACGACCTGGACTGGCTCTACCGCACTAGGCACATCCCTGCCGATGTTGCGGCTCACCTCGCCTCCTCCGAATTGGCCCCCTCACCCAATCCGGGTGAATCCGTCGTGTTCTTGTCCCACTTCCAACGGGGCTTCGGGTTGCCGGTGAGCGACTTCTTCCGGGACTGGCTTAGCACATACCAACTCCAGCTGCACCATCTTCCAGCCAATGCCATCACTTCTCTTTCTGCCTTTGCTTCCACGATTGAAGCTATGCCGGACTGTGGCCCACAAAGGAGCTATGGATCCCGTTTTTCGGCCTTCATCGCAACGTCATCCCCAACATCCACGCCGATCCGGAGGACAAGCAACTCACTCAATTTGGAGCGGCTTCCATCTCACCTCGGAGGTTTTCCGTTTTCCCCTGGGTCATCGGGTTAGAATCCTGCAAAGGGTGGGCCCGGACTTTCTTTTACGTCCGAAACACAGGCACCGAAGACTTAATCCGGCTGCTCCCCTATACTCCGGGTCCACCTAACCCGGATCTGTGGGATGCCGTTCCTAAAAAGCCCACGGCCTTGGCCAACCAGGTCAACAAAAGGTTCGCGGAGCTGAAGAAGCTCGGGCTACGCAACGAGGATGCCATGATCACTTTCGTGCGCAACCGAATTTCCCCCCTCCAGAAGCGCACCCACAAGGTGTGCCACATGAGCTTCGGCCGCGACCCCAATCGGACCTCATCCTTCGAGCTGAGCAACACGGAGATATATCGCCGGGTTAAGGCTCTCTTCACCACCCACAAGGACTTCTCCTCCGAGTGGACTTGGGGAATTGAGCATTATTGTCGCGATAGGCTTCCTCCCGCGGTAAGCTTCATGTTGCAAACTTACCCCGGGCTAATTACATGTCAGTTATTGTTGTATTTTTGACTCTATTGTTCATTCCTTTCCTCAGCAATTTCTTCAGCAGACCCTCGAGGACGGCACCGGTCCGACCCTTAAGTGGGCGCCGGACCGGGAGACTCCGGATGAGGAAGAGCCAGACCAGGAGATGTTCTTCCCGATGACCGACACCACGAAACGACCCATGGGTAAATCTTCTTCTATTAGAGATTGGCCCGATGATGAGGATGACTCGGATGTCGACGTGATTGAACCTGTTGAGGCTGTCCCCCATTCTTTTGCTTTTCCGCCATCAGCTCACCTCGGTGGTCACATCCACGAGGATCCTCCCCTCGCTACGGGCGAACCTGTTCCGGTGGCATCGAAGAAGAAGCGCGGGGCTGCTTCAAGTTCTTCCTTCGGACCTTCTCAGCCCGCTAAAAGGCGAAAGAAGTCCGGGGACAAGACTGCCTCCAAGCCAGCAGGCAAGGCCCCAGCACGGAGGGCTCGGAAACCCAAGGAGGCCCAAACCTCGGATGTGTAAGTCACTCTTCCTTCTGTAACTTGCTCTTCCTTACATCGTTGTAATTTCTCTTCTGACATTATTTGATTTTGCAGGGCTCCGGTGGAGGTCCCTCAAAGTGGATCTAGCATCTCTTCACCTCTCCGACCTAGCCCTTCTCCCCGTCGCGACGACGATTCAAGTCCGCTGAGCCCTATTCCAGAGGGTTCTGTGGCCGCTCCGGGTCCTGCTCCACCTCGGCAAGAGGAGGGTAATATTGGAGCGGGGGAGACCAGGCCAGCCGAGGCGATGGCATCCACCACTTCCGCATCGCCGCAACCAGCAGCTACCGAAGCTACCTCGGCACCAACACCAGCTCCAGCACCAGCAACCAGACCAGCACCAATACCAAATCCGGCTGCAAAAGCATCAACAACGGCACCAAGTCCAGCAGCAAGAGCACCAGCGCCCAGCTCCTCTGCCTCGTTCGAGTCTTCTCAATCTCGGCGAGGAACTACCTCGGCAGCCCCTAAGGGGAAATCCGTTGTGACGACTTCCTCTTCCCAGCAAGCCAAGGGAAAGAAGGCTCCGGACGCTACCAAGCCAACATTCATCGAGGCTGGGCAGCGTACCCTCGCATCAATGCTTCCCAAGAAAACTCCAACAGCGAAGGACGCCCCTTCCGAGCCAACTGATGCACAACAGATGGTTCTGCACACACCAGCCCAGCCCACGCCTTGATTGAAAGGAAAGAAGCGCATGCGAAGGGCTTGGTGGCGCCCCATATGCCCACCGGTGAACGGTACCCTCCGAGCCTGATTGAATTTGTCATGAATTGGAATAAGGCAGAGGTAGTTTAAGACGCTGATCTCCCGGAGAAGTTCGGCCCCGCCGAGTTTTCCGCCCAAATGACCACAGCCGCAAAGGCAATTAACCTTGCTGGGCGGATGATGGAGGTACGTCGCTTCCCCTTTACATGCTGTAGACAATAACCATTAGTCCCCGAGCCTCCGGGGGAGAGCCGGATGCTCTTTAGAAAACTAACGTAGCTCCATGAGAACTTCGAATATGCACACACCTAAAGCCGGGTTAAGTTCCACTTGGCCCGGATTTTAGTATACTTCGAATATGCACACACCTAGAGCCGGGTTAAGTTCCACTTGGCCCGGATTTTTAGTACACTTCGAATATGCACACACCTAGAGCCGGGTTAAGTTCCACTTGGCCCGGATTTTATTACACTTCGAATATGCACACACCTAGAGCCGGGTTAAGTTCCACTTGGCCTGGATTTTAGTACACTTCGAATATGCACCATGCTGACTTATGTTTCTGTATCCCCTTCAGGTGACCACCAATCGCCGGAGTGTTGAATTCCAACGCTTGCTGGATACCCACAAGATGTTGCGCGCAAAGCAGGTTGCACTTATCGCGGAATATGAGAAAAGGGGTAAATTTCTTCCTTAGCACTTCTTCATTTTTCTTCATCTTCCTTTGCCGAACTAATCTGATCATTCGGTTTCCGCAGCTGGGGTGGAGGCTGAGAACATTATCATGCGGAAAAATCTGGAGCATATCAAGGGTAAGTCAGTTCTGTCTGACCTTGTAGTGCTTTCCACTTCCTTTTCTCCTTGGCTCGGCAAACATTCATACCTCGGCTCTGCCGGGCCAACACACTATTTCAGCATCGCTTGAAGATAGTGTGCCCGTGCCTGATATGATGCTGCATTTTCTCAAACAAGCAGGGCAGCACCAAGCCGAGCTTAAGAAGAAAGATGACGAGCTTGCCCTCCTCCGGACCAAGGACGATGAGATTGCCAGGCTCAAGGCTGAGATGGAGAAGATGAAGGCCTAGCACCAATAGGAACTTCAAAAGGCTGGTCAGAATTACACAGAAGAGCGCGAGCGCCTCAACCTCCAGATTGCCAAGGACCAGGATCTTCTCAAGGAGTCCGGCATCCAGCTTGGGTCGGCGAACGCTGAGCTTGAGCAGCTTCGGAATAGACGTGATGACTGCACCAAGGAGCTGACCCGGATCCTCAGCCATATATCACGTAAGTTCCTTTCCCTTTTCCGACCTACTTCTCCAGGTTACTTCATATGTCTTTTCTTGAGCTTCCTCCTTTGCCTCGTATCCAGGAAAATTTCCAGAGGGCACTCCTATTGCGAGGGCGGCAGTTGCCAACTTCCGCCGTCAAAGGGGTACTCCGGCCGCTCCTGATGGTGAAGGGATTCCATATGACCTAGAGGACCTGTTGGTCAGCTTGTCATCTCGCGTGGAGCTCATCAAAAATTACGGAAAGGACATTCTCGGCGCTGTAGCTCGCATCTTCAACACGTTTTGGCCCGGCGAAGAAGCCCCGGAGACCACTGCCCTTCTCGTTGAGAAATTAATGGAAACCGAGACTCAGCCTGACCTCTGGAGAGAGTCCGCTGGACGTGCCGCAGCTGATACCATTCTTCACCACATACTCACGTGGTATGAGAAGATCGATCTCAACCTCCTGACACGTCTGCGCACAGGATCCAGATGGACCAATGACCTGGAGTGGGTAGCTCGGCGCCAGGCTTGCGCCCATAGCCTTATCGAATATGCTCCCATTCATGAATGGGTTGAGGGGTCAAGCTTCCTGGAAGCCGCTGCGGACGAAGAGGTTGAGAATGATGAGGATAGCTCGGACGGTGAAGGAGAAGATGACGCCTCGGATATTGAAGGCGGCGAAGATGATGCCGAACTTCCTCCTGCTGCTCTTTGAGCGAAAAAAACTCGAAAAAACTCGAAAATTTATCAGATCCCCGGTATGCCGGGTGGAGTTGTATTCCAAACACATGTGATATTTTGCTACTAAGTTCTTATGCCGGATTAACTTGGGCGTAGTCCCCGAGTTTCTTTTTCTTGTTCGTTCAATCTCTTTGCTCGGTTCGTGTCTACCTTGATTCGGTTTTACGACTTACGAATCCGAGCTTCAAAAATTGTCTTAACAATACTGAGAAACTTTTAGACTTAGCTCAAAAATAAAACTGCATAAAAACTTGAAAATAAATACAGGGTTAGTCCGAAAAACAAACGTCGGCTCGAATAAATTCTTTTCCTTAGTCGTTTTTCATGTGTTACGCAATTCCAAACTTGTTCTCTTGCTTGCCATGAAGCCAATTCTTGTTGGACAACAGCAAGTCGAAGAGTTGGGTTCTTGGTGCTCACACATTACTAATCCGAGTTAAGTAGAATAACTTATTCCAGCTGATGCACAAAAACAACAAACATTATTAAGGCAGTCCCCGAGGTACTGCTCGAGGTGCCAACATTTCAATGATAAGCTCATTGCCGACATACATACCGACATATGAGAAGACTCGGATACATACACTTCTTAGCTAAGTGTAGAAAGGACGAAGTAGAGCTATATTCCATGGTCGCTTAGATTCCTCTCCGGACCTGTCCGCCTTGTTCTTTTCCTGTGGCTTTACATCTATAAGATAATAAGAATCATTGTGCAATGCCTTGCTCACGATGAACGGCCCTTCCCATGGGGGGGACAATTTATGCATGCCAGTAGTACGTTACACCAATCGGAGAACCAGATCGCCTTCTCGAAAGACTCGGGGGCACACTTTCTGGCTATGATAGCGTCGGAGATTTTGCTGATATATGGCGGATCTGGACAGTGCCAGTTCTCTCACTTCTTCCAGCAGATCAACATCATTTTTTCGGGCTTCTTGCACTTCGGCTTCTGTGTATTGGGTGACCCTAGGCGAATCATGCTCTATGTCGGCTGGTAATACAGCTTCTGCCCCATATACCAGAAAGAATGGCGTATAGCCTATTGATCGATTCGGAGTTGTTCTTAAGCTCCATAGTACCGCTGGTAGTTCTTCTATCCAGCACCCCGCTGATCTTTGCAGCGGCTCAATGAGCCGGGGTTTTATCCCAGATAATACTAATCCGTTGGATCTTTCCACTTGTCCGTTCGATGCGGGGTGGGCTACCGAGGCTACGTCCAGCCGGATCTTCTTATCCCGGCAAAAACACACAAATGCTCCTTCCGCAAACTTTGTGCCATTATCAGTTATGATACTGTGAGGATAACCGTACCTCAAGATGATATCTTTGAGAAACGTTACGGCCGCAGCTCCATCACATTTTCTTATAGGCTTTACCTCAATCCACTTCGTAAACTTGTCCACCATTACTAGAATGTGAGTCATATTTCCCCTTGCTGGTTTGAACGGGCCAACCATACCCAAGCACCATACGGCAAATGGCCAAGTTATTGGTATGGTCTTGAGTTCCGACATTGGCATATGTGTCTTGGTAGCATACCTCTGACAACCATTACATTTTCTCACTAGATCTTCTGCTTGTTCTAAGGCACTTGGCCAGTAGAACCCGTGCCGGAAAGCTTTTGCTACCAAGGCTCGGGATGAGGCATGATGCCCGCATTCCCCCTGATGTATATCTCGGATGATCTCAAGCCCTTCTTCCAGGTCAACACATCGCTGGAGGACATTGGTCACACTTCTTTTGTACAGCTCGGAATTAATTATCGTGTATGCCTTTGCCCTCCTCTGTGTTTGCCTGGACAGCACTTCCTCAGTGGGTAACGTTCCATCTTTCAGGAACTGAAATATAGGTAGTGCCCAAGATAGTATTGCTCGCACAGGGAACACATCCTCATCAATCTCCATCTGATCCACTGGCATAACTTCAACCGGATCACGTTGAGCAGTCCCCGGGTTTTCTGAAGCAGTCCCCGGGTTTGCCGAGGCAGTCCCCGGGTTTCGCGCACCACTTCCCATGTCAACGTCCATGGGCACAGCTCCGGATTCCGTGTCCTCTTGGACATAGATCAAGTCGGTTTCTAGGGAGGGCCTGATGGATCATTTCCTGAGGTGCTCTAATGCTACACCTGGTGGAATTGCTTGTCGGGTTGACCCGAGCTTTGACACCATGTTGGCAGCCTCATTTTCCACCCGGGGTAGATGGTGAAATTCGCATCCCTCAAAGTAACCAGATATCTTCTGCACATGAAATCTGTACAGTGCCATGTTTGGATCAAGGGCGTCCCACACTCCTGACACTTCTTGCACCACCAAATCCGAGTTGCCAAAGCATATGATCCGATGTATTCCAATCTCTTTTGCCACCTTGAGCCCGTGCACAAGTGCTTCATACTCAGCGACATTGTTTGATGCTGCGAAATGGATCTGCAGCACATATTTCAAATGGTCCTTCTTTGGCGACGTGAGTACAACTCCGGCACCTAGCCCGGTTTTGGTTTTTGATCCGTCAATGTGCATTTGCCAATAGTTTGGATCTGGGAGTGGCGGTTCATATTGCACCGTGGCCCAATCCACGAAAAAGTCTGCCACAGCTTGAGATTTAATGGCTTCTCTTCTATCATATTGCGGAGTGTAAGGAGCTAGCTCAATTGCCCATTTTGCAATTATGTTGCTCGCATCCTTGTTACTCATTATCTCGGATATGGGGGCCTCACATATGACCCAGATAGGATGCTCCTCGAAGTAGTGCTTCAGTTTCTTGGTGGCCATGTACACGCCACATGCCACCTTTTGATAGTGTGGATAGTTCTGCTTTGAGGCTGACAACACCTCGCTCAAGTAATACACTGGCCTTTGCACCGACTTACCTTCCTCGTCGCGCTCCACCACTATCACTGCACTTACAACTCGGTTGGTTGCGGCTATATAGAGCAACATTGGCTCCTTTGATAGTGGTGAGGCTAGCACTGGTGCCGTGGCTAATATTTTCTTCAGGTGGGTAAAGGCTTCATCGGCCTGCGGCGTCCAAACGAACTTATCCGACTTTTTCATGAGTTGGTAAAGAGGCAATGCCTTCTCTCCCAACCCACATACAAACCGACTTAACGAGGCCAGGCAACCTGTGAACTTCTGGACATCGTTAAGACACTTCGGTAGTTCCATTCGTTCGATGGCCCGGATTTTGGTTGGATTAACCTCGATACCTCGGCTGGAAACAAGAAAACCAAGCAATTTTCCAGCCAGGACACCGAAGGTGCATTTTTCCGGGTTAAGTTTCATCCGGAACCTCCTTAGGTTCGCAAACGTTTGCCTGATATCGTCAAGGAGCGTTTTGCTTTCCTTGGTCTTGATAACCACATCATCCACGTACACCTGTACATTGTGACCTATTTGGTCGTGCAAACATTTTTGCATACATCTTTGGTACGTTGCCCCTGCATTACGTAAACCAAATGGCATAGTGCGATAGCAATAAGCCCCATACGGGGTAATAAACGCAGTCTTTATTTGATCATCCGGATTCAGAGGTATCTGGTGGAAACCAGAATATGCATCAATGAATGACAACAATTCACATCCAACAGTTGAGTCTATGACCTGATCTATTCTTCGCAGCGGAAATGGATCTTTTGGACACGCCTTGTTCAGGTTCGTGTAATCAATACACATGCGCCAAACCACCGCCACGTTCGGGTCATCCTTCTTCTTTTCCACCAGCACCGGATTAGATAGCCAGTCCGGGTAAAGAACTTCCATGATAAATCCTGCAGCTAGCAACCGAGCTATCTCATCCCCAATGACTTTCCTCCTATCTTCGGCGAAGTGGCGGAGAGGTTGCTTCACCGGCTTAGCTTTGGTTCTCACATTCAAAGAGTGCTCGGCCAACTCCCTCGGAACACCTTGCAAGTCCTGTGTGGACCAAGCAAAAATGTCCCGATTCTCACGGAGGAAGTTGACGAGCTCGCTTTCCTATTTATCACTTAACCCAACACCAATTGTTACGGTGCGCTCTGGGAACATGTCATCAACATGAACCTTCTTGGTATCTTTCGTGGCCTGGAAGGAGACACTTCCATGCGGGTTACTCAGCGTCGGCATATACTGCTGCGTGGACTGAGCCAATGCCGCCACCTCTTGAATTTTCCTTTTTTCCTGCGCAATCACAAGTGACTTGGCTAAGTTTGACCTAGCTGACGCACACTCCATGGAACGTCGGAAATCCCCTACAATGGTAATCACCCCGTTTCGTCCGGGTAACTTCATCTTCAAGTAGCTAACGTGATAGCTTGCCATAAACTTGTTCAACGCTGGCCTTCCGAGTAACGCGTGGTACGCACTTTCCAAGTTTACCACCTCGAACTCCAAATTTTCAGTTCGGCAGTTATCCCTCGTGCCGAACAAGACGTCAACCCGGACCTTGCCTATGGGCTCACAAGAAATGCATGGCACAATACCATGGAAAGTTGTCCTTGTGGTCTGCAGCATGTTCTCCGTGATACCCAAGTTGCGCATTGTGTCCGCATACATGATGTTAATGCTGCTGCCATTGTCGATCAGTACTTTTGAGAACCTTACGTTAATGCTAGGTCCAATGAATGTCGGATCCATCACCAACGCATACGAACCAGGGCTTGGCATAACCTTGGGATGATCCCTGATGCTCCAGGTGATTTCCTGATCGGACCAAGGCATGTACCTCGTCACTGCAGGCATGACTGCATTCACCTCCATATATCTACGCTGCAAGCTCTTTGTATCTGTTTCCTCAGTGGTGAACACACACTAGCTCTGATGGTGCTCCCTGTACTCGTTTCTCCCCTCATTTCCGGGGTATCTCTGATCTGGCTGATGCTGATTTTCTACTTGATGCACTTCATCCCTTCTCTCATTGTTATCATACCTCGGCGGAGGGGGAGGCAACATTAGTTGTTGCATGTTCGCTCCAGAGAGCAATTGCTGCCGGGGTAACTCTTGCCAAGGCTGATCATTCCGGGGTGCCTGAGCATTCCCCGAACCACCTTATTCAATCTTGCGCATCCACTCACATTGCCTCGTCGTATGACCCGCTGGGTTATTCGGATTTGGCGTGTGAAACTTACACGGCTGGTCCAACATCGACTCATAAGTATACCTCGGACGGTCTTTCCTTTCTTGCCACTGCTTCTTTTGCTTTGGTGTCCAAGTCTTCTTGCCATCATTTCTCGGAGTCCACTGCCCTCCAGTTTTTTGGCGTTGACTGTCCCCTGCGCCAGGCTGATCTTGATTTACAGCTGCAACTTGGTGCGAACCGTATCGATGATCTGGTCTATCATCTCTCCTTTTTCCTCTATACTCATTCCTCCGGGATGATCCGGCCCCATCTCTCTGATAGTACTCATCGTTTGACTCGTTTGACGCGAGCCTAGGTTGAGTCGGATCACCCAAAGCATACGAATGTGCAATTCGGATCATCTCTGCCAACGTAGTTGGCATTTTCCTTTGCAATTTCATCCATAGCTCGCTTGCATATCTGCATCCTTGTGCGAACCATGCAATGGCCTGTGATTCTATCACGCCCTCACACGAGTTTCTCACGGTACACCACCGGGTCAAGAACTCCCGGTCTGTCTCATTAGGTCTTTGCTTGCACATAGCTAGGGTCTGCGGCCTATTTGGCCTCTGATATGTACTCGAGAAATTGCTGATGAACATTTCCTCAAAGCCTATCCAGCAGTTGATGCTTCCGGGTGGCAAATTGTTCAGCCATACCCTTGCTGGCCCTTCCAACATCTGGGGTACGTATCGTACAGCCCACCTCAAGTTACCAGTGGCAATTTTTACAGCCGTCGCATAGTTTATCAACCAATCCTCCGGCTTGGTACTGCCGTCATATGTCTTCGTGCCCCTGGGTAACTGGAAGTTGGGTACCGGCGGCTCCTTCATGATCCGGGGTCCAAAACATGCAGGACCCGCTGGACCTTGACATTCGATCTATTCCGACCTATATAGTCGATCCAGTTTCAACCTGGCATCATCCGGCATCAAGTCCCTGCTTCCCAATCTTGATCCTATCACATGATAGTCCGGTCTTGGGTATCTCGTGTTTGCCATCTCCGAATCACCGCCGTTGTACCGGTTTTGCTCTTGTGGCGCACCTTTCTGTTGCATACCTCGGCCGACACTTTTCTCTTGCCTTGGTATATTCCGCTGTTGTGGTTGTCCTGCTCCAGCCGAGTTTTGCTGTCCGTCATTGCCGTTGACAATGTTCCCTTGACCAGCATTGCCTTGGTCGCGGTTACCTCGGCCAGCTTCACCTCGGCTCACACTCCGTCGATCATCATTTTTCTGTGCTTCTTTTCCTTTCCCTGCCCGCGTCGGGTCATACGGGACGATCTGTCTGTTCCGTCTGGGCGAGGTTACTACTTCCTCTCTCCTTGGACCACCATGAGGGGACGATGCGGCTCCAGAGGATTTCTTCGGGGTACCCACCGCCGAATAGACGATCTTGGAGGCTCCAGCTCTCTCCGGGTTAGCTCTGATTAGTTCCTCGTTTTGCCTGTTCGCAATCTGAACCAGCTCATTAACCCTATCTTGTTGTCTTTGCCGGGCTTCACCCGTTAGACCCTCTAGCTCGGACGCCGCTGCATCCGCTGCTCTGAGGTTCTTTGCCGGGGTACTGTACCTCGGCAGCCCCATGGACAAACAGTTTTCTGATTCCTCAATTCCGGTATCACCCTCTCTGTTCATCTCGCTCATGAGATTTCTTCCCTTCACTTTTACAGCGTCAACCTTGTTCACCTTTGCGTACTCACGCAGCGTCATATTCAACGACTGCTGTGCCACGGCTATCTTTTTTGCGCCCTCTAGTATTTTCTACCTAGTTTCTTCCAGCTCGGCCTGCGCTCGAGACGCATCTACTGCTGCTACTACAGGATTTGCCAAGCTATCCATTGCTTCCCTCAACACATTCTCCAGCCTCTCTAGTGGAGGACCTCTACCTTTCCTTGGTGCCTTAGGCGTTATCTCCGGATCTGGCACTGGATCCTTGCTTGCGCCTGCCCCTGGCGCGGTCATCATCACCTCTGCATGGTTCAGGGAGCGAGCGGTACGCATCCCGGGAACCACGGTGAGGGTTGGCTCCCCCGCCTCGACGACGTGACGCGGATGAACACAC
The DNA here is from genome assembly GCA_910589775.1 of Avena eriantha. Taxonomy (NCBI): domain Eukaryota; kingdom Viridiplantae; phylum Streptophyta; class Magnoliopsida; order Poales; family Poaceae; genus Avena; species Avena eriantha. The sequence goes on along the minus strand of OU342746.1, from coordinate 100,367,053 downwards.
GACACGTCAACAGCGACGTAGACCTTGTGCGCGCCGAGCTTGACGAAGAGGCCATTGCGTGGAAGAGGGCGCCTGCCGAAGCAGCCAGCGTTGTCGCTGACAGTATCCAGCGCTCCAAAGCGCTAAACGAGCCTGGAGACGATGCGTTCGCCGGTGCCGATGATGTTTCCCGTCCGGATCTTGACCCCTGCTAGCGCCGCTAGCCCCACGGTGGGCGCCAACTGTCGTGGTGGTGTCATGGCAGATGCCATGGATAGGCTAAAGGTGGGGACTAATACACGCTAGGGGAATCCAGGGAGGGATAGTGAAGTGATTCTCCACACAGTAGTTTGTATTACTTTGATTCCAAGATTACAAGTGCTCCTTGAGCTGTATTGGCGAGAGGAGGAAGAAGGAGCTCTCTTACTCTCACCCACAGATCGCACCCAAATCCCTAGCCAAACCAGAATAGTAAAAAACCAACCCCCCTCTACTGAAACCCTAGCCCCTCTTTTATAGAAGGAGCTCGGTCTCTGCCTAGGGCATACGTGGAAGCATATTCCTAAGAATATGCTTCCCCCCAAAGTAGTAAGCCGGCCGGGGTGCTTTTCCCCCGCGTCACACATGCAGAGGCTACGTGAGCCTCTGCGGCGCCCGCGTCAGCCGACATGGGCGTCGTCACCCTTGTCGGCCACGCCCCGGTGGTCCTGTCCTTGCTTGCTTCGCTCAGGCAGTGCGTACCGGGGCTTCTTTTGACCAGCGAGATTCCTTCCTTCTCCTAGAAGCTAGGCATGACCTGGACCATAGTTGATCCGGCCACGCCTGTTCCTGCATACAAATAAAACAGGCACCTCCGACTTACTCCTTATGTCGGTTGAGACAATGTCAGGCGAACGCCCCCTGGTCCGGGTTACCCCGTGATTCGGCCTGCCTTTAGGTGACCCGACCAGCATCAGCTTTGGCCTTGCCGAACCTCGGCTAACTCGGCTTTTATACCACGGCGTGACCCTACCCGGGGGTATCCCCCCAACACCTGTGCCACCCGGAGTATTTCTAGAGCGCATCTGCAAGCTCTCCATCAATCCAAAGGCTCTAGAGCATAAAGCCAGCACATCAAAAGACTCTGGCGCTACGCTACCCAACGAGCCAACGGCACTCGAAGAAATGGATCCAGATACGGGACTCGAAGGCCCCATGGAGGTCATGATGATCAAGCCATCGTAGACACAACCATACATCATGTACTTGCTCAGCAAAAGGTTGCCAGATGACCCGACAGATGCGCGTCACATAGCACGACGATCCAAGGCTTTCGCCCTTATCAATGGCGAACTGTACAAATGCAGCATCACAGGAGTCCTTCAGCGCTGTGGACGAAAGAGCCATCCTCCTTGAGATACACGAAGGCACTTGCGGCCATCACGCCGGCAGTCACGCCCTCGTCGCCAAAGCTCTGCGAGCCAGATTCTACTGGCCAACGGCAATGTGTGATGCCAAAGACATCGTCTAGCGATGCAACGCTTGCCAATGTTTCGCGGACAAACCGCACGCACCTAGCGTAGAGCTCAGGCCAATACATGTGGACTGGCCCTTCGTTCAATGGGGACTCGACATGATTGGCAAGCTCCAGAAATCTTCACCTAGAGGATAGTCTACCTCCTCGTCGTGGTCGACAAATTCACCAAGTGGATTGAGGCCATGCCCGTGACAAACCAATCATGAGCCAGCTCCGTCAAATTCTTCGAGTCCATCGTCTTCCAGTTCGGGGTGCCACATAGCATCATCATGGACAACGGAACAAATTTCACCTCGAACGAGTTCTAGGGCTTTTGCGAAAACCTGGGAATCAACATCAGCTATGCCTTAGTAGCGCACCGTCAGACCAACGGTCAAGTCAAAAAGGCCAACAACCTCGTCTGTGGCGGGATCAAGAAAAGGCTCCTCCGGCCACTCAAAAGAGCTACTGGGTGCTAGCCCGAGGAGTTACAGTCAGTACTATGGAGCCTGCGTACAAATCCAAATAGCGCCACAGGCTATACTCTGTTCTTCATGGTACACGGTGCCGGGGTGGTACTACCCGTGGAGGTGCGCTACAAAGCCCCACGGTAGTAGCATACAACAAGGGAGAATCAACTCTCGCACTCGAAGACTCCGTCGATCTCCTCGATGAAGCACGCGAGATTGCAGCGGAAAGATCCACGATCTACCAGCAGAACCTCCACAACTACCACAGCATAAGGTTGCGCCCCAGGTCCTTCATCGAAGGAGACCTAGTCCTGCGACTAAAGCAACAAGGGCACCTCAAGATCGAGTCCCCTTGGGAGGGGCCTTATGTGATTACTGAAGTAATCCAAGGTGGCGCCTACCACCTTAAAGATCTAGAAAGTGGAGTCGCATACTCCAATCCGTGAAACATCACGCAGCTATGTCATTTCTACCCTTAGATGTTTTTTCTTTACAAATAAGGCTATTCAGCCAGGCTACTTAGCCATACATTGTACCTCGTGATATTCTACGAATAAATAAAGCTAAGTGCCCCCAACTTTGTGTTTCTATTTTACTTACAATTACATCACTCGGGGGCTATGCCACCCTTTCCACCTCGTTACACGAATAATGTAGTGTCCTGAGTAGCTGATGTACTATCAATCAAACCATTGGTAAAATCAACCCAGCTGCAATCACCTGACAGGTTGACAAGGTGTTGAGATGAATATACATCAAGCAACGAAAAGGAACTACAGAGTGCAACATACTCGAAAAATATACAAGCTAGCAAGATTTTACATATAAATGGGTAACAAAAAACACCCGACACACTTATATGAACTTTACAACACATATGCATCTATGTGCAGGATCATGCTACTCTACTGCCGTAAAAGGAGAACATTGGTACGTTCTTCGAAAAACTCGATGATATCTTCGGCTGGCTGATCAACCGCCCAATAATGTGGCACCATGTTCCATGCCATCCCTTCTAGCAGGGGTGGTGGTCCAGTGGCAACAGCTGTGAAATCTATATCAGGCCGATCTAGGCGAACAAGCGCTAATGCAGCATTCGCACCCGTGACTAACTGCTGACGCACGCACTCGCGGACCGCGTTGACATCTTGAAACTTCTTCAGAAACACCAGCAATCTTGAAGGCACCACATTCAGGGGGAACATCGCCTGGAAAATATGCTTGAGGCACGACTGCGACTTCTTCAAGTAAAGAAGCACCTGCGATGCACGGTCCTGCAGTGTCGCCAATGCGACTACACGATCGCGATCAACCCAAAAATACCCACTAGCTTCCAGCTGCTCTTGGGTCAAGCAGTTCAGTCGATTGGTGACTTGATCCCTCTCATCTTGCGGATGACGAGCGCTAACAACTGCAAAAGACAGTGCAAAGCGCAAAGACAAAACACCAATGTGAAGGGCTAAGAAAGGATAAGAAGCTAGAAAACTAACACTTAAATTGCTCATTCAGCTGAGCCATCTCGCCCAGAAGATAATTCTTGTGCGCACTAGCTTTTTCAGCTTTCGACTTCCACACGTCTGCACTACAGCGGATCATGGGCATCTCTCGCTCCAAATATTTTGCGCGGTCACGCAGTCATGAGAGCAGCGACAGCTCCTCCACCTTTGAATGTGGACGCGCCACAGTTTCATCGATGGGAGGTGAGTCAGGCGGACAAAGGACCCTATTACAGCCAGAGAAAGAGGCAAATAAGACCAACCATTCATCAAATAAAAAGAAGAAAACATCCAACTTCAGCAAGTCTCAAAATGGGTACCCGCACAAGGCACAATTCAATAGAGGGAAGCTAGATTATTACAAAAGATACCTAAGCAACATTCTATGGCTACGCATTGGCACATGGGGGCTTCCTCGAATCTGTTGTAGTCTCCAACGCCACAGTCTTCTCGACTACAGCCTCCGCCGCCATGGCTTTTGCCGTCTTCAACCTCCTCAGCTCCACTGAATACTTGGCGAGTGCCTCAATGAGCCGAGGCCCATATTTATTGCAACTAGCGGAAAAAGGAGCAAACACTACCTGCTGGCCATCCGCGGTGACCGGCATCGCCGACGAAACTCTGCTGGGGCTCAGATCCACGCCATGAGCTTGCACCATCACGAGTCCCATGGTCGCTCCAACACCCCGTTGAGCCTTCTTGAAGTCCATGGGTACCCCTCCCACGAAGGACTCCACCAAGCCATTGAGATCCTCGATCAGTTTGGCCTTGGGGACCATATCCTCTCGAAGACGCCCAAGCACGCCCTTGGCCTTCTCAAGTGAGTCCTTGACAGAGATGCTATGGTCCTCGACTACAGCCATGGCACCGGCCAAAGCATCCGAGCGGGTCAAAACCTGGGCGTCCAAGTCTACTCCAGCAGCATCTACAGAACATGCACATGAGCACAACAACTTACAGGAAATGTACATGGTAAACAAAAATGATGCAGCATCTTACCTGAGAGTGCCTTAGCAATAGAGAAGAGTTGTTCTACAAACACATTTTCCCTATCATCGGCGGAGGGACGCAAGTCCTCCTCGTGTTTCTTCGACTCCTCAAGAGCTCCGATTGCCTCATCATGTTTCTTCTCCGCCGCGGCAAGTCCCTTCTGGAAGGAGTCAACGTGATGAAGAAGATCATTATGCCCACCTGCAAAGGATAAATGGCAAAACTTGAGCCCACCAGTTTCTGCATAGGAAAAATGGAGGAACAAGTGTAAACTCACCTTCGAAGGCACGATGACGAGTTTCCAACGAAGCATGCTGGTGACCCAAGGAAATGATCTGTTCGGCGAGGAGAATAGATTCCTTCAAGACACGCTACAAAGGACAAGTCGGACTCGCGGGCTTCACGTTCCTCCTCCACGGGGACAGTAGAGCCCGACTTGTCCTCCTCTTCAGCATCACGAAGGATCACTCCATCGGGCTGAGAAGGCAACACAGCGCTCACCTTCTAGTCCTGAAACCAGAACCAAACATGAGTATAAAAGACACCCAGCAAGCAATCGAAAAACAAGAAGAACTTTTATAGAAATCCACCTCAGGCGGAGGATGACTCACACAGAAGGGAGGCACGACTGAGTCACCCGAGAATTCCTCCTTGGCGGTGTACTTGGTCAGCAGTTGAAACATCCTGCCTACTTCACGCGAAGAGATGCGCTCTCGCGAGATGCGAGTCACATCGTCAACTCTAGTCCAACAGCACATTGGATGCACCCTAGCCTGCAGCGGCTGCACTCGACGATGCATCCAAGTGTGAATGAGGTCTGCGCCGCCTATTTCCTTGCCTATGCGGCGTTCAAGGTCGCATACACACTGGTACAGAGTCTCTATTTCCTCGGCTTCGTCGGCCATCACTGTGTTCTTCCACGACCTCCTTCTCTTGCATACTGCCACCAGATCAAAAGGCGTGAGTCCGTAGTGTTCTTCATCAACCTTCTGGTCGTGAATGTAGAACCACTTCTCCCTCCACCCTTGGACAGATGCATTGAAGTTGATAGCAAAATATGTGACATTGGAGTCGACATGGATTCCGCAGCCTCCTATATCGTAGACTACGAGCCCGACTGGTGTTTGAGTTTGAGAAGTTTTTTGAAGAGAGCAAAGTGTGGCTCGATTTCGAGCCAGCACTCGTAGAAGGTAATGAAGCAAGCAATATGAAGAATGGAGTTCGGGGTTAGCTGGTGCAGCTAGAGCCCGTAGAAGCAAAGCAATCCCCACACAAACTTGTGAAGGGGGAGAGAAAGACCACGAATGATAAACGCGAGGAACATCACCCGAAATCCGGCGGGGGGACTAGGGATTACCTCGTCGCTGAGAATTCGGCAGTCATCTTCTGCAGCAGGGAGAGCACCATCTTGGCACTGGGTGAAGAGCTCTGTGCTCTTGATGGTGGTCGGCCGCCACGACTCATTCGTGACGCGCGTGCCTGGGCCTTTCTTCTTTCCAGCTGCGGTAGTAGTTCTGGTGCCCGTGGCGGCGGCGCCTTTCTTCTTGGTCGCAACAGTGGCGGCCGCAGATCCAGCGGCAGAAGCACCTTTCTTCTTCCCCATCTGGCGCTTGCGATGGGAGCGTAGAAAGTAGCTAGGAAAAGTGTGAAGACCATCCAGCGGCGCAAGAGGGTGCGAGCAATGGAGCAGCGAGGAGTAGCAAAGGAGGCAGTGCACGAGGAAGAAGATGAGTTGTGAGGAAATTACTGCATAGCAGATCCCTACTTAACCTCACCGAAGATGCCATCCAACGGTCAGGAGGAAACAAGCCAGACGCGTGGCACAAATCAATGTCGATGCGTCGCAGTGTAAACCACGAACCATCACTCCACTCCTCCCATTACGCACAAGAATCGAGGAGATGCATTTAAAACCAAAGATTATGCACGCCTAGTCAAATCCAAGTCAGGAATGGGACCCACTCCATCACGTCCCATCAAAACCGCTCACGCGGGCAACTGAGCTCATCTCATCGTCACTGCTGACATCATTAAACTCAAGAAGGAACATCTTATTACTACTCTAGTCCTTACTAGAGTATTCAACTCGACCAAGCCTTCACAGACCTCCAAGCATTATGAGAATGTATTTTCTCTCAAAACCCTTCACTCGAATCAACGATTCGACTGTGGACTCAGGGTTACTCCCATAGGGAGCGTTGAAAGCATATTCGACTGAAACAAGCAAAGAACGATAGCAATCACAAAATATTTATAGTCCCCACTCGAGTTTATGACTCAAATAGGCACTCGGGGGCTACTCCCATAGGGAGTGCTGGTCGCGCACCCTATTATTTTTTCTTATATATAATTGTGTGTTGACTACGTCCACACTCGAAAGATTTGGCGACTCCACCTCATATTTTCCCTACAAAGAGACTACATCTCCTGGGCCACCCCAATCATCTCCGTGATGACAAAATTCGGATGTCACACTTGAAGTGTGAAGATAAGACCTGAAGAAGGCATGGCAACACACCTGCTGTGCTCTACCAGACATAATTCGTGCATGCAGGCACAATGAAATAAGCCTTGACGGACACGTCGAGTGCTGACACTTATACATTAGGATTCGACACTATAAGAACTCCGCGGCCAGAGTTGAATTACACCATCACTTTTCTGAATTTGAGTCTCGGCACTCGAGTTTGAGTAGATTGTGTTGTTTTTCCCTAAGGCAGTTACCTGATCCCGATAACTCGGATGAATCGGGCACGTATATTGACAATCCCTACGATACAAATTAGAGCACTCGAAAACATGATCGACTATACACTTGAAGGATTCATAAAGTCTCCACTCAAATCTACGATTCAACCAGACACTCGGGGGCTACTGACATGGGCATACCTTATAGGTACTCGAGCTTGGCATATATGGTCCAGCATGGAGAAGCCCATGACGTTGCTAAGGGGTTGCCAAGATTCGGGTGACCCAGGAGACTTCAACTTCTTGTAGCACACGACAAACTTAAGATAGAAGTTTAAAGCGAAAACCCTAATATGTAACTGACTCGGCCTGCTATCCTGAGACCTAGCCTATCTATATAAAGGCTAGGAGGGGGCGATGAGGAGGACGATCACAATCCTAGTTTCCACACCATTGCCAGATTGCATCTATGCACCCCCTGTAACTTTCGACTCCTTCGATAATTCCAAGAGCAGACAAGCAAGAGTAGGGTCCTCTATGAGGCCTGAACCTGGGTAAACCTTGAGTCCCTGTGTGCTTGTTTGCTAGCCGATCTATGCCTCTAGCGCTCCCCACTTCCTCGGACCCAAGTCCATTTGCGATGGGCATTGATGAGTTAACCCCTCGTCACTTTCTTTCTCATGTTTCGATATTTTCTCGTATCATTAGCTTGCTGACCGTGGCGATTTCACAGGTATGGTGTCAAGAAGATCGGCCATCCTTTGTTGGCCAAGGTTCTGCTAGCCGTCACTGAGGGGGAGGTCAACCCCTCCAAGAAGAGCAAGGCCGCTAATGTCGAGGCACCGGGTGAAGGCCTGAAGAGGAAAAAGGAGAGCGACTATGCTACCATGGTGGAAGAAGATGTGGGGAAGGGCGGTTTCGCCATTCCTGCTGAAGGTGAAGTGGCTGCCGGCTTGGAGCTGAGCATACCGACCATGACGATGGAGGCACTAGTGACTGCAACCAGCGCTCTGGCAGCAACGGCCGCGTTGTTCCCTTTCTTTGTGGCGAGGGACTCTGTCGCGGAAACTGCAACGCAATCGCCACAGCTTCCTGAGGTCGTTGATGGTGACGCCGGACAACCTCGTGGACGTACATCGTTCGTGATTGCTTCAACGGATGCTGGTAAGCTTCACAGCATGTTAGGTGCGGCTATATAGGTATGTTTAGTCCCCGAGGGTCTAGTCATTGAATTTCAGGGGCTAGACACTTAGAACTTTAGTCATCCAGTCCCTGAGGGTCTAGTCGCTGAATTTCAGTGGCTAGGCACTTAGAACTTTAGTCGTCCAGTCTCTTATTGTTTTTTGTCTTCAGGGCCTGCAAAGGGAATCGTCCGATCTGCAGGCTGCGAAGGAACACTTGGAGCGCGATCTGCGGGTAGCACAGGAGGCCAATCAGCGACTCCAGGCGTCTGTTGGTGAGTTGTATTACCTTTGGTAAATTTGGATTCTTGCTATTGTGGGCATATTGAGACGTGGTCTTCTTTCCATCAGTTGATTCTTTTGCTGCAATCGGCAAGGCCCGTGAGGGCTATGTTCTAGTCGGGAGCTAGAGACCGTGAAGGCCACGTTAGCCACGGTGGAGGAGCGAATCGTCTTGTTGACGAAGGAGCTGTAGGCGGTGAAGGCCTCGATGATCTCTTTTGAGGAGAGGGCCAAAGTTGCGGTCGCCGTAGCAGAGGAGGAGCGGAAGGCTTCCGACTCGGTCATCCTTGGGTTGCAGGATAACCTTGTGACGCTTGAGAAGCATGTGAGAGAGAGCTGCCACAATGTAACACCCTCAAATCGGCCCTATGCAGATTTTAGCGATTCCCGCCAAACCCGCATAGGAACGATTCAAAGGTGCCCACCAGGCACTTGTGTGCGGGTGGAAAATGAAGTAATACCATTACACAATAGTTCACGATGGAACTCGCAGAAACATATATATATACAACAACGACTCCATGAGTCAAGAATATAGATATATAGTACAAAGATCCAAATCACCTTGAAACCGATACAAATTCGAGTACGGATAAAATGCAAATGGGGCTAAGAGCCCTGAAGAATAACCAATGGCATCCATAACCCTGCCCAGGCCAAGCCGGAAGGGTAACCCTGCTAACGACGTCGAACTTATACCTTCTAAGCAAAAGGGGTGCCGACAAAGGGCAAGGGAAAAAGAGAGCGGTCAGTATTGAGGCCAGTACACGGCGAGTCTAGAATTCGACGACTCTCGCCTACATAGGTACGGTGGACTGAAGCGGCAAACCAGCATGCATTAAACAATCTATAGAGACTCGATTCAACTGTCGGTTATTAGAGAGGGATAAGAAAGACCTATTCGGATCCAACCTCATAGTAACACCAAATCACACCCATCCTGGTATTTCCCCCTCGAGACCACACGAGGAAGTCAAACCGACGAACTCACAGAGCTGGCAGTTTTATTCATTCCATTATAGTTGCAACACTTACTAGTCAGATATAGATAGCATGAGTCATCCCGATATCATAAGCAGTGGGAATTTTTAGTTAAGCATTCCATTGTAGTTGCAATACTTACTAGTCAGTTACAATTAGCAGAAGACATCCCAAAACCAGCAGTTGTTGGCACTTTTATTTACTCATTGCGTTGTAGTGAAACAGATTACTAGACATATCAAAATCAAATTTATAGCACTACTTTAGTTATAGTTGTCTATGATCAAGATATTGTGCTCCAAGTCGTCCATAACCTTGGACACGGCTTTCAGAAAGATTTACCCTGCAGGGGTGCACAAATAGCAATACATGCATGATTAACCTCGTAAAAACCAAATAAAAACCCAACAAGGCTTTCACGACAAAGCAATCACAGGATTCATAAAATAATTCAGGGGGGCACCCCAATAAGCTACCCGCGATGAAGTTGGCCGGCCCTGAGACAGACCCAGGCTTTGTGACAATGGCTATAAATGACTAGGAACCCGAAAGTGTGATTGGGCTTGTCGATACCGCGAAAACATTCCGCATTCCTAAACAGTACAGGCGCTCCACGCGCAATCGTAAATAAAGCAGTAAAACATGGCATAAGTATAGGATAGTAATAAAGCCCCAAACAAGTTTGTGGCCCCAAGAAATAAGAAATGAATCAAGCTCTGGGTAAGGGGATTCATGGTCCCACATGCGGATAATGCGATAGTCAAGGAACAGGTATCAAGTACTCAGGGCCTACGGGACACAAGTGAGTGGTTAAAAACAAAAAATTAGCTATTTCCCACCGATGCCTCTGCATTAGTTATATCTATCCCCAGCATTTTAATTATCAAGTTGTAATTAAGGCCATGATCATCTCCACCATTAAGCATGTACCAACCTTCCATCAACGGTGGAATGACAATGACGACGCGAAGCAGCACCTGAGCAAGCAACGACGACTCGCAGGGCCAACTGACGATCAAATAACAAGCAATAGGATGTGTCCAAGGCTATATAGAGGCTGCAAGGAATATAAATGGTGCACAGAAACTAAAGCATCACAACACGGATAGCAATAGATCAACATGAGGAAGTAAAGACTATAAATTCAAAATAGGTAGAAGGGGGAAGATTGCTCGCCTGGGAAACATTGCTGAAGGTACATTATCCGAAGAACTTGTTGATACTCACATCCACTCAACGGCCTAATCCGCGAAGAACCAAAGCACTAAAAGAAACACTGAATGCACTATTTAATACTATGGCAGAAGATCGGGCATGATGCATGCCATGGCAAAGATGCGGTGCAATTAGGCAATATTAAGCGGAACCAGGGTCCCGATAATTAATTAGATGGTTCATGTTATTTAGATACTCCGCAATTTCAATGTTGTCTTAACAAGGCGAAACATGGCATTGGTTTGCTACACAAATTTAAATGGAGCCAATATAAGACTAGGATAGCTCGCATATAGCCTCCATATTAAATTATTAGGTGATCCGACAAAACCCCCAAACAAAATGAATATGGATGCGGGCATGAACAATTTATATCAAGTATATAGCATTTAATAAAATAGGGGCTCGGATATGGCTCACACTTTAGGTATCGGCGATCTTGGGGTTCGCCAAGGGGGTTCGACGGGATCGGTCTTCGGGTTCCGTGACGAAGATCATGGTGTTGCGGGAAGGAAAACTTGCCATTCCGCATTAAAGGCCTTTGGGTACGGGGTCTTCAGATCTGCTTCGTCCCTCTCAATTCGGACTTGCTACCGATGGCGGGTTTGTATCTACTGGTAGTTCTCGACACCATCTCAGGGACATGTGTACTTCGGGAGATCTTGGTGACGGTCTTGTCGACTTCAAGAGGCTTGCTGCAGTCTTTACCGGGCCAAAACACAAACACACGGTAACAAGCACACACCAAACAGAAGGGAACAAAAGCACAACGTGAGGAGGTCGTGTCCGGTTCGGGCATTAACCCGAACACCCTGAAGGGGAGCGGGCAGAAACAACCCGCGCAGCAGAACATGCGGCCATCGGTGTCTAGCAGCACGGGCAGAGGAGGCTCTTGCGCGGACGATGATGTCCTAGAAGGAGGTCGGGCCGAGGCTTGAGACAGGGGCCGCTGGCCGAGGTCGAGGTGTAGGCCAGCGCTATGGAGCTCGAGGTGGAAGACGACGCAGGCCCGAGCGGTGGCGTCCTTGCGACGCGTGGCCCCAGCGGAATAGGGCAGCGATGCTAGCGGCTCAGTGGGGAACGGTAAGGTCGGCGGCACCCGACGCTTCTGAGGCGAGCGGGGCCACACGACGTGGCCGCGGTGGCGCCAAGGGACGACGACGTGTGGTCAGCGCAAGAGTTGGAAGGCAGCTGCGAGGAGGACAGCCAAAGGGGCGCAGGCAGCAGCGGGGGATGGAGAGGCAGAGAACAGGAGCCGGCAGCTTGCGGAGGAGGGCGGGGAGGTAGTGATACCAACGAGAGAGGACGCAGGGGCAACGAGGAATCGAGCCTGGAGGCACTTGGTCGAGGTTGTATGGCGGCACGCGAGGAATGCGGTGGGGAGAGATAAGGTTGGGAGGGACGCGAGCGGTAGGTGTGGTTAGTTGGGACGATGGGGTCGGACGAGCGACGCGTGAGGACGGGAGCGGAGTCGCGTCGCTTTGACGTGGGGTCCAGTCGGGGTGGGGCCGGGTTGGTGGAGCCAGGCAGGCAGGGTGCGTGCGGGACGCTCGCTGTCGTTGCGGGCTAGGGAAGTGGCGGCGGCAGGTGGAAGGAGTGGCTGGGGATAGGTGGGGCGGATTTAGGGTTTGGTTAGGATGGGTAGTAGGTGTCCGGTTGGGCCTGGCCGGCTGCCTCCCCTAAAAATACTTTTATTTCATTATTTTAATACACGTTTGCAAATAATTTTTAGACAAAAGAAAATATCCGGAGAGGCCAGGGTTTTATAATTTGAAATAAAGGGGACGAGATTAATGTAGAAACAAAATAGGGCTTTTAGCAAAATAGTTTTAGGAAAATATGCATGCAGTCATGATGATGCTCAAATGCAATGTGGCATAATGACATGAGCATGCGGTCAAGATGATGCACAAAACAAAAACGTAGCGATTTTCTAGTAGTGGTTTTACCAGGGTGCTACAATTCGACACCACTAACAATGGATCTCGCCCTCGAGATCTGCCTCATGGTACGGGGAAGAAGGCTGACAATCTGAATCTTCTCGCTTCATGTAGATCCTCGCGACACCACTAACAAGGGTTCTTTCTCCACCTTCAAATTGTCGACACCACCAACAAGGGTGGTTGCTCACATTCATCGAGGGAACAGTCCGGAGAACAAAGGACAAAGGTAAAGGTATCAAAAGATAAAGCCACCTCTAACTTCAATAAAAGGAGAGAAAAGGTACAACCTAATCCACTGCAACGTATAAGCGATTAGAATGAGTAGTCGGCATGGGGGCCAATCCATCACGCACCCAAACTATTACTCCGCACATGTAGTAGAAAGCATGCAACCCATTCTCGAAATTGACTGAAGATCTTGACAAGTGAGGTTCGGAAACAAAGGAGTGATGCAAAGTCTTCGTCAGACCTGATACAGATGATGTCATCACATTGGAGACCACTGGAGGATATAGAAGAAATTGTATGAAATGACACAGTGAGTTAGGTTCCGTGATGGTTCCATTGGCATGAACAACACATGCTCAAGGTATACTCCAACTTCACCAATGCTCGTCCTTATCATATGTTTTTCAACAATACGGATATCCGTCAAGGGGCACATAGAGATAAAGAGTTTAAGTACAAAAAGATTGGATGAAGATACATAAACGAGATGCAGATTTGATGATTGTAGCCCCATCGTTATAAAAAGGAGGAAGTGAAACCCTGAAGGTACGACAAAAACCCAACCACGAGAATTTCTGGACATGAAGAAAAGATAAGAGTAGATTCAAAACACGCACATGTAAGAGGAGAATAGCATAGGGGGAAGGAGTAAAACTAGACCTAATCAGATCTATCCAACCGATTTTGCAAAATAGTTTTCACACTCTATAGCGGCTGTTAGCTAGGTTATCCTACAGGCTAGACTAGTGGGGTATCATAACTCCCAAGCTCTGATACCACTTTGTAGCACCCTCGAATTGGCCCTATGCAGATTTTAGTGATTCCCGCCAAACCCGCATAGGAACGATTCAAAGGTTCCACCAGGCACTTGTGTGCGGGTTGAAAACGAAGTAATACCATTACACAATAGTTCATGATGGAACCCACAGAAACATATATATACAACAATGACTCCATGAGTCAAGAATACAGATATATAGTACAAAGATCCAAATCACCTTGAAAACGATACAACATCCGAGTACGGATAAGATGCAAATGGGTCTAAGAGCCCTGAAGAATAACCAATGGCGTCCATAACCCTGCCCAGGCCAAGCCGGAAGGGTAACCCTGCTAACAACGTCGAACTTATAACTTCTAAGAAAAAGGGGTGCCGACAAAGGGCAAAGGGAAAAAGAGAGCAGTCAGTACTGAGGCTAGTACACGGCGAGTCTAGAATTCGGCGGCTCTCGCCTACATAGGTATGGTGGACTGAAGCGGCAGCGCAGCATGCACTAAACAATCTATAGAGACTCGATTCAACTTTCGGCTATTAGAGAGGGATAAGAAAGACCTATTCGGATCCAACCTGATAGTAACACCAAAACATACCCATCCTGATATTTCCCCCTCAAGACCACACGAGGAAGCCAAACGGAGGAACTCACACAGCTGGCAGTTTTATTCATTCCATTATAGTTGCAACACTTACTAGTCAGATATAGATAGCATGAGTCATCCCGATATCATAAGCAGTGGGAATTTTTAGTTAATCATTCCATTATAGTTGCAATACTTACTAGTCAGTTACAATTAGCAGAAGACATCCCAAAACCAGCAGTTGTTGGCACTTTTATTTACTCATTGCGTTGTAGTGAAACAGATTACTAGACATATCAAAATCAAATTTATAGCACTACTTTAGTTATAGTTGTCTATGATCAAGATACTGTGCTCCAAGTCGTCCATAACCTTGGACATGGCTTTCAGAAAGATTTACCCTGCAGGGGTCCACAAATAGCAACACACGCACGATTAACCTCGGAAAAACCAAATAAAACCCAACAAGGCTTTCACGACAAAGCAATCACAGGATTCATAAAATATTTCAGGGGGCACCCCAATAAGCTACCCGCGACGAAGTTGGCCGGCTCCGAGACGGACCCAGGGTTTGCGACAATGGTTGTAAACGACTGGGAAGCCGAAAGTGTGACTGGGCTTGTCGATACCGCGAAAACATTCCACATTCCTAAACAGTACAGGCGCTCTACGCACAATCGTAAATAAAGCAGTAAAACATGGCATAAGTACAGGATAGTAATAAAGCCCTAAACTAGTTTGTGGCCCCAAGAAATAATAAATGAATCAAGCTCTGGCTAAGGGGATTCGTGGTCCCACATGCAGATAGTGCGATAGTCAAGGAACGGGTATCAAGTACTCGGGGCATATGGGACACAAGTGAGCGGTTAAAAACCAAATATTAGCTATTGCCCACCGATGCCTTTGCATTAGTTATATCTATTCCCAGCATTTTAATTATCAAGTTGTAATTAAGGCCATGATCATCTCCACCATTAAGCATGTACCAACCTTCCATCAACGGTGGAACGACAACGACGACGCGAAGCAACACCAGAGCAAGCAACTACGACTCACAAGGCCAACTGACTATCAAATAACAGGCGACAGGATGTGTCCAATGTTGGGTCCGCAGCATAGAAAACAAAAAAATTCCTACGATGAGAACTACATGCCAAGGTCTATCTGCTAGGTACAAAGCAATGGGTGGACATACATCCAACGAGAACTTACCCTCGAGCAACGAGTTTTGTTAACGAGTAGGAACTCGTGGTTGATGTAGTCGTACACTTGCCAATATGAAGATCGTGAGGAAGTTAGAGCGCCGCAACTCAGCAGCGCATCCATACTCGCACACACGTTCAAGCCACCGGACAACCTCCACCTCCTCGCTCCAGCGATCCAGCGGAAGCAGCAAGTCCTTCCAGACAAAATGTCATCGGGAACATGTATCTCGCTAATCCGAGACCATGGGGGAATAATTCTAGAGGGGGAGAGAGATCCTTCACAAGGAGGTGTGAGGAAGAAGGAGGAAGAGGGTGGCCTTTTATAGGAGGAGGGGGGTACCCCATCTCTCCATGGCCGGCGCATGGGGGGGTGACCCCTCACCTCCCCCATTCATGTGGTGGTAACCCCTCCACATTAAAATGCCTCTTCACATTCCCCTTTAAAGTCCCTACTTTAAATGCATTAAAATTCTCCAAGTTTAATGCTCTCTCATTTAATAAGACTCTTTTATTAAATTTATTCAGAATTTTTTTCATTACTTTAATTAACAAATATTCACATATAGCCCCTTGCAATATTTCAATATCACATGCAAAACCACTTTCTGCAATTTCACCTGAAACAATTTCCGGTTTCTATCGAAACAATTTCTGCGCTTTGCAATTCTTTCGTTTGAAACATATGTGCTCCAAATGGTGTCCGGTAACTCTTAAGTGCATCACCCTATGGTTCGCGAATAATGCAGACATGATTGAGACTCCTCTCAGATCAATAGTCAGAAGCGGGACCCGGAGATCCATACTGACTCCTGCATATTCAACGATGACTTCTGTGATCGTGAGAACCTTTAACGCTTATAATCTAATCCCTTTGTCTCATGATATAATATATGTCCGAGATTTGATCATCAGTATCCAAATACCTAGTTTGATCTCGTTACCGACATGCACTCTTTTCTCGTTCCCGTGATATAACATTCTAGTGATCACATCACTTGCTTGCAAGCTATCTCAATGTGATATCACCGAGAGGGCCCAGAGTATATCTATCCGTCATCGGGATTGACAAATGCCACTCTTGATCCATGAGCCTCAACATAACACCTTTGTAGTACTGAACCCATCTTTATAGTCACCCTGTTACGGTGTGACGTTTGATGTTATCAAGATACTCTTCAGGTGTTAGCAATTAACATGATCTCATGGTCTAAGGGTAAAGATTACTTCGTATGATGTTATAGCAATATAGACATAATGACTTGATCGTAATGCTATACTTCGGATGAATGTTCATCACATCATTCCACCAAGGATGTGACCTTGTTATTAACAACATCCAATGTCCATGATCAGGAAACCTTGATCATCTTGTTAATCAACAAGCTAGTCTATAAGAGAGGCATAACAAGGAACCCTTTTTGTTTATTAAACACACATGTATTGATGTTTCCGATCAATACAATTCTAGCATGCAAAATAAACATCTATCATATATAAGGAATAAATAATAACAACTTTATTATTGCCTCTCAGGGCATATTTCCTTCAGTCTCCCACTTGCACTAGAGACAATAATCTAGTTCACATAGTGATAAATCTAACACCCATGGAGTTCTGGTGTTGATCATGTTTTGCCCTAGGGAGAGCTTTAGTCAACGGATCTGCTACATTTAGGTCCGTGTGTACTTTACAAATCTTTATATCTCCATCCTTGACATGCTCGCGGATGGAGTGAAATCGGCGCTTAATATGCTTGGAATTCTTGTGAGACCTCGGTTCCTTTGCGTTGGCTATGGCTCCATTATTGTCACAATAGATCACCATTGGGTCCAATGCACTAGGAACCACACCTAGTTCCGTAATGAACTCTTTCATCCAAACCGCTTCCCACGCCGCTTCTGAAGCAGCAACATATTCCGCCTCCATCATTGATCCAGCCACCACAGGTTGTTTGGTACTCCTCCAACTAACTGGTGCTCCGTTCAAGAGAAATATGTATCCGGATTGGGACTTAGAGTCATTCGGATCAGTGTCAAAGCTAGTATCAACATAATACTTAGCGACTAGCTCTTCTTCGCCTCCGTATATAAGAAACATATCCCTAGTTCTTCTTAAGTACTTGAGGATGTTCTTGACCGCTATCCAGTGTTAAGAACCTGGATCAGATTGGTACCTACTAGTCAAACTAATAGCATGTGCCACATCTGGTCTTGTACATAGCATGGCATACATAATAGAGCCTATGGCCGAGGCATAGGGGATCTTATCCATCATCTTCCTTTCTTCCGCCATAGCCAGACTTTGAGTCTTACTCAATGTCTTGCCTTGCAACATAGGTAAGAACCCCTTCTTACTTTTGTCCATATTAAACTTCTTTAATACCTTATCAAGGTATGTACTCTGCGATAGCCCAATTAGGCGCCTTGATCTATCTCTATAGATTTTAATGCATAATATATATGACGCTTCACCAAGGTCTTTCATCGAAAATTTGTTGTTTAAATAACTTTTAACACTGTTTAAAATATCTATATCATTTCCAATCAATAATATGTCATCCACATATAACATCAGAAATGCCACATTGCTCCCACTCACTTTCTTGTAAATACAAGCCTCTCCATAAGTTTGGACAAATCCAAACTCTTTGATCACCTCATCAAAGCAGAGATTCCAACTCCGGGATGCTTGCTTCAGTCCATAGATGGATTGCTGAAGTTTGCATACCTTATTAGCATCCTTAGGATCGACAAAACCCTTAGGTTGTATCATATACAACTCTTCTTCAATATTACCATTGAGGAACGCAGTTTTGACATCCATATGCCATATTTCATAATCGAAATATGCAGCAATTGCTAACATAATCCTAACTGACTTAAGCATCGCTACGGGAGAGAATGTCTCATCGTGGTCAACTCCTCGAATTTGTCGAAACCCCTTTGCGACGAGTCGAGCCTTATAGATGGTCACATTACCATCAGCATTAGTTTTTCTTTTGAAAATCCATTTATTCTCAACGGCCTTTCGATCATGAGATAAGTCCACCAAGGTCCAAACTTGGTTCTCGTACATGAATTCCATCTAGGATTTCATGGCTTCTAGCCATTCATTGGAATCCGGGCTCATCATCGCTTCTTCATATGTCGCAGGGTCATCCATTTCATCAACCATGAAATTCACAACAGGATTGCCGTACAGTTCAGGAGCTGCACGTGTCCTGCTTGACCCGCGAGGTTCGGTAGTGTCCTCTTTTGGAGTTTCATGATCAATATCATTAGCTCTCTCTTCATTTGGTGAAGTCAACTTCGAAACAACTTCCGATGCTGCGCTACTCACCATTTCATGAAGAGAAGGTTCAATAACCTCTTCGAGTTCTACCTTCAGCCTACTCACACCTTTCGCGAGAAACTCCTTCTCAAGAAAGGATCCATTCTTGGCAAAAAAACCTTGCCCTTGGATCTGTGATAGAAGGTATACCCAATCGTTTCCTTAGGGTATCCTATGAAGATGCATTTTTCCGCTTTGTGTTCGAGTTTATCTGGCTAAAGTTTCTTCACATATACATCGCATCCCTAAACTTTAAGAAATGATAACTTAGGTTTGTTTCCAAACCATAATTCATACGGTGTCGTTTCAATGGATTTAGATGGTGCCCGATTTAAAGTGAATGCAGCTATTTCCAGTGCATAACCCCAAAATGACAGTGGCAAGTCAGTCAGAGACATCATAGATTGAACCATATCCAATAAGGTATGATTACGACGTTCCGACACACCATTACGTTGTGGTGTTCTGGTAGGCGTGAGTTGTGAAAATATTCCACACTCTTTCATGTGTGTGCTAAACTCATAACTTAGATACTCTCCTCCACGGTCAGGCCGTAGAAATTTGATCTTTCTATTACGATGATTTTCCACTTCATTCTGAAATTCCTTGAACTTTTCAAAAGTTTCAGACTTGTGTTTCATCAAATAGATATACCCGTATCTACTCAAATCATCCGTGAAAGTAACAAAATAACGATATCCACCTCGCACTGACAAACTCATTGGTCCACACACATCAGTATGTATGATTTCCTATAAATCTGTTGCCCGTTCCATTGAATCGAAAAACGGCGTTCTACTCATCTTGCCTATAAGGCATGGCTCACATGTATCAAATGATTCAAAATCAAGTGATTCCAAAAGTCCATCAGAATGGAGTTTCTTCATGCGTTTAACGCCAATATGACCTAGACGGCAGTGCCACATATATGCAGATATATCATCATCAAATTTAATCTTTTTAGCATTAACATTATGAATGTGCGTAATATTACTACCGAGATCCATCAGAAATAAACCATTCACACATGTGCATGACCATAAAAGATATTATCCGTATAAATCGAACAACCATTGTTTTCAGATTTAAACGAATAACCACTTTGCATCAAACATGATCCGGATACAATGTTCATGCTAAGTGCAGGCACCAAATAACAATTATTTAGGTTTATAACTAATATCGATGGCATATGGAGAGGCAGCGTTCCGATAGCGATCACATCAACTCTTGATCCATTGTCGACCCGCATTGTGACCTCATCCCTTGCTAGTTGTCACTTGTTCCGTAGCCCCTGAATTGAGTTACATATATTAGCAACTGATCCCGTATCAAATACCTAGGTGCTACTACGAGTACTAGTCAAGTACACATCAATAACATGTATATCATATATACCTTTGTTTGCCTTGCCGGACTTCTTGTCCGCCAAATACTTGGGGCAGTTGCGCTTCCAATGGCCAGTCCCCTTGCAATAGTAGCACTCGGTATCGGACTTAGGTCTAGCTCGGGGTTTCTTTTCAGGCGCGGCAACAGACTTGCCACCCTTCTTTCCCTTGTGCTTGCCTTTCTTGTCCTTCTTGAAACCGGTGGTCCTATTGATCATCAACACTTGATGTTCTTTCATAATCTCCACTTATGTAGTCTTAAGCATTGATAGAAGCTCGGGAAGAGACTTCGTCATGCCCTACATATTATAGTTCATCACCAAGCTCTTGTAGCTAGGTGGCAGAGATCGGAGAACACGATGTATGCCTAAGTTAATGGGAATTGTTATTCCCAAGGACACAAGCTTATCGGTGTACCCAGACATTTTGAGTACATGCTCACTAACGGAGCTGTTCTCCTCCATCATGCAGCTAAAGAACTTTTCAGTAGCATTATAACTCTCTACGGCAGAATGGGTATCGAAAATCATTTTCAATTCTCCCATGGTATCAAAGGCATTGCCATTTTCGAAACGCTTTCAAAGTTCTGGCTCTAGCCCATACAGTATGCCACAATGAACTAAGTTGTGGTCCCCCTGACGAGTCACATAGACATTCTTTTCCTCGTCAGGGGCATCAGGAGCTGGTGGGGGTCCTAGCGGCGCATCTAGCACATATTGCTTTTGTGCAGCAGTGAGGAGAATCCTCAAATTCATAGCCCAGTTGGTGAAGTTGCTACCATTCGCAGCAAGTTTCTCTTTCTCCGTGAACACATTGAAATTAAAAGCAGGTGGTGCCATCTACAATAGAATTTGTAAAGTTTATTTAGACTAAGTTTATGATAGATTGAGTTCAACTAATCCAAATTACTAATGAACTCCCACTCAAAAACGACATCCCTCATGCCTTTTTGGTGATTACATGAACCAAATCCACTACACCAAGTCTGATCATCACGTGAGTCGGTGTAGCTTCAAAGGCGAGTATCTATATGGGAATCATATCAACCATATGACTCATGCTTAACCTTTCGGTCTGTGTTCTGAGGCCATGTATGTACATGCTAGACTCGCCAAGTAAGAACCTTAGGTCTCGCGTGTGTAAAACTGTCTTACACCCGTTGTATGAAAGCGTAGAGTCGAGTACACCCGATCATCACGTGATGTCTCGAAACACGATCCATAGAACGGTGCATACTCAAGGAAGAACACATTTTTATCTTGATATCTAAATGAGGGATCATCTTACAATGCCACCGGAAAACCTCCACCTCCTCGCTCTGGCGATCCAGCGGAAGCAGCAACTCCTTCTAGACGAAATGCCACCGGGAACATGTATCTCGCTAATCCGAGACCATGGGGGAATAATTCTAGAGGGGGAGAGAGATCCTTCACAAGGAGGTGTGAGGAAGGAGGAAGAGAGTGGCCTTTTATAGGAGGAGGGGGTACCCCCTCTCTCCATGGCCGGCGCATGGGGGGTGACCCCTCACCTCCCCCATTCATGTGGTGGTAACCCCTCCACATTAAAATGCCTCTTCACATTCCCCTTTAAAGTCCCTACTTTAAATGCATTAAAATTCTCCAAGTTTAATGCTCTCTCATTTAATAAAAATCTTTTATTAAATTTATTCAGAAATTTGTTAATTACTTTAATTAACAAATATTCACATATAGCCCCTTGAAATATTTCAATATCACAAGCAAAACCACTTTCTGCAATTTCACCTGAAACAATTTCCGGATTCTATCGAAACAATTCCTACGCTTTGCAATTCTTTCGTCTGAAACATATGGGCTCCAAAATGTTGTCTGGTAACTCTTAAGTGTGTCACCCTACGGTTCGCGAATAATGCAGACATGATTGAGACTCCTCTCAAATCAATAGTCAAAAGCGGGACCTAGAGATCCATACTGACTCCTGCATATTTAACGATGACTTCTGTGATCGTGAGAAGCTTTAACGCTTGTAATCTAATCCCTTTATCTCATGATATAATACATGTCTGAGATTCGATCATCGGTATCCAAATACCTAGTTTGATCTCGTTACCGACATGCACTCTTTTCTCGTTCCCGTGATATAACATTCTAGTGATCACATCACTTGCTTGCAAGCTATCACAATGTGATATCACCGAGAGGGCCCAGAGTATATCTATCCATCATCGGGATTGACAAATTCCACTCTTGATCCATGAGCCTCAACATAACACCTTTGTAGTACTGAACCCATCTTTATAGTCACCCTGTTACGGTGTGACGTTTGATGTTATCAAGATACTCTTCAGGTGTTAGCAATTAACATGATCTCATGGTCTAAGGATAAAGATTACTTCGTATGATGTTATAGCAATATAAACATAATGACATGATTGTAATGCTATACTTCGGATGAATGTTCATCACATCATTCCACCAATGGTGCGACCTTGTTATTAACAACATCCAATGTCCATGATCAGGAAACCTTGATCATCTTGTTAATCAACAAGCTAGTCTATAAGAGAGGCATAACTAGGAACCCTTTTTGTTTATTAAACACACATGTATTGATGTTTCCAATCAATACAATTCTAGCATGCAAAATAAACATCTATCATATATAAGGAATACATAATAACAACTTTATTATTGCCACTCAGGGCATATTTCCTTCATCCAAGGCTATATGGAGGCTGCAAGGAATATAAATGGTGCACAGAAACTAAATCATCGCAACACGGATAGCAATAGATCAACGGGAGGAAGTAAAGACTACAAATGCAAAATAGGTAGAAGGGGAAGATTGCTCCCTTGGGAAACACTGTCGAAGGTACATTATCCAAAGAACTTGTCGATACTCGCATCCACTCAACAGCCAAGTCCGCGAAGAACCAAAGCACTAAAAGAAACACCGAATGCACTATTTAATACTAAGACAGAAGATCGGGCATGATGCATGCCATGGCAAAGATGCGGTGCAATTTGGCAATATTAAGCGGAACTGGGGTCCCGACAATTAATTAGATGGTTCACGTTATTTATATACCCCGCAATTTAAATGTTGTCTTAACTAGGCGAAACCTGGCATTGGTTCGCTACACAAATTTAAATGGAGCCAATATAACACTAGGATAGCTCGCATATATCATCCATATTTAATTATTAGGTGAGCCGACAAAACCCCAAACAACATGAATATGTATGCGGGCATGAACAATTTATACGCAACAAGTATATAGCATTTAATAAAATAGGGGCTCGGATATGGTTCACACATTGGGTATCGGTGATCTTGGGGTTCGCCAAGGGGGATCGACAGGATCGGTCTTCGGGTTCCGTGACGAAGATCATGGCGTTTCAGGAAAGAAAACTTGTTGTTCCGCGTCAAAGGCGTTCGGGTACGGGGTCTTTGGATCAGATTCGTTGCTCTCGATTCGGACTTGCTACCGATGACGGTTTTGTAGCTATTGGTAGTTCTCGACGCCATCTCGGGGACACGTGTACTTTGGGAGATTTTGGTGACGGTCTTGTCGGCTTCAAGAGGCTTGTTGTAGTCTTTACCGGGACACAACACAAACGCACGGTATCAAGCACACACCAAACAGAAGGGAACAAAAGCACAACGCAAGGAGGTTGTGTCCCGTCCGGGCATTAACCCGAACACCTTGCAGGGGAGCGGGCAGAAACAAACCGCGCAGTAGAACGTGCGGCCATCGGTGTGCAGCAGCACGAGCAGAGGAGGCGCTTGCGCGGATGACGATGTCCTGGAAGTAGGTCAGGCCAAGGCTTGGAGACAGGGGCCACTGGCCGAGGTCGAGGTGTATGCCGGGGCTATGGAGCTCGAGGTGGCAAACAACATGGGCCCGAGCGGCAGCGTCCTTGCGATGCGCAGCCACAGCGGAAGAGGGCAGCGATGCTAGCGGCTCAGTGAGGAACAGCAAGGTCGGCGGTGACCAACGCTTGGAGGTAAGCGGGGCCACGCAACATGGCCGCGGTGGCGCCAAGGGACAACGATGCGCGGTCGGTGCAGGAGTTGGCCAGCGGCTGCGAGAAGGACAGCCAAAGGGGGCACAAGCATCGGCGGGGGGATGTAGAGGCAGAGAATAGGAGCCGACAGCTTGCGGAGGAGGGGCGGGGAGGCAAGGACGCTGATGAGAGAGGACGCAGGGGTGGCGAAGAATCGAGCCTGGTGGCACTTGGTCGAGGTCGTGCGGCGGCGCGCGAGGAATGTGGTGGGTGGGGTTGGTCGGGACGGATGCGTGAAGACGGGAGCAGGGTCGCGTCGCGTTGACGCAGGGTCAAGTCAGGGTCGGGCTGGGTTGATGGGGCTAGGCAGGCAGGGTGCGTGCGGGACGCTCGTTGGCGTTGCGGGCTAGGGAAGTTGTGGCGGCCGGTGGAGGGAGTGGCTGGGGATAAGTGGGGTAGATTTAGGGTTTGGTTAGGATGGGTAGTAGGTGGCCGGTTGGGCCTTTTGGGCCTGGCCGGCTGCCTCCCCTAAAAATACTTTTATTTCTTTATTTTAAAACACGTTTGCAAATAATTTTTAAACAAAATAAAATATCCGGAGAGGCCGGGGTTTTATAATTTGAAATAAAGGGGAAGAGTAATGTAGAAAAGAAAATAGGCCTTTTAGCAAAATAGATTTAGGCAAATATGCATGCCATCATGATGATGCTCAAATGCAATGTGGCATGATGACATGAGCATGCGGTCAAGATGATGCACAAAACAAAAACCATAGCAATTTTCTAGTAGTGGTTTTACCGGGGTGCTACACGCAAACTCCTTGGTGAGTATCGTTTTCTTCTGCTCCTTCTTTTTTGGTATATGGTGAGTCCCTGAGCGGGTGAGTCCCCGAGCAGGTGAGTCCACTAGGTCAAAGTGATCTTGATTTTCTGACATTGCAGCCGTGATAGGTCAAAGTGACCTGGTGGTGTAGACCTTTGATGCCTCGCAATGCGTGACGCCAGTGGTGAATGCGGCCACTGCTTCGGCGCTTTGCGTCTAGGCTATTCTCCAAGGGATCTCTCCCACCGAGGTGATTCCTGGTGGGATGATGGAGGTGTGGCTCTATCTCGAGGAAGCACTCACGATGGTCGAGTAGATGGCGTGGTCGGCCTTCCAGCGTGGGTCCACCACGGCCCTCAGTCTCGGGCTCGCGCACTTCCCTGATGACTTCGACCTCGACAATGTAACCAGCGGGTATCCCTCGGTGACTGACTCGGTAGAGATCACGAAGGTGTTCAGGTTGACTGCCAAGGCTGCTCCATTCATAGAGCGGGTGTTGGCGATGGGGGATCTGATTCCGTACCAGGAGACGGTGATGGCGCCAGGCGACTCCGAGCCAGAGAAATATGACCTGAAGTCAGAGCAGCCCTTCCGGTCGTCATTGGCGAAGCAGCTGATGACGTGCCCATCGAACCCTTGGGAGCCATTTGTCTGGGTCAAGGGCGATGGTGGCGCTTCTTCTTCGAATCCTACATAGTGAGGAGATTGCCCTAGGGCATTGTGTTAGTCATCGCGACTAGCCGTTTTTGTAATGTACCTTGATGGTGAACAATATATTTTGTTGTTTGAAGTGGAAAAGGTCAACCGACTCATATTGCTGTGTGATTTTGTTTGTTTTGTATTTTTGGTTGAGCGAGTCCCTGAGCGCGTCCTCCCTTTGGTGGGGTTGACCTCGCGTATATGTATGTTTGTTTTTGTTAGGCTATTAGGTTAACCGGAGTTGACTCGCCGTGTTCGTGGAGCCATTTGCTTGGCGACCCCAAGGAGTGCTCTATACTTGGCCGTTTTACCGGACGTGACCGGGGTCGGTTAGGCGAGTCCCCAAGCGTGGTACTTGGCCATTCTAGTCGCATGCCCAAGGTTGGTGAGGATGTTTGTATGTTTTTTGTAGCGTGTCACCCCCTGCCTTGGAAACGCAGTCGTGTGGCGAGTCCAAGGCAGGCTCTCATACTTGGTGCATTCCCGAGCCACGTGAGGGGCATTTGTAGCGAGTCCCCGAGCATGGTACTTGACCTTTCGAGTGCCCGTCCGTGGGGGTGGGGAGGACGGGTTTGCTGTGAGAAGCGTGTTCAGTTGTCTTGGCCCGGTAGGCCATGAGCGAGGCGACTCCGATGGTGGCTCTGGGGTGGTGTTTCGTGGATGTCGCAAGGCCCGAGTGTTTTCGGTGCCCTTGGGCAGCACTACTTAGCCGTGCGGGTCACTTAGCCAAGGGTTGACTTCCGTGGGTAGTGTTGCTAAGTGTACGAGTGCGATTGGCACAAGGAGATGGCGAGTAGGCACAATTTGTGTGATCCGATTTTATTTAGTCATATAGCAGCTGAGTACAAGTTTTAGTTCTATGTATAGAACTTTCGAAGGAGGTTTACATTCCATGGCCTCCCGACTTCGAGCTGGTCATTGCCTCGTATGTCGATGAGGTAGTAGGCGTCGTTGTTGAGGACTCGCCCTATGGCAAACAGCCCCTCCCATGGGGGAGAAAGCTTGTGTATGCCCTTCTTGTCCTGGATCAGTCGTAGGACTAGGTCACCCTCCTAGAAGGTGTGAATACGGACTCGGCGGCTATGGTAGCGACGGAATCCCTGCTGGTAGATGGCGGTGCGAGAGAGAGCTAGGTCGCATGCTTCGTCGAGCTAGTCGACCCCGTCCTGACGGTCAATCTCGTTGTCCGCCTCCGCATAATTGATGACCCAAGGCGAGTCGTGTTCCAGGTCGGTTGGCATGACGGCCTCAGCACCGTACACCATGAAGAAGGGCGTGAACCCTGTTGAGCGGTTGAAGGAGGTGCGGATGCCCCATATCACGGAGGGGAGCTCTTCGACCCAGCACCTAGGAGTTTGCTCGAGGGGAACCTATAGTCGTGGCTTGAGGCTGTGAAGGATGCTTTGGTTGGCGCATTCTGCTTGGCCGTTTGACTCTAGGTGGGCGACTGAGGCGAGGTCGAGTCGTATGCTGTGTTCTTCGCAGAAATCAGCCATGGTGCCCTTGGAGAAGTTGGTGCCATTGCCCGTGATGATGCTGTGCGGGTAGCCGTACCGGTAGATGAGCTCATGGAGGAACTTGGTGGCAGTCTTGCCGTCGCACTTCTTGATTTGCTTGGCCTCTACCCATTTGGTGAACTTGTCGACTGCGACCAAGAGGTGGGTGAAGATACGTGGGGCCTTTTTGAATGGGCCCACCATGTCGATGCCCCATACGGCAAATGTCCAGGTGATGACGATGGTCTTGAGGGTCGAACCAGGTATGTGCTTCTGATTGGCGTACTTCTGGCACTCGACACATTGTTGGATGATGTCGATGGCATTGGCGTGTGCGGTGAGCCAGTAGAAGCCATGTCGCATGACCTTGGTGACTAGCGACCGGGCTCCGGCATGGTGGCCGCAGTCGCCGGCATGGATGTCTTGGAGGATCTTGCGCCCTTCTTCTGGATGTACGTAGCACTAGAATACGCCAGTCACGATGTGCTTGTGGAGCTCGCCATTGATGATGACGAACGATTGCAGCAGCACATGATCATTCGCGCCTCTGTCTCTTCGGTGAGCAGAATTCTGTGCTCAAGGTAGGCGACGTATGGTGTTGTCCAGTCGCTAGGCTCCATGTCATGGTGACCAGGGCAGGCTCGGGCTGCAGAGGTATTGTGGTGCCCCACTAAAACCACTACTAGGAAATCGCTGTGTTTTTGTGTTGCGCATCATCATGACCGCATGCTCATGTCATCATGCCACATTGCATTTGAGCATCGCCATCATCATGCATGGTTTGCCAAAGATTATTTTCTAAAAGCCTACTTTGATTTCTAAATATTCCCCTGTCTTTATTTCAAATCAAAATCCCTGTCTCTCGCCCGGGTCTTTCATTTGCCAAAAAATTATTTGCAAAAGTATTTTTAAAATAAAAGTTAAATAAAAATATTTGTTAGGGGAGGCCGCCACCGGCCAGGTCCAAAGGCCCAGCTGGCAGCAGCCTACTACCCCAGATAAAAAGCTAACACTAATCCTAGTCAGCTAACAAGCGAAAACCCTAACCCACACCTACCTACTCCCCACAGCCGCCAACTCCCTCCTGCCCGCCTCTCTCTCTCACACACACCACCTACACAAAATCCCAGCCCCACCTCCTTTCCCGCCCACTCCCCATCACCGCTGCCACCTGGCACACCTCCACCTCACCCCGCCCTATCCCATCAGGCCACCTCATCTCCCTGGCCCCACCCCTCCTTCCCGCGCGCGCACACACTCGCACTACACGCCACGCACGCGGCCTCACGATCCCCACGCTCCCGCTCGCCCCTGCCTGATCGAACCACCCCGACCAGGCGCCCTCGGGATTCCCCCTGGTCCCCGGGCCCCACCCTGCCAGCCTGCCGCCCCGCACCCCATCTCCCTCTCCCACCGATGCGTCCCTCGGCCCACCTACCCTCTCCCTCTTCCCCGCGTCCTCCCTCTCTCCCTCATCCGCCTCTCCCCGCCGGCATCTCCTCCGCACCGAGCTCTCCTCCGGCGAGCTCGTCGCCTCTCCGCCTCGCCCTCGCTCGTCCCGGCCAGCCCCAGAGACCACCGCCGCCCCTCTGTTACCCTGCAGCGCTGACCCCGTCCTCGAGCGCCGGCGCCTCCCTCCGCAGGCCGCCACCGGAGCCCGGCCGCGCGTCGTGGCGCCTCCGGCCCCTGCAGGGCCCTCGACCGCGCCTTCCTCGGCCTGCGTCGCCTCGTCCACGAGCCGACCCCGCCACCGAGCTTTGCCCCGCCTCTCCTCTTCTCCCTGTGCCGCCGGCGCGGTCTAGTAGCCCGGCCGGAACCAAGACGATGCGCCCTTCGGCATCCACCTCGAGCTCTGCCACCCCGTCAGCGAGCTTGTCACCGTCCTTCCGCCTGACCTCCTCCCGTGCTCCCGAGCGCTACGCGCCTCCTCGAGCCTTCCCGTGCGCTGTCGCACGCCCATGCGACCTCGCCACCGACAGCGGCCGTATGTCCCTCGCCGCCCCTCTGCCTCCCAATGGTCTGCGCGGCCCGCATCCGGCCGCCTCGGACAACCACGCTGCCATTGGGTCCGTCCCCGATGAGCCCCACCGCCACGTGGTGCCCTCGCTGCCAGGTCCTGAGCGGTCGCTGCTCCGTCCGCTCGGTCCTTTCTCGACGTCGGCCTTCCTCCGCTCCAAGACTGGTAGCACCCGCCCCTTCTGGCCATGTACACCGTCTGCACAGGCCTCTATAGCACATCTCCGCTTCCCAAGCGCGTCAATACCCCTGGCTACTGATGCTACCAATGACATAGGCCTTCTGTTAAACATCAAGTGCTTCGTCTCTATGACTACTAATGTGGTGGAATGGTGCCACTCCGGTGGACTGCTACGAGAATGTGCCCATGACAAGGTCTTCGTCGGTCTTGTTGTATCGCCAAGATCTCCTTCACAGATTCGATGACCGAGACCCCGAAGCCCGATCCTGGTGATCCGAAGGCGACGTCAAGACCCGGATCCGAAGACCGCCAAGATCGTCACCGGAATGACAAGCACTTCACCGCGGTACACCGAGGTCGCTGACACGGAACGCCAAGTTCTTCTTCCCAGTCGCCAAGACCGACTCGATGGTGCGGACCCGACAAGATCTTCATGACGACAAGATCGACCCAGACCAGGGCGCATCCGATGAGCCGCCGACACCGAACCAAGTCCTTCGACAACCTCCGAAGACCGATCTCATCGGATCGAACCTCGCCTTCCCGTCGAACCCTGAGACCGAAACCTGGACCCCCGGAACCCAAGATCTCCCGAACCCAGATGTGTGAACCTATTCTCGAGCCCCTATTTTATAAATGTTATATATAAAACGGTTGCATATAAAATTGTTCATACATGCATACCTGTCTGTGGTTGGGGGCACTATGTCGATTCACCTCATAATTAAATATGGAGTACGTATGCGGGATATCTTTTTCTTATTCCGGACTCCATTTAAATTGGTGTAGAGAACCGATGCCATATTTTGCGTTGTTAATACAACATTTAAATTGTGGGGTTTCTAAATAACTTGAACCGTGTAATTAATTATCGGTACCCCGGTTCCGCTTAATATTGCCTAATTGCATCGCATCTGTGCCATGCCATGCATCATATCATAAGCATGCCGGATCTTCTGCCGTAGTATTAAATATTGCATCCGGTGTTTCTTCTAGTGTTTGCTTCTTCGCGGATTAGGCCGATGAGTTGATGCGAGTATCGACAAGTTCTCCGGATATGATCCGTCAGCGATGTTTTCCAGGCGAGCATCTCTTCCCCTTCTACCTATTTTTCATTTATAGTCTTTATTTCCTCATGTTGATCTACTGCTATCCGTGTCGCGATGCTTTAGTTTCCGTGCACCAGTTATACCCCATGCAGCCTTTATATTGCCATGGACACCTCCTAATACTTGTTGTTTGGTAGATAGCTGGCCTTGCGAGTCGTAGTTGCTTGCTCATGTGCGATCTCGTGTTGTCAAGTACCACAGTTGTTGGAATGTTGGCAGATGTTTATGGTGGAGATGATCATGACTTTAAATACAAGTATTAAAATGCTAGATATAACTAATGCAGAGGCATCGGTGGGCAATAGATGTTATTTGGTTCTTCCACGCTCAATTGTGTCCCGTAGGACCCCGAGTACTTGATACTTGTTCCTTGACTATTCGCACTATCCACATCCGGGAGGCCTTATGGACCCCCCTGAGCCAGAGCTTGATTCATTTCTATTTCTTGGGGCCACAAACTAGTTTGGGGTTTTATTACTATCCTGTACTTATGCCATGCTTTACTGCTTATTTACGATTGTGCGTGGAGCACCTGTACTGTTTAGGATCGTGACACGTTTTCGCTGTATCGACAAGCCCAGTCACACTTTCAGGTTCCTAGTCGTTTATAGCCGTCCACACAAACCATGGCTCCGTTCCGGAGCCGGCCAACTTCGTTGCGGGTAGCTTAGTGGGGTGGCCCCCTGAAATATTTATGAATCATGTGATCGCTTTGTCGTGAATGCCTCGTTGGGTTTTGAGTTGGTTTTTCCGAGGTTGATCGAGTGTGTGCTGCTATTTGTGCACCCCTGTAGGGTAAAACTTTCTGAAAGCCGTGTCCGCGGTTATGGACGACTTGGAGCACGGTATTTCGATCATAGACAAGCATAACTAAAGTAGTGCTATAAACTTGACTTAATATATGACTAGTAATCAAATTCAACTATCACGGAATGGATATTAAAATGCCAACAACTGGTGGATCTAGGGTTGTTTTGTGACATGCTGTACCTGCCTAGTAAGTATTGCAACTCCAATGGAATGTGATAAAAGTGCCAACAACTGCTGGGTTTTGGGATTCCTTGGGACAATTATATCTGACTAGTAAATGTTCCAACTACAACGGAATGGTGATTAAAACTGCCCACTACTTATGCTATCAGGATGACTCTTGCTATCTATATCTGATTAGTAATTGCTGCAACTATGACGGAATGAGTAAAATTGCCAACTGTGTGAGTTCCTTGGTCTAACTTCCTTGTTTGGTCTTGAGGGGGAAATACCAGGATGGGTTTGTTTGGTGTTAGCTTCAGGTTGGATCCGAATAGGTCTTTCTTATACCTCTCTGATAACCGCTAGTTGTATCGAGTCTCTATAGGTTGTTTAGTGTCGCTGCGTTGCCGCTTCAGCCCACCATACCTATGTAGGCGAGAGCCGCCGAATTCTAGCCTCGCCGTGTACTAGCCTCAGTACTGACGCTCCTCTTTTTCCTTTGCCCTTTGTCGGCACCCCTTTTGTTTTAACAGGTTTGAGATCGACGTCGTTAGAAGGGTTACCCTTCCGGCTTGGCCTAGGCAGAGTTATGGATGCCATTGGTTATTCTACAGGGCTCTTAGCCCAATTTGCATCTTGTCCGTACTCGGACGTTGTATTGTTTCAAGGTGATTTGGATCTTTGTATTGAATATCTGTATCCTTGACTCATGGAGTCGTGTTGTAGATATATATCTGTTTTGTGGGTCCCATCGAGGACTGTTGTGTAATGGTATTACTTCGTTTTCCACCCGCACGAAAGTGCCTGGTGGGCGTCCTTGAATGGTTTCTATGCGGGTTTGGCGGAAAGGGCTAAAACTTGCGTAGGGCCGATTCGAGGGTGTTATAGAGTGGTATCAGAGCTCAGCAGTTGCGATACCCCACAAGTCCAGCCTGTAGGATAACCTAGCTAACGGCTGAAGTAGAGTGTCAAAACTATTTTGGAAAAATTGGTTGGATAGATCTGATTAGGTCTGATTTTACTCCTTACCCCTCTGCTGTTCTCCTCTTACCTCTACGTGTTTTGCATCTGCTCTCTTCCCTTTCTTCGAGTCCAGAAATTCTCGTGGTTGGGTTCCATCGTACCTTCAGGGTTTTGCTTCCTCCTTTGGTAATAGTGTTGCTACATCCGGTCTTCATGCTATCTGAGGAATCCTTCATCTGTTGGACTTCTCTTTGTTCCTTCTCGTGCCTTCCGGTGTTTTCCGACACGACGACATCATATACGCCAGATCCGATGCAGAGCCTGCATCACTCCTTTGTTCTGAACCTCGATTGTCGAGATCTTCAGTCTGATTCCAAGAATGGTTGCACGGTTTTCTACTGATTGTGCGGAGTAATAGTTTGGGTGCGTGATGGATTGGCCCCCATGCCGACTACTCACTCTATTTGCTCGTGTACATTGAAGTGGATGAGAATGCATCAGTTCTCTCTTTCTATCGAAGTTAGAGGTGGCTTTATTGTGGATACCTTTACCTTCGTCCTTTGTTTCCCGGAGTGTTCTCTCGACGATCACGGACAACGACCTCTTGTTAGTGGTGTCGCGAGCATCTATACGAAGTGAGAAGATTCAGATCGCCGACCTTCTTCCCGGTACCATGAGGCGGATCTCGAGGGTGAGATCCATTGTTAGTGGTGTCGAATTGTGGCGCCCCGCTAAAACAACTACTAGAAAATTGCTATGTTTTTGTGTTGCACATCATCATGACCGCATGTTCATGTCATCATGCCACATTGCATTTGAGCATCGTCATCATCATGCATGGTTTGCCAAAGATTATTTTCTAAAAGCCTACTTTGATTTCTAAATATTCCCCCGTCTTTATTTCAAATCAAAACCCCTGTCTCTCGCCCGGGTCTTTTATTTGCCTAAAAATTATTTGCAAAAGTATTTTTAAAATAAAAGTTAAATAAAAATATTTTTGAGGGGAGGCCGCCACCAGCCAGGCCCAGCTTGCAGCAGCCTACAACCCCAGATAAAAAGCTAACACTAATCCTAGTCAGCTAACAGGCCTAAACCCTAACCCACACCTACATACTCCCCACAGCCGCCAACTCCCTCCTGCCATGCCGCCTCTCTCTCTCTCTCACCCCACCTGCCCAAAATCCCAGCCCCACCTCCTTTCCCGCCCACTCCCCATCACCGCCGCCACCTGGCACACCTCCACCTCACCCCGCCCTATCCCATCAGGCCACTTCATCTCCCTGGCCCCACCCCTCCTTCCCCCGTGCGCACACACACCCGCACTACACACCACGCATGCGGCCTCACGATCCCCACGCTCCCGCTCGCCCCTGCCTAATCGAACCACCCCGACTAGGCGCCCTTGGGATTCCCCCTGGTCCCCGGGCCCAACCCCGCCAGCCTGCCACCCCGCACCCCATCTCCCTCTCCCACCGATGCGTCCCCTAGCCCACCTACCCTCTCTCTCTTCCTCGCGTCCTCCCTCTCTCCTCATCCGCCTCTCCCCACCGCCATCTCTTCCGCACCGAGCTCTCCTCCTGCGAGCTAGTCGCCTCTCCGGCTCGCCCTCGCTCATCCCGGTCAGCCCCAGAGACCACCGCCGCCCCTCTGCTACCGTGCAGCGCCGACCCTGTCCTCGAGCGCCGGCGCCTCCCTCCGCAGGCTGCCACCGGAGCCCGGCCGCGCGTCGTGGCGCCTCCGGCCCCTGCAGGGCCCTCGACCGCGCCTTCCTCGGCCTGTGTTGCCTCGTCCACGAGTCGACCCTGCCGCCGAGCTTCGCCCCGCCTCTGCTCTTCTCCCTGTGCCGCTGACTCGGTCTAGCAGCCTGGCCCGGACCCGAGCCGCTGCGCCCCTCGGCGTCCACCTCGAGGTCCGCCACCCTGTCAGCGAGCTTGTCGACGTCCTTCCGCCTGACCTCCTCCCGTGCTCCCGAGCGCTACGCGCCTCCTCAAGCCTTCCCGTGCGCCACCGCACGCCCATGCGACCTCGCCACCGATAGCGGCCGTACGTCCCTCGCCGCCCCTCTGCCACCCCATGGTCTGCGCGCCCCGCATCCGGCCGCCTCAGACAACCACGCCGCCGTCGGGTCCGTCCCTGGCGAGCCCCACCGTCGTGTGGTGCCCTCGCTGCCAGGTCCCGAGCGGTCGCTGCTCCGTCCGCCCGGTCCTTTCTTGACCTCGGCCTTCCTCCGCTCCAAGACCGGCAGCACCTACCCCTTCTGGCCATGTACACCGTCTGCACACGCCTCTGCAGCACATCTCCGCTTCCCAGGCGCGTCAATACCCCTGGCTACTGATGCTACCGATGACATAGGCCTTCTGATAAACATCAAGTGCTTCGTCTCTGTGACTACTGATGTGGTGGAATGGTGCCACTCCGGTGGACTGCTACGAGAATGTGCCCATGACAAGGTCTTCGTCGGTCTTGTTGTATCGCCAAGATCTCCTTCACAGATTCGATGACCAAGACCCCAAAGCCCGATCTCGGTGATCCGAAGGCCACGTCAAGACCTAGATCCGAAGACCACCAAGATCATCACGGAACGACAAGCACTTCCACGCGGTACACCGAGGTCGCCGACACGGAACGCCAAGTTCTTCTTCCCGAACGCCAAGACTGACTCGATGGCGCGGACCCGACAAGATCTTCATGACGACAAGATCGACCCCGACCAGGGCGCATCCAATGAGCCGCCGACGCCGAACCAAGTCCTTCGACAACCTCCGAAGACCGATCTCATCGGATCGAACCTCGCATTCCCGTCGAACCCTGAGACCGAACCCCGGACCCCTGGAACCCAAGATCTCCCGAACCCAGATGTGTGAACCTATTCCCGAGCCCCTATTTTATAAATGCTATATATAAAACTATTCCATATAAAATTGTTCATACATGCATACATGTCTGTGGTTGGGGGCACTATGTCGATTCACCTCATAATTAAATATGGAGTACATATGCGGGATATCTTTGTCTTATTCCGGACTCCATTTAAATTGGTGTAGAGAACCGATGCCATATTTTGCCTTGTTAATCCAACATTTAAATTGCGGTGTTTCTAAATAACTTGAACCGTGTAATTAATTATCGGTACCCCGGTTCCGCTTAATATTGCCTAATTGCATCGCATCTGTGCCATGCCATGCATCATATCATAAGCATGCTGGATCTTCTGCCGTAGTATTAACTATTGCATCCGGTGTTTCTTCTAGTGTTTGCTTCTTCGCGGATTAGGCCGATGAGTTGATGCGAGTATCGACAAGTTCTCCGGATATGATCCGTCGGCGATGTTTTCCAGGCGAGCATCTCTTCCCCTTCTACCTATTTTGCATTTATAGTCTTTATTTCCTCATGTTGATCTACTGCTATCCGTGTCGCGATGCTTTAGTTTCTGTGCACCAGTTATACCCCGTGCAGCCTTTATATTGCCATGGACGCCTCCTAATACTTGTTGTTTGGTAGATAGCTAGCCTTGCGAGTCGTAGTTGCTTGCTCATGTGCGATCTCGTGTTGTCAAGTACCACAGTTGTTGGAATGCTGGCAGATGTTTATGGTGGAGATGATCATGACTTTAAATACAACTATTAAAATGCTAGATATAACTAATGCAGAGGTATCGGTGGGCAATAGATGTTATTTGGTTCTTCCACGCTCAATTGTGTCCCGTAGGACCCCGAGTACTTGATACTTGTTCCTTGACTATTCGCACTATCCACATCCGGGAGGCCTTATGGACCCCCCTGAGCCAGAGCTTGATTCATTTCTATTTCTTGGGGCCACAAACTAGTTTGGGGTTTTATTACTATCCTGTACTTATGCCATGCTTTACTGCTTTATTTACGATTGTGCGTGGAAGAACCAAAGGCCTGTCTGTATGGAATGTACCAACAGTTGATAACCAAAAGGCAGATAGTGATAACATTTGGATGCAACAGATAGACAAGTAATTCACACAGACACACACACACACAACCTATGGTACTACGGAACCCAGAACACATGAATCCTAGTTTGAATTTTTAGAAGAGGGTTGAAAACGTTACACTTCCTTACCAGAAAAAGGGTGGGTGGGTTGGTAAGAAGAAAAATGGAAGCAGTCCTACTCTCACATTTTGTTTTTCCCTAGTATACATAACTACCAAAAATATTTGCTAGACTGACAACGACCATTTGGCTGAGACCCTGAAGGGCGGGATGGCTCTGATACCAATTGTAACTACCTCGGTGAATTACGCTCTTAGTTACATGCCTGGATGAACGAAAGTGGTTAAAATAGTACGGTGGGGCCCGGGGCCACTCACAGTAGACCTTTCGGCCGTCCTAACCACTTTCAGAGCATCGGGACAAGAACGAGCGGCGTAATCGGCAGGCGAAGGGATCAACTACATACACAAGTGAGTATGTATGCAAGCCACATACAACAGTCCTCAAAGCCATTCCATCTAAAAGAAATAGAAATATTGCAACGCCATACGGCAAGATTCCAATATCCTAGATAGAGGTAATATTTTAGGATAGCTCCTCATACATCACACATCAGAGTATCAGGCGGAAGCGGAAGACAAGATCCGAGTACGGATAAGAAGAAAATCGGCATAAGATGCCACATAAATAAACACATCCCGCCCACAAATCTCACGGATCCCCGTTCCCGGAATCTCTACACCGAGTGATCGTTGCCAACATCATCCGTATCCTCCACCCAGTATCCATCTTGCGTGTACACCTGTTCATCTGAATCAAACAATTTATCGTGTGAGACCCTAGGGGTACTCAGCAAGTCTTTATGCCCCTAAAGGGGACACAACCTGGGGTGACGCAATTGCAGCAAAAGATAATATCTAACAATTCTATAGATACTCGCTAACCATCCGCCTAACCAATGATAGACGGATGTCTGTGAATTAAGAACAACAGTTATAACAGTATAATTAACAGATCCATCCTCCTCCTCGCTTACCAACGAGGAAAGCGGACGAACAACCCCCATCCGTTGGCAGTTTTATTAACCATTCCATGAGTATTGCACTATATACTAGTCAGGTACTTAGTCAATTTAAAAGCGGTACTTTAACTAGACTTGTCTATGATCAAGAAACTGTGCTCCAAGTCGTCCATAACCGCGGACACGGCTTTCAGAAAGATTTACCCTGCAGGGGTGCACGAATAGCAACACACACTCGATCAACCTCGAAAAAACCAAATCAAAACCCAACGAGGCATTCATGACAAAGCGATCACAGGATTCAGAAATATTTCAGGGGGCCACCCCATTAAGCTACCCGCAACGAAGTTGGCCGGCTCCGAGACGGACCCAAGGTTTGTGTCAATGGCTGTAAACGATTGGGAACCCGAAAATGTGACTGGGCTTGTCTTTACCGCGAAAACATTCCACGATCCAAAACAGTACAGGTGCTCCATGCACAATCTTAATAAAACAGTAACATGGCATAAGTACCGGATAGTAATAAAGCCCCAAACTACTTTGTGGCCCCAAGAAATAAGAATGAATCAAGCTCAGGCTCAGGGGGGACCATAAGGCCTCCCGGATATGGATAGTGTGAATAGTCAAGGAACAGGAATCAAGTACTCGGGGTCCTACGGGACACACGTGAGCATGAAAAACCAAATCGCAGATATTGCTCACCGGTGCCTCTTTCATTAGTTATCCCATTACTACACAGGTTAAGTTGTTTAGGTGCCTGATTATCCATCAGACACTCACATACCCTACACATGCTTTTCTACGACTCGCATGGCTCAGACAACTCCTGTAGTAATGCCTCATGGGATGGAGGAACAAGCTTCGGTGGGGTTTAAAAGTAAAGGCCATGCAGTACTTGGGATTCAATTTAATGCAACCGCGACTCAATGATGCAATAATAAGATAGAGGCAATAGGTGCTATATGTATGCAAGCATGTGGTAGTGCTTGCCTGGCAGCTCAGTTGAAGCGGGAGATGGATCTGGGTAGTACTCCTGTGATTCCTGGTAATTCTCCTACGGGGCGTCTATTCGAAGAAGAACCAAACAAACAAGGTCCAACATAAATAAGGTGCACAACCATATGAATTAAAATGTGACAAGCAAACAAGCATGCCATGATGAATGATGCACCATTTACATGGCATTAACGTAGCATGGCAAGGGTGAGGTGTGGTACAAGAATAAAGCATTTTATTAATTATTTAGCCAAGTTTTATTGCCATAAACAGTTCTGATTTGTAATAATGACATGATGCATGCTTCAATTCGGAACAAGGAATGCATAGATAGAACGGGCTCGTCACGCTGATCGATTAAGACATATTACTTGTCAAATTTGGAGGTATAGATTTAAAGTTATTAATTTAATTAGAAAAGGGCATTTTATTGTAATTTTAATCATCTCGAAAATTTAAAGTGCTCAAATAATATTTTGAATAGCATATTGGAAATCCTCACATTTTTCCGATTCAAAAACATATATTATATGTATTATTTGGATTTATAATTTAAAAGTTATTTAAAATCTGGTTTGAATTTGAATTTAAACAATTTCTAGAAAAGTTTAATTAAAACAGAAAATCCCTTGGACTTTTTACACACGGCCAGAACTAGTCCAAGTCACTGACGGATGGGGCCGGCGCTAACTGGGCCCAGCGGATAACGCTGCACAGTCGCGGGCTTTTCTCACTCGGGACTAGCTACCCACTTCGAATGACAGGTGGGGCCAGCGGGCTATGGCCCATGTGCCAGTGGCGGAACCCGCAGAGACTGACAGGTGGGGGGCGTGCTGGAGCGCGGGTTGAGACATGTCAAATCGCAGGGCTTTCTTGCAAAATTTACACCGGGGCTGACTCGTGGGGTCGCTGGGGCTGCTAAGGACCTGGGCGTGATCGACAAAAGCACGGGGGGGGGGGGGGGCTTTACACAAAACTGCCACAGCCGTCTGCTGAACTGAATCTAACGTCTGTCTTCTGAACCGCGGCGACAACCTGACGGTGGCGACGGCTTCGGACGAGGACGACGGCGCAACCACGGCGAGATACTCTCCGCCGCAAAAACGAAAAAGATAGAGGGGAGCTCCAGCTACGGATCTTGTTCAGGAAAGATCGTTGGCGGCGGGATGTACTGGACGGAGCGCCTTGGGGAACAGAGGGGAAACGCCGGCCTAGGTCTGCTCGTCGGCGGGGCAGATCACCGGCGGGGCCAAAATCGGGCGGCGCTCGGCACGCGGAGGGGAGGAAAAGGGGAAGGGAAAAAGAGGGGGCGCTCACCTCGCCTGATTCCCCAGGGAATCAGAGGACGGGACGGCCAGAGCGGAGGGGAACGACGAGGTCGTGGCGGCAGCACACGGTTCTCTGACGAGGGGGAGGCTCCGAGCGGTCCGGGTACCCCTAGCCGGCGGAAAACGACACCTCGGTCCGCGGCGATGCTCCCAGGTGAATCCTCAGTCACCAGCTAGGACGGAACAGCGTCGTGGAGCTCCGACTGGCGGCGGACATGGTACAGCGGAGACGGGGAGAGGGGAAAAGGAGAAAGGGGCTAGGGTTCGGCAGTGCGGCGCGAGAGGATAAGGGCGGGGAGCTGGCGTGCAGGAGGCGCGAGCTGACGCGGCAGACAGCGGAGACGGCTACCTGCTCGCTTTCGCTAGAGCAGAGGAGAGAGGCGGGCGACGGAGCAGAGGAACAGGGGACGACAGTGTGACGGCGAAGCGGTACGGGCCAGGGGAAAGAAAGGGTCGGCCCAGGAGGAAAGAAGGGGTGGGCCGGACTGTTGCTGGGCTGCGACCAGGTAAGGAGGGGCTGCTGCTGAGCTCTCCCTTTAACTCATTTTTCTTTTCATTTAAATAACTGTTTTGATTTTTGTTTTGTTGCAGATTTAAACAAGCCCAAGAAATACCCCCTTTTGGAAGTTTTTGCAAATTTTGAAAAATGGAACAGAGATGGCTATGGAGTGAGGAGAGGGCTTGGTGGATGAGCATAAGTTGATGGTGAGGAAACAATACAAGAGGGAGAGAGAGGGGGAGGGTTTTTAAAATCAAAGAGAAAAGCCCACATGATCATGCATGGTAGATGATGGATAAGGAGAGAGGGGTATGGTTTGATGGTGAAAACAAAAGTTTGGCCACCTTGAATTGAATCTCAAAGGACCATGCCACACTTCCAAAAATACAAGCAAATCCCAAAAGAAGAGGATGGTGATAATTTGCATGGCCCATGCATGGGCATAAATGCCATGTTCTACTTTGTGAAAACAATAATAATATAACATGGCATGATTCCATGCCTTACCAAAATGTGGAATAAAGGCCAAGCAAAATAAAAAGGAATTGGATCCAACCCAACCCACATGAGCTAAATTAGATGCCAAAGAAATAAAAGCCCATGCGTAATTTGGATGGTGGAATTATAAGGTGGTGACAAGAAAGGTGGTGGAGTGGAATAAAAGATATGCCCCCAACTCAATTTGGGCACCAAGCGTTTATCAAGATTCAAATACAAATTACCAAGAGCCAAATACAATAATAATGCATATGAGAGAAGAACCAAAAGGATAAATGTTTTATATGATGCTCAAATGCAAGGTGGCATGATGACATGAGCATGATATAATTATGATGCAACAATTATCTATAAGGAGTAGCCATTATCTTACTAGACCAAGTAGCATTACAATTTTTAGACAATTGGGGTGCTACAACTCTCCCCCACTAAACAGGAATCTCGCCCCGAGATTCTAGGAAGAAGAAGACTCAAAGAGGGTAGGATACTTGGCACGGAGCTCATCTTCACATTCCCAAGTGGCTTCATCAACGGAATGGTGCGACCACTGCACCTTGCAGAACTTGATGGACTTGTTGCGAGTCCTTCTTTCTGCGACTTCTAGAATTTTTATGGGGTGTTCTTGATAAGACAGATCTTCTTGGAGATTGATGAGTTCGTGGTCCACGGTCCTGCTGGGATCCTTGAAGCACTTCTTGAGTTGAGAGATGTGGAAAACATCATGGACCTTGAGTTTTTCAGGGAGCTCAAGAGCATAAACAACTTCTCCTCTTCTTCCACGAATTTTGAAAGGACCGATGTATCTAGGAGCCAGCTTTCCTTTGATACCAAAGCGGTGTGTGCCTCTCATGGGAGTGACACGAAGGTAAACGAGATCACCAGGGACATACTCCATGTCCGTGCGCTTTCTGTCATAATTGCTCTTCTGGCGACTTTGACCAATCTTCAGGTTTTCAAGAATGATGTGAACCTTCTCCTCCGCTTGGGTTACAATGTCGGGGCCAAACAATATTCTTTCACCTGCGCCCGACCAACCAATCAGAGTTCTGCATTTGCGACCATAGAGAGCCTCAAATGGTGCCATCTTTAGACTTTTCTGGAAGCTATTGTTGTAAGAGAATTCAGCATAAGGAAGGCATTCTTCCCACTTCATGCCGAAAGAGATAACGCAAGCACGTTCACGAATTTGATTGATCCTTTCAACTTGTCCTTGTGACTGAGGGTGGTAAGCGGTGCTGAAGTTCAATTTTGTTCCCAAAGCATTTTGGAAACTTCCCCAGAACTTGGAAGTGAAGATGCTTCCACGGTCTGAACTGATCTCAGGAGGAACTCCATACAGAGAGACAATTATGTTGATATAGAGCTCAGCCAACTGACTGGAAAGAAGTGAGCTACTTTAGAAAGCCTGTCGATGACAACAAAGATTGCATTGTTACCCTTCTGCGACCTTGGAAAACCAGTGATGAAGTCCATCTCTACTTTCTCCCATTTCCATTCTGGAGGCTTCAATGGCTGTAGAATACCGGAAGGTTTCTGATGGACAGCTTTAACTCTGCGACAAACATCACACTCTGAGACATACTTGGCACAATATCGTTTCAATCCAGGCCACCAATATTGTGTTTTTAAGTCCATGTACATCTTAGTGCTGCCAGGGTGGATAGAAAGAACAGAATCATGCACCTCCTTGAGAACTTGCTCTCTTAAACCCGGGTAGTTCGGAACAAACATCCGGTGTTCAAAGAAAAGAGTGCCTTGGTCGTCGACGTGGAAATACTCATACTTCGGAAGCTGAATGTTGGAGATGATCTTTTTAGTGTAAGGATCACCAAGTTGAATAGAGCGAACTTTTTATTCCAAGAACGGTGTTGCCAGAAGGCTCAGAAGATACCCTTGATCCACAATTTCAAGGTTGAGCTTGCGAAATTCCTCGCACAAGAGAGGCTGTTGTTCTTCCACCATGAGATTGTTGACATAACCTCTTCGGCTGAGGGCATCGGCCATGACATTAGCTTTGCCCGGAGTGTAGTTGATGGTCAAATCGAAATCATTTATTGTTTCAATCCACCTCCTCTGACGAAGGTTGAGATCAGGCTGTGTGAAAATATACTTCAGACTCTTGTGATCAGAAAAGATCTCACAACGGTTGCCAAGCAAGTAATGCCTCCATACTTTCAAAGCAAAGACAACTGCTGCGAGTTCGAGGTCATGTGTAGGATAGTTGATCTCATGCGTCTTCAACTATCGAGAGGCATAAGCAACAACTTGTTTTTCTTGCATAAGGACCGCACCCAATCCTTGCAATGAGGCATCACAGAATTCTGGAAAGGCTTTGATGTATCTGGAGGAACCAAGACTGGTGTGGAAGTGAGCTTTTGTTTGAGTGTTTCAAAGCTTGCTTGACATGCAGGAGTCCAAAGGTATTTCTTGCCTTTCTTGAGGAGATCGGTAAGAGGCTTCGCAATCTTCAAGAAGTTTTGAACGAAGCGACGACAGTAACTGGCCAAACCAAGGAAACTTCGGACTTCTTTGACATTTATTGGTGGTAGCCAGTCCATAATTGTCTTAATAGTTTCTAGGTTGACGGCGATGCCCTTAGCAGAGATGACGTGACCAAGGTAGGTGACTTGAGGCAGCCAAAACTCACACTTGGAGAACTTTGCATACAGGCGGTTCTCACGAAGTTTGTTTAGGAGACACTGAAGGTGTTCTTCATGTTCTTCTTTTGACTTAGAATAGACTAGGATGTCATCCAGATAGACCACAACGGACTTATCAAGATACTCCATGAAAACCGAGTTCATAAGCCTCGAGAAGGTGGCAGGTGCATTGGTGAGACCGAAAGACATGACCGTGTACTCATACAGACCATAGCGAGTGGTGAAAGCTGTTTTAGGAACATCTTCCTTGCGGATCTTGATTTGATGATATCCACTTCTCAAATCCAGCTTAGAGAATACCACAGCTCCAGCTAGCTGATCGAAGAGATCATTAATCCGCGGAAGGGGATATTTATTCTTGATGG
Source organism: Avena eriantha (assembly GCA_910589775.1). Taxonomy (NCBI): domain Eukaryota; kingdom Viridiplantae; phylum Streptophyta; class Magnoliopsida; order Poales; family Poaceae; genus Avena; species Avena eriantha. The sequence continues at coordinate 100,323,249 of OU342746.1, read as the reverse complement.
TTTTAGCATTGAGTGCCCGATAGTCAACACAAAGTCTATCAGTCTTGTCTCGCTTCTTCACAAAGATGGTTGGGCTACCCCAAGAAGAAGTACTATGCTGAATGAAACCCAACTTCTCTTGTTCATCCAGCTGGCGTTTGAGTTCAGCCAACTCAGCAGGACCCATTTTATAAGGCCGCTTGGAGATAGGAGCGGTACCAGGTTCAAGTTCAATCACAAACTCAACCGCACGATCCGGAGGCATACCTGGCAACTCTTCAGGAAAAACATCTGGGAACTTACAGACTACCGGAACACTCTAAATAGCTTCCATAGCATCATCATTCAGAGCCGCCAAAGAGTAAAGCTGAATTGCAGGAGTCAGACTTGGAGAATAGACTATATGGCCTTCAGGAATTTTCAGAGAAACCGAACGTTCAGCACAATCAATCACAGCTGCATTTGCTATTAACCAATCCATGCCCAAGATAACATCAATATCAGAAGTGCCCAGAATAATTAAGGAAGCCGGAAATGAAGAACCACCAATCTCAATTTGATTGTTATGGCTGATTTTAGAAGATGCCATTGTTGCTCCAGGAGAAAGGACCATTAACTTTTTATCCAGCTAGTCTATAACAAGCTCATGCTCATTTGCAAATTTGTGAGACACAAAAGAATGCGATGCACCAGAATCAAACAAAACTCGTGCAGGAACTGAGTTAATAGGAAGCATACCCATGACAACCTCAGGTGCATGCTCAGCTTGAGCGACGTTGACACAGTTGGCACGAGCAACCGTAGACCCAGGCTTAGTGGTGATGTTGAGAGACCGAGGTGGAGGTGCATGAACCATAGGAGAACTTGCCGCAGGTCTTGGAGGTGGTGGTGGAAGAGCTTTGTTGTTCATTGGACAATTCCAGTGCTGATGCCCAGTGTTTCCACAAGTATAAGCACCATGTGGACGTGGAGCAACATAGCCAGGGACTCCGCCAGGCGCTCTAGGGTAGTTGTGGTTGTAGCCCCTGGGAGCCACAATGAAGGAGTTTGGTGGCCTTGCCGCGTAACTTGACGATCTTGGTGGAGCAGGGAGCGATGGTGGGGTGTTAGGAACCCAGACACGACGCTTAGAAGGAGCTGTCATAGCAGAAGAGCTTGCTGCATCACGGCTATGTTTCTTTGACTCCTCAAACACTTGTCTACTTGCTTCTTCCTGCAGAGCTGTGTGTTGGAGTTCTAGAAAAGATGCCGGCCTTGCATGAGTGATAGCATATTTGATGGATGCATTGAGGCCTTGCCTAAACCTCTTTTGCGTTTTCTTGTCATCAGAGATCTCATCACCACCATACCGAGAAAGCTTCATGAAGTTTCTAATGTAGGTATTGACATTGTCAGTGCCCTGCTTGAGGTTGAGAAACACTTCCTTCATCCTTTCCATGAAAATTTCTGACAGATATTGCTCTTTGAAAGCCCCAGTGAATTGCTCCCAAGTAGGCTGAAAAGCAGAGAGGTCTTCCTTCAGGTAATTTTCCCACCACAGAGCTGCATCTCCCTTCAGAAGGTGAGTGGCACATTTGACCCATTCTTGCTCAGGAACATCCGCAGTCATCAGCAACCTTGACACTTCACGCAGCCAATCATCCGCATCAAGTGGCTGATCAAACACCTCAAATTGGCGTGGGTTGAACTTGAGAAAACTCTTGATGTCTCCTCGCTTGGGAGGTGGAGGTAGCGGAACAAACTCATTCCTCCTCACGCTTTCTTCGAAGCGATGCTGGTTCTGCTACATAGTGCCCAAAGCATTTGCAATACTTGCCAAAGCAGCCCCCAGTTCAGGTGGTATGTCCTCCTCAGAACGGCGTGGTGGTGCCATCATGTGATTGATATAAAACACAAGTCAGTACTATGATGGAGAATAATAATAATCCAAAATAGTACCAAAATGGAATTAACGAAGATTAAAGGATACAATTCACTAAGATGATATTAAAATATCAACAAAGTTCAAGTCAACTAGAAGATATTAAGCATAACGCACACGACTGAACAAGGAGTGTGGTACACAACTAACAAAGAAAAAAATTCCGCAAATTTCGGCATTAAAATACCACAATATGCGCAAAACCACTTCACGAATCAAGATTAGTAACTCTACTAGTTCAACATACAAGAGCAAATGATAAAAGTAGTGGTATGGTCACGACTCCATCCCGCACTCAAATCATTACTCCGCACATGAATCAGTAAAACACACATCCCAACACCTTCTTCTTAAGATGAACCTAAAGATTGGTAACTACGAAAAAGAACACCCCAACAAGATAACGTTGGATAACAAAGAGTAAGATAGATCGCATCGGTATACAACGAATCAGAATAGATCGCGTCGGTTTAGAAAGGTCTGTCGGTATGGAATGTACCAATAGTTGATAACCAAAAGGCAGATAGTGATAACATTTGGATGCAACAGATAGACAAGGAATTCACACACACACACGCACACAACCTATGGTACTATGGAACCCAGAACACGTGAATCCTAGTTTGAATTTTTAGAACAGGATTGAAAATGTTACACGTCCTTACCAAAAAAGGGTGGGTGGGTGGGTAAGAAGAAAAATGGAAGCAGTCCTACTCTCACGTTTTGTTTTTCCCTAGTATACATAACTACCAAAAATATTTGCTAGACTGACAACGACCATTTTGGCTGAGACCCTGAAGGTGTGATGGCTCTGATACCAATTGTAACTACCTTGGTGAATTACGCTCTTAGTTACATGCCCGGATAAGCGAAAGTGGTTAAAATAGTACGGTGGGGCCCAGGGCCACTCACGGTAGACCTTTCGGCCGTCCTAACCACTTTCAGAACATCGGGACAAGAACAAGCGGCGTAATCGACAGGCGAAGGGATCAACTACATACACCAGTGAGTATGTATGCAAGCCACATACAACAGTTCTCAGAGCCACTCCATATAAAAGAAATAGAAATATTGCAACGCCATACGGCAAGATTCAAATATCCTAGATAGAGACAATATTTTAGGATAGCTCCTCATACATCAAACATCAGAGTATCAAGCGGAAGCGGAAGACAAGATTCGAGTACGGATAAGAAGCAAATCGGCATAAGATGCCACATAAATAAACACATCCCGCCCATAGATCTCACGGATCCCCGTTCCCGGAATCTCTACACCGAGTGATCGGTGCCTCTTTCATTAGTTATCCCATTACTACACAGGTTAAGTTGTTTAGGTACCTCATTATCCATCAGACACTCACATACCCTACACATGCTTTTCTACGACTCGCATGGCTCAGACAACTCCTATAGTAATGCCTCATGGGATGGAGAAACAAGCTTCGGTGGGGTTTAAAAGTAAAGGCCATGCAGTACTTGGGATTCAATTTAATGCAACCGCGACTCAATGATGCAAGAATAAGATAGAGGCAATAGGTGTTATATGTATGCAAGCATGTGGTAGTGCTTGCCTGGCAGCTCAGTTGAAGCGGGAGATGGATCTGGGTAGTACTCCTGTGATTCCAGGTAATTCTCCTGCGGGGCGTCTATTCGAAGAAGAACCAAACAAACAAGGGCCAACATAAATAAGGTGCACGACCATATGAATTAAAATGCGACAAGCAAACAAGCATGCCATTATGAATGATGCACCATTTACATGGCATTAACGTAGCATGGCAAGGGGTAGGTGTGGTACAAGAATAAAGCATTTTATTAATTATTTAGCCAAGTTTTATTGCCATAAACATTTATGATTTGTAATAATGACATGATGCATTCTTCAATTTAGAACAAGGAATGCATAGATAGAACGGGCTCGTCGCGCTGATCGATTAAGACATATTATTTGTCAAATTTGGAGGTATAGATTTAAAGTTATTAATTTAATTAGAAAAGGGCATTTTATTGTAATTTTAATCATCTCGAAAATTTAAAGTGCTCAAATAATATTTTGAATAGCATATTTGAAATCCTCACATTTTTCTGATTCAAAAACATATATTATATGTATTATTTGGATTTATAATTTAAAAGTTATTTAAAATCTGGTTTGAATTTGAATTTAAACAATTTCTGGAAAAGTTTAATTAAAACAGAAAATCGCCTGGACTTTTTACACACGGCCAGAACTAGTCCAAGTCACTGACGGATGGGGCCGGCGCTAACTGGGCCCAGCGGATAACGCTGCACAGCCGTGGGCTTTTCTCACTCGAGACTAGCTAGCCACTTCGAATGACAGGTGGGGCCAGCGGGCTATGGCCCATGTGCCAGTGGCGAAACCCGTAGAGACTGACAGGTGGGCGGCGTAGTGGAGCGCGGGTTGAGACACGTCAAACCGTTGGGCATTCTTGCAAAATTTACACCGGGGCTGACTCGTGGGGGCGCTGGGGCTGCTAAGGACCTGGGCGTGATCGACAAAAGCACGGGGGGGGGGGGGGCTTTACGCAAAACTGCCACGGCCGTCTGCTGAACTGAATCTGACATCTGTCTTCTGAACCGCGGCGACAACCTGACGGCAGCGACGGCTTCGGATGAAGATGACGGCGCAACCACGGCGAGATAGTCTCCACCGCAAAAATGAAAAAGATAGAGGGGAGCTCCAGCTACGGATATTGTTCAGGAAGGATCGTCGGCGGCGGGTTGTACTGGACGGAGCGCCTCGGGGAACAGAGGGGAAACGCCGGCCTAGGTCTGCTCGTCGGCGGGGCAGGTCACCGGCGGGGCCAAAATCGGGTGGCTCGGCACGCAGAGGGGGGGAAAAGGGGAAGGGAAAAAGAGGGGGCACTCACCTCGCCTGATTCCCCAGGGAATCAGAGGACAAGACGGCCGGAGCGGAGGGCAACGACGAGGTCGCGGCGGCAACACACGGTTCTCTGACGAGAGGGAGGCTCCGAGCGGTCCGGGTACCCCTAGCCGGCGGAAAACGACGCCTCGGTCTGCGGCGATGCTCCCAGGTGAATCCTCGGTCACCAGCTAGGACGGAACAGCGTCGTGGAGCTCGGACTGGTGGCGGACATGGTACAGCGGAGACGGGGAGAGGGGAAAAGGAGAAAGGGGCTAGGGTTCGGCAGTGCGGCGCGAGAGGATAAGGGCGAGGAGCTGGCGTGCGGGAGGCACGAGCTGACATGGCAGACGGCGGAGACGGCTACCTGCTTGCTTCCGTCAGAGCAGAGGATAGAGGCGGGCGACGGAGAAGAAGAACAAGGGATGACGGTGTCACGGCGAAGCGGTACGGGCCAGGGGAAAGAAAGGGTCGGCCCAGGAGGAAAGAAGGGGTGGGCCGGACTGTTGCTGGGCTGCGACCAGGTAAGGAGGGGCTGCTGCTGGGCTCTCCCTTTAACTCGTTTTTCTTTTCATTTAAATAACTGTTTTGATTTTTGTTTTTTTGCAGATTTAAACAAGCCCAAGAAATACCCCTTTTTGGAAGTTGTTGCAAATTTTGAATAATGGAACAGAGATGGCTATGGAGTGAGGAGAGGGCTTGGTGGATGAGCATAAGTTGATGGTGAGGAAACAATACAAGAGGGAGAGAGAGGGAGAGGGTTTTTAAAATCAAAGAGAAAAGCCCACATGATCATGCATGGTAGATGATGGATAAGGAGAGATGGGTATGGTTTGATGGTGAAAACAAAAGTATGGCCACCTTGAATTGAATCTCAAAGGACCATGCCACACTTCCAAAAATACAAGCAAATCCCAAAAGAAGAGGATGGTGATAATTTGCATGGCCCATGCATGGGCATAAATGCCATGTTCTACTTTGTGAAAACAATAATAATAATATAACATGGCATGATTCCATGCCTTACCAAAATGTGGAATAAAGGCCAAGCAAAATAAAAAGGAATTGGATCCAACCCAACCCACATGAGCTAAATTAGATGCCAAAGAAATAAAAGCCCATGGGTAATTTGGATTGTGGAATTATAAGGTGGTGACAAGAAAGGTGGTGGAGTGGAATAAAAGATATGCCCCCAACTCAATTTGGGAACCAAGCATTTATCAAGATTCAAATACAAATTACCAAGAACCAAATACAATAATAATGCATATGAGAGAAGAACCAAAAGGATAAATGTTTTAGATGATGCTCAAATGCAAGGTGGCATGATGACATGAGCATGATATAATTATGATGCAACAATTATCTGTGAGTAGCCATTATCTTACTAGACCAAGTAGCATTACAATTGTTAGACAGTTGGGGTGCTACACCGTAGGACCCCGAGTACTTGATACCTGTTCCTTGACTATTCGCACTATCCACATCCGGGAGGCCTTATGGACCCCCCCTGAGCCAGAGCTTGATTCATTTCTATTTCTTGGGGCCACAAACTAGTTTGGGGTTATATTACTATCTTGTACTTATGCCATGCTTTACTGCTTTATTTACAATTGTGCGTTGAGCACCTGTACTGTTTAGGATCGTGACACGTTTTTGCTGTATCGACAAGCCAGTCACACTTTCGGGTTCCCAGTTGTTTACAGCCATCCACACAAACCCTGGGTCCGTTCCGGAGCCGGCCAACTTCGTTACGGGTAGCTTAGTGGGGTGGCCCCCTGAAATATTTATGAATCCTGTGATCGCTTTGTCGTGAATGCCTCGTTGGGTTTTGAGTTGGTTTTTTTGAGGTTGATCGAGTGTGTGTTGCTATGTGTGCACCCCTGCAGGGTAAAACTTTCTGAAAGCCGTGTCCGCGGTTATGGACGACTTGGAGCACAGTATCTCGATCATAGACAAGCATAACTAAAGTAGTGCTATAAACTTGACTTAATATATGACTAGTAATCAAATTCAACTATCACGGAATGGATATTAAAATGCCAACAACTGGTGGATCTGGGGTTGTTTTGTGACATGATGTACCTGCCTAGTAAGTATTGTAACTCCAATGGAATGTGATAAAAGTGCCAACAACTGCTGGGTTTTGGGATTCCTCGGGACAATTATATCTGACTAGTAAATGTTCCAACTACAACGGAATGGTGATTAAAACTACCCACTACTTATGCTATCAGGATGACTCTTGCTATCTATATCTGATTAGTAGTTGGTGCAACTATGACGGAATGAGTAAAATTGCCAACTGTGTGAGTTCCTTGGTCCGACTTCCTCATTTGGTCTCGAGGGGGAAATACCAGGATGGGTTTGTTTGACGTTAGCTTCAGGTTGGATCCGAATAGGTCTTTCTTATCCCTCTCTGATAACCGCCAGTTGTATCGAGTCTTTATAGGTTGTTTAGTGTCGCTGCGCTGCCGCTTTAGCCCACCATACCTCTGTAGGCGAGAGCCGCCGAATTCTAGCCTCGCCGTGTACTGGCCTCAGTACTGACGCTCCTTTTTTTCCTTTGCCCTTTGTCGGCACCCCTTTTGTTTTAACAGGTTTGAGATCGACGTCGTTAGCAGGGTTACCCTTCCGGCTTGGCCTGGGCAGGGTTATGGACGCCATTGGTTATTCTTCAGGGCTCTTAGCCCAATTTGCATCTTGTCCATACTCGGACGTTGTATCGTTTCAAGGTGATTTGGATCTTTGTATTGAATATCTGTATCCTTGACTCATGGAGTCATGTTGTAGATATATATCTGTTCTATGGGTCCCATCGAGGACTGTTGTGTAATGGTATTACTTCGTTTTCCACCCGCACGAAAGTGCCTGGTGGGCGTCCTTGAATCGTTTCTATGCGGGTTTGGTGGAAAGGGCTAAAACTTGCATAGGGCCGATTCGAGGGTGTTACAGGTATCTCGATGTCTATCTCCTTCGGCGGGGAGACCGAAGGCTTGTTGATGATGTCGAGGAAGACACCCGCGGATGGCCTTTGGCGTGCCGACCCAATGTGAGAGAGCGCGTTGGCCTCCTCTTTCTTGCGCCTGTCGATCCATTCGACGGAGTAGCCGGTGAAGTGGCCCCCAGCTGATCCACTGCTTGGCGGTATGCTATCATGGTGCGAGAGATGGTCTCTTAGGTACCGGCAACTTGTGCGGTGACGAGGTCAGTGCCGTTGTAGCACTAGAGGCGATTGACGTTCATCTCCTTGGCGGCTCGCATGCCGTGAAGGAGGGCCTCGTATTCGGCCATATTGTTGGTGCAGGGCGTGAAGTCAAGATGCAGCACGTAGCGGAGCTTGTCGCCTTTGGGGGAGGTGAGTACGATCCCGGCCCCTGCGCCGTCCGCATTCTTGGACCTGTCGAAGTGGAGTGACCAGTAGTGGAGATAGGGCAACTTCTCCGGCTGTTGTGCTTCTTCCTAGTCGGCGAGGAAATCAGCCAAGGCTTGCGACTTGATCGCTTTGTGTGGCTCGTACTTGATGCTGTGGACACCGATTTCGACGGCCCACTTGGCGACTCGCCCAGTCACCTTGTGATTGCGGATGATGTCCGTGATGGGATGCTCCTAGAAGTAGTGCGGGAGCCATCGCAGGGCTCTGAAGACTGCATACACCAGTTTCGGGTACTACAGGTAGCGCTACCTTCAGTCCGTTAGGACCTCGCTGATGTAGTAGAACGGGCGTTGTACGGGACGCTCCTTTCCCTCTTCTAGTCACTCGACGACCATCACGGCGCTAATGACTCGAGTGGAGGCCGCGACATAGACGAGCATTGGCTCTTTGTTGACTGGGGTGGCGAGCAGTGGTGTTGCGAGTAGCACTTCCTTCAGCGCGTTGTCCGCTTATTCGTCCCATTGGAACGTGGGGTTCTTGCGCATCAGGCGGTAGAGGGGCATTGCCTTCTCACCGAGCCGAGGTATGAAGCGACTGAGAGCCGCAACTCGCCCGGCCAGCTTCTGGATGTTGCGGAGGCACTCGGGTTTTCCGAGTCATGCGATGGTGTCGATCTTGGTGGGGTTTGCTTCAATGCCTCGCTTGGAGACTGCGTACCCTAGGAGTTGCCCGATGGGTATGTCGAAGGTGCACTTCCCCGGGTTGAGCTTGATCTTGTACTTCCGTAGATTTGTGAAAGTTTCAGCCAGGTCGGTGAGCAGGTCGCTATGGCGAGTCGACTTCACCACAACATCGTCGATGTAGATGTGGATGTTGCGGCCAATTTGGCTTGCAAGGCACTCTTGCATGCACCGTTGGTAGGTCGCATCGGCATTTTTGAGGTCGAACATCATAGCGGTGTAGCAGAAGGCGCCAAATGGCGTGATGAACGTTGTTTTCTCCTCATCCTCGACCGCCATCTTGATCTGGTTGTAACTAGAGTACGCCTCGAGGAAGCATGGCAACTTCGAGCCTGCAATCGATTCGATGATCTAGTCGATGCGGGGGAGGACGAACTCCTCCTTTGGGCAAGCGTTGTTCAGGTTTGTGTAGTCGATGCACATTCTCCAAGTGTTGTTCTTCTTCAGAACAATGAATGGGTTTTCCAGCCACTTGGAGTACTTGATTGGCCGGATGAAGCCTACGGCAAGTAGACGTTGTACTTCTTCAGCGATTGCTCAGCGGCGCTCTTCATTGAAGGGCCGCAATGACTGCTTCACCAGTCGTGCTTTGGGGTTGGCGTTGAGTTTGTGCTCAGCGAGTTCCCTCGGGACACCAGGCATGTCAGATGGTTTCCATGCAAAGATATTGTGATTCTCACGCAGGAACCCGATGAGCGCGCTTTCCTATGCGAGGCTCATGTTGGTCCTGATGGTGACCTTCTGGCTTGAGTCGCTCGGGACAAGCTCAACGGTGAGGGTGTGCGTGGAGGCCTCGAATGCCGCTCCCCCGGAATTTTCCTAGGTGGGCTTCTTCAGGATCGTGGGGTCGTCCTTGTCAACGTTGCTCGCATATTTTTGCGAGCTCGTCTGCATGGTTGGTTTCCGCGGCGATGACAGTGTCGGTGAGCTCAGCACCTTTGTCCTCGCACTCCATAGCCATGTCGGGGTCACTGTGGATGGTGATGATGCCGCTTGGCCCAGGGATTTTCATCATGTTGTAGGTGTAGTGTGGGGCCACCATGAATTTGGCGAACGCATGGTGCCCCAGGACGCAGTGGTAGGGGCTGCGGATGTTCACCAGCTCGAATATGATCCGCTCGGTATGCAAGTTTGCTGGTGCGCTGAAGGTGACTGGTAGGGTCACCTTGCCGATTGGGAACGCCTTCCAACCGGGGACGATGCCGTGGAAGTTGGTGAGGGTCGACTCGATCATCGACTCCGGGAGGTGTAGCCTCTTGAACGTATCCAAGTACAGGATATTGATGGAGCTTCTGCCGTCCATCAGCGTTTTGGGTAGCCAGTAGTCGGCCACTTTGGGCCTAACCACTAGGGCGACTTGCCCTAGGTATTCGATCCTGGGCGAGTGATCTTGGCGGCTCCAGGTGATGCTTTGCTCAGACCAGTTGAGGAAGCGGGGGATGTCGACCTGGGTCACCGCATTGAAGGCGACTGCACGGGCGAGCACCTTCTTCTCGCGTTTGGTGCCGAGCCCGGTGAAGGTGTGCAGCGAGACGACGGCGTTGCCGAACCCGCCGGTGTTGCCATTGTCCCTTGGCGGGTCATTGTTGGGGTCCTATCTTGCTCGCCGTGCCTTCTGATACATTGCAAATGTATCTATAATTTTTGATGTTCCATGCTTGGTTTTATCCACTTTCTTGTGTTTTGTCCAAACTTTCGAGTACTTTTCATATGATTTCTTGGACTAACCTATTAACAAGAGCCATAGTGCAAGCTGCCTGTTTTTCGCTATTTTTGGTTCCAAGAAAGTCAGAAAATGAATATTCTCGGAATTGGACAGGACAAAAGCCAAAGTGCCTATTTTTCGGGAAGTCATCAAATGCCAGAATATGAAATGGAGAAGGGCTGGGGGCCGGCCACACCACCTGGCCGTGCAGCCAGGCCTGGCTCGTGCCAGGGGGTGGTCTGGCCGACCCTAGCACCCCCTCGGCCTCTCCTTCTGCCTATAAGATGCCCTCGGGACGAAAACCCTAAGTACCCGATCAAAAATCCATGAAAGAGTCTGTAGCCGCCGTCATCTCCATCCCTAGATCGGGAGGGATCTGAAGCTCTTCCCGACACCCTGCCGGAGAGGGGAATTCACCCTGGAGGCCTTCTTCATCACCATGCAAGCCTCCGGTGTGATGCGTGAGTAGTTCATCCTTGGACTACGGATCCATGTAGTAGCTAGATGGCTGGTTCTCCCCTTTGTGCTTTCATGTCTAGATCTTGTGAGCTCCGTTCATGATCAAGATCATCTATTTGTAATTCTGCATGTTGTGTTTGCGGGGATCCGGTGGATATTGAGATGCTATTTCAGATTGATTATTGATTTTATCATGTCTTTGTTATTTGTGATCTTGCATGCTTTCCGTTGTTAGTAGCTATCTTGGCCAAGTAGATGCTAGCAACTCCAAGAGTTAGTATTTATGCTCGATAGTGGGTTCATGCATCTGGTAATCTGGGGAAGTGACAAAAATCTCTAAGGTACTAGATGTGTTGTTGCTAATAGGGAGAAAACAACAATCCTTTGTTCATAGAACAATCATATTGTTTACATTACACACAATTCGTAAAGCAATAATCTGTTGCTTGCAACTTAATACTGGAGGGGGTTCGAATGATAACCTGAAGGTGGATTATTAGTCATAGATGCAGTTGGATGACGGTCTATGTATAATGTTGTAATGCCCAATCAAGTTCCAAAGGAGTCAAGATGATTAGTATATGCATGTATTGCTTTCTCGATGTTTGTCAATTGCCCCGCTGTAATTTCTTCACCCAACATGTTATCTATCTTAAGGAGAGCCACCTCTAGTGAAGTATGGATCCCGGTCCTTTCTTTTACATACAATCTATAAAATGTTTACTGCTTTGTGTTTACTTTCTGCGAACTATTACTTCCTTCCATTATATACGTTTAATCCTTTGTTTCAGCAAAACCGGTGAGATTAACAACCTCATCGCAAGTTGGGGACAGAGTTCTGTGGTTGTGTTGTGCAGGTCTCCACGTTGCTGCTGGCACCGGTAGTGCGCCCTGCCAATGTTCAGCTAGCTACACCTTTGGGGTGTTTCCTTGCTCCTAGTAGATTGATAACCTTGGTTTCGTATTGAGGTAAAACTTGTTGTTGTGCTCATCATACCTTCCTCTTGGGGTTCCCTAACGAGCTTGATATATTTTGGGCCATCACCTTCTCAATCTCCTTCAGAGAATGGCAGTCGGCGGTGGTGTGAGTGGCAGGCTTCCCTTCCCTGTTGTGGTAGACACAAGGCTGGTTGAGTATGGTGGCGGGGTTGAATTTCGGCCTCGCCTAGTTTTTTGCGTGGTACTTTCCTCCATCACGACGGAAGTTCTTAGGGTCCCGCTGTCCATAGCCGGTGTTGGCGACGAAGTCGACTCGCCCATCACCATGGCGCTTGCCCGTGAGGCGAGTTCTGCTATAGCACATGTCGTGATGTCGCCCGTTGTCATTGCCCCCCCCCCCCAACTCGTCATTGGAGTCCTGGTTGGGGTCCTCCTCCATGTAACGCTAGGCAATCTCGAGGAGGTCGGGGATGTTTTCGAGCGTCCGATAAACCCTCTTGATCTTGGCGACCAGAGATTCATACCGGCACGCGTTCTTGAAGCAGTGGATCGCCGTGTCTAGGTGGATGCCAGAGGCGTTGATCCACAGATCCTGCCATCGCGGGACCCAGTGGCGAGTCGACTCTCGTTGTCCCTAGATGCATCGCTCTAGGTCCTCTATGGTGGTGACGCGGGTGTAGGAACCCTCGAAGTGCCTATCAAAGTCTTCTCGCATGTCCTCCCACGAAACGATGTTGTCCGCGGGGAGGGTGTTGATCCTTTGTCGGGTCGCTCCCTCCATCATCAGGGGGAGGTAGCGAGCGGCGAGCAGGTCGGTGTGGCTGGCGATCCCCATCTCCATGAGGTATGTGCTGAGCCACGGTCGTACTTTTCAATCTCCTTCGGTTCCTTGAAGTTCGCCGGGTACTTTTCGCCTCGGATCATTGGTCCGAAGCTCTACGGGATGACTCGGCTGAGTGAGCCTCTTGGCTCCGGCTCGCCGCGGTTGGTGAGGGTGTGCCGCAGATCGTGCGGTTGGCAAGCTCGCCAAGCCTGGTTGTTGACAATGTGGGTCCGCGCATTGATCGGTTAGCCCTTGGTGGTGACCGTGTTGTTCGCGGGTTGCGGCTCGTTGGTGGAGAGCGCAGGATTCGCGGCCCGTGGTTGGAGCTGCAGGGGCTCGGGTAGTGGCAGTTCAGGGTGTTGGCAACAGTTGGACGGCCTCTTGAGGTCGCCCTGCTTCCCGATGAATGGGAGTACATCCGTCCCCGTGGGTTGACTCCCGCGTCTTGCTGCTCGACGGCCCAGGCAAGTAGGGCCTAGGCAAACATTGTCCATCGGGGTGGAGTACAGCGGGAGCCCATTAACGTCGCAGGCTTGCGGTGAGATGATGATCCGGGGCTGGTCTAGAGGAGGTGTGCGACCCAGGGGTGGTGGAGCTCTGGTCACAGGTGCCCTAGCTGGTGGGTGGTTGCTGCCGCCAGGCGGCGCGTTCTCGTAGAACTCGCGCTCGGCCACGCGGGCGGGATCGTTCTCGTCGTTGAAGTTCAAGACGCGACCCTGAATGCTAGGGTTCAGGCGGGTCCTGATGCGGCGCTGGTGGTAGAGAGATAGCTCCTGCGCCGTTTGCCGCTCGAGGCGGAAAATCTCGCGCTCGGCCTGCTCCTTGTGTGTCGCCTCTTCCAGGTGTAGGCGAGCTTCCTCCACCTCCATCATCGTCGCGGTCGGTGGGATCTTCATAGAGAATGGATCTGGCGGGGCGCTCACACTACCCGCCATGTAGATCGCATTGAAGCGATTGGATCTGGCACGGAAGTCCTCGGGGGACTCTGACCCGGAGTCGAAGTCGAAGATCCTGAGGATGGAGGGGTCCATGAAATCCTCAGGGTTGGAGACTTGCGCGATGGAGTCTTCACGTGATGCGGCAATGATGGATCCGGCGACCGAAGCAAGGGTCGCCAAATCGGCATCGTCGTGGAGGGTCGCGTCGTCCGTGGCTACGTCAGTTCTAGTCGTGTTGCTGGCGGCCGAGTCATACTCGAAGGTGAGGCGGCTGATGGAGCGGATCTGGCCCTCTAAGAGTAGATCGTGGCGTGGCAGCGATCTGCCTATGATCGCCGTTGCCGTCGGGTCGACGGCATCCGTGAAGACGACAAATAGTTTGATGGTGCTGACTGGCATCAATGCACTATGTGTGATTAGGCGCGACGCCGGGATGAAGCTGCTGGGCAGGATCTGAAGGATCCCGCCGCTGGCGATCATGCGTTTGGTGGCGATCGGCCGATTGATTGGTGAGTAGGGTCTCGCCGCAGAACTCAGGCCAGACCGACCATGCCCCATGGTGGCGCCACTATCATGGGAATGACCACGACAGTCGCTGATGGCTCAGTGTTGATGTAGAGCTCGTTGGGAACCCCAAGAGGAAGGTATGATGATCACAGCAGCAAGTTTCCCTCAGTTATGAAACCAAGGTTTAATCGAACCAGTAGGAGCAAGGAAACACCCCAAAGGTGTTGCTAGCTGAGCCTTGGCAGGGCGCACTACCGGTGCTAGTAGCAACGTGGAGACCTGCACAACACAACCACAGAACTTTGTCCCCAACTTGCCATGAGGTTGTCAATCTCACAGGTTTTGCTGAAAACAAAGGATTAAACGTATCGAATGGAAGGAAATAATAGTTTGCAGAAAGTAAACACAAAGCAGTAAACAGTTTGTAGATTGTATGTAAAAGAAAGGACCGGGATCCATAGTTCACTAGATGTGGCTCTCCTTAAGATAGATAACATGCTGGGTGAACAAATTACAGCGGGGCAATTGACAAACATCGAGAAAGCAATACATGCATATACTAATCATCTTGACTCCTTTGGAACTTGATTGGGCATTACAACATTATACATAGACCGCCATCCAACTGCATCTATGACTAATAATCCACCTTCAGGTTATCATCCGAACCCCCTCCAGTATTAAGTTGCAAGCAACAGATTATTGCTTTACGAATTGCATGTAATGTAAACAATACGATTGTTCTATGAATAAAGGATTGTTGTTTTATCCCTAGTAGCAATAACACATCTAGTACCTTAGAGATTTGTGTCACTTCCTCAGATTACCAGAGCCATGAACCCACTATCGAGCATAAATACTAACTCTTGGAGTTGCTAGCATCTACTTGGCCAAGATAGCTACTAACAACGGAAAGCATGCAAGATCACAAATAACAAAGACATGATAGAATCAATAATCAATCTGAAATAGCATCTCAATATCCATCAGATCCCCGCAAACACAACATGTATGGATTACAAATAGATGATCTTGATCATGAATGGAGCTCACAAGATCTAAACATGAAAGCACAAAGGAGGAGAACCAGCCATCTAGCTACTACATGGATCCGTAGTCCAAAGATGAACTACTCATGCATCACACCGGAGGCTTGCATGGTGATGAAGAAGTCCTCCAGGGTGAATTCCCCTCTCCGGCAGGGTGCCGGGAAGAGCTTCAGATCCCTCCCGATCTAGGGATGGAGATGGCGATGGCTATAGACTCTTTCGTGGATTTTTTATCGGGTCCTTAGGGTTTTCATCCCGAGGGCATCTTATAGGCGGAAGGAGAGGCCGAGGGGGTACTGGGGTCGGCCAGACCACCCCTTGGAGCGGGTCAGGCCTGGCCGCGCGGCCAGGTGGTGTGGCCGGCCCCCAGCCCTTCTCCATCTCGTATTCTGGCATCTGATGACTTCCGGAAAAATAGGCACTTTGGCTTTTGTCCCGTCCAATTCCGAGAATATTCATTTTCTGACTTTCCTGGAATCAAAAACAGCAGAAAACAGGCAGCTGGCACTGTGGCTCTTGTTAATAGGTTAGTCCAAGAAATCATATGAAAAGTACTCCCAAGTGTGGACAAAACACAAGAAAGTGGATAAAACGAAGCATGGAACAACAAAAATTATAGATACATTTGCAATGTATCAACATCCCCAAGCTTAACTCCTGCTCGTCCTTGAGTAGGTAAGTGATAAAAAGAAAGAATAATTTTTGAGGTGACATGCACCATCAAAGACTTGATCAAAGTATTTGTAAAACATTCAAAGCTGGGATCATAGTACTTAAATCATAACAAGAAAGACAGAGTTCTAGCAATAAGACAAAGAAACTATGATGCAACATGAAAAGGCACAAACAAAAGATTCATGAATAACAATGCTTTGCAAGACGTTTGTTTGTTTCACACAAAAAAACATAGCATAACAGTATTCATCTTGTCCCTCATAGAGTAGCAAATATAAATGCATAGGACACCTTCAAAGTTCATAAGAGTGACAAGATACAAATAGTTTAAAACAAGCAATATCAAGTTATGCATCAATCAACTAGTCTTGGGACAATGCACATAGAACTAAGAATGGCCACTATGCTCTCAAAGTAGGTGCATAACGGTAGAAGGTGGAGACTCAATATAATGGTGGAAGAAAGGCCTTTTTATAAAAGGAAGTAGGGATTCAAGTCTCATAAAGAGCTTCCAAAAATTATGGTACTTATAGCTTTCAGCTCTCATTGCTCCTATCATAAGCATCTTGAAGTGATTAAGGTTAAAGTGAACAAACTATGGTGTACATGCTTGACGAAGTATAAGTTAGAAATCTCATGTCCCTTGAATACGAGGGCCGCTCCTCTTGCTACTCAAGTTTAGTCACCGATAAGTTCTTGTCATTGTAAGTACATGTGTATCATAGAGAACCGCCAACGGGGTACCCCTTGCCCGACGATACGGAAGAATACCCATATCAAAATGACAAGGCAAGCAGACAAGGAGCATCTCAGCAATCTTCTTATTTACCATGGGAATATGGTGCTTTTTTCTCTCTTTCCTCTTTTCATAATATCTCTTTTTTCTCAATATAGGACTCTTTTTTTATAAGAAGAATGCTTCATAGACAGCTCATTATGGTTACGCTGCAGGTTTCCACCATGTCAGCATGGATTAGACCAGCGGCCCCGGCATTTCTCTAACACATATACATAACTCCATGGACTTACAAGCTCCCCTTTCATTTCACACCGACGACATCCATATACAAAAGAGCATGATATGAACTAGGTACAAGTACCAAGTGCAATGTTGAAAGTGTTCCCCATGACAGCATGGTTCTACTAATTCCCAACAAATAAGTGCAAGCATATACAACATAGACGACACAATGGTTCAATTTTATTAAGGGCAAGAAAAGTAAAGTGTACCATCAAGTTCGTGAGAGCTTTAATCACTAGTTTTCTCATAACAAGTTTAATTCGGAAGGTAAACAAAAGCATGAATACACTTGGAATAGCTTAAGCTAGTAGGTAGGTATGGTGGACTCTTTGGAATAACTTGGTTTAGGGAGTTGGATGCATGAGTGGAACTCATACTTAGTTGTGGAGGCTAGCAAAAGACTGGGAGCGACAAACTAAGAGAGCAATAATGTCCATAATCATGCAGAGTGACAAAACATCATTGATCAAAGCATAAAGTGATACTACAAGTTGAAAACTAAAGGATCATAAAGGCTATGGTAACTTGACAGTGATAACATGGTGTGAGCATGCGCCAAGTCAACCCAAATAAAGCATCAAAGGAGAATACCACTATATTATGCTTTAATATGCTAAAACAACGCATGATTCATCCAAGGCACATTAAGCAATCTCAATTGTTTATAACAATTCATGCTACAGCAAAGAATACTAAGCATAAAGCCAAAACAATATCAAGCATGGTATGACAAAGCATAGGCCACAGTCAAAAACAAGCTCTTTTTACCACATAAGCATGAACTTTCCTACGCTTTTCCAATCCAAACCAAACTATTTGCAAACCAATGTATGAAAGAGAGGGGTCCAACCAATTTATTCAGAAAACTAAGCAAACAAAAGCAAACGAAAAACCAAAATGAAAATGCAAAAGAAGACACTCCAAGAACAACACAATTGTGCATGAAGCAATAAAAATGAAGTGTTTGGAAGAAACCTAGGATTTTTATTGATGAAGAAGAGGATGCCTTGGGCATACCCAAGCTTTGACGCTTGTACTTCCTGGATATTTCTTGGGGTGACACGCGTGGCATCCCCAAGCTTGAGCTTTAGTCCATCCTTCATCTCATTACTCATTACTTCCATACACCTGAAATTTTTCCTTCATACAAAACTTCACACAATCTTTATTAGCATCATTAGTGCACTCAAGATAATAAGTCTTAAGGTTCAGTTCGAACACCAAATAAACTTCCATTATAACACTAGCTACTGAAGCACTTCCCTCAAAAAGCTCAATTCCCTGAAAGAACTCAAAACGAACCAACAAGAAGGAAATGCAGAAAATGGCAGAAATCTGTCAAAACAGACCAGCAGGTAAAGACGAATTTTTTCGAAGACCTTCTGTTGCTCAAATCAAAAAGTGTTGAACTAACGAAAGTTATATAACTACCTGGGGAAGAAGCAAAAAACTTCACGCCTCAAAAAGACGTTCAGAAATTTTACACGAATTTTTACGGTGAAGCATAAAAATCTATTTCGGGACAGCAATTTTTCCCAATCATTACTTCTCTCTCATTAGAGGTTACTCTTGGCACAAAAAGCAAATAAAAAGGATCAGGAGAGGTTATTACTAAAGTAATAACTTCCAAGACTCATCTAAAACTTTTGGGTTATCTCCCAATAAGTACTTTTCTTTAACTCCTTTAAGTTAGGCATAAGAAGCAAGAAAAAGAATCAAGTGTTCTCAAATGAAGAAGCATTAAGACCAAATTTTGTTTTCATAGGAGAAGTAAAAGAAATCTTATCTCTCTTCTTAGGGAAGTTTTCTATACCTTTCTTAAGTGGGAGTTGATATTTAATGGTGCCTTCTTTCATATCAATAATGGCACCAACAGTTCTAAGAAAAGGTCTTCCCAAAGTAATAGGACAAGAAGCATTGCATTCAACATCCAAAACATAGAAATCAACGTGGACATAGGCATTGTTAACCATAATAAGAACATAATTAAGACTCCCCATGAGTTTCTTTTTAGCATTACCATCAAGTGGGACATTCAAATAACAATCTTCAAGTGGAGGCAAATCAAGCATATCATAAATCCTTCTAGGCATAATAGAAACACTACTAAGATCACATAAAGCTTTGAAATCAAAGTCATTCACTTTCAAATTAATGATGGGTTCCCAACCATCTTCTTGTTTTATAGGAATAGAAGCTTTATGTTTCATCTTTTCTTCTTTAATCTTTATGAGAGCATTAGTAATGTGTTTTGTAAAGGCCATGTTCATAGCACTAGCATTAGTACTTTTTGCAAGCTTTTGTAGGAACTTAATAATTTCAGAGATATTACAACCATCAAGATCAAAATCAAAATTATCATCTAGAGTGGTAGAACTATTACTAGCCTCAACACTAGTGGTGGTAATAGTAGAAACACTAATGTTTCTAGCAATTTCATCTTCTCTTTCCCACTTAGCATGTAATTCAGCTAATAGTCTAACATTTTCATCAATTCTTACTTGTATGGCATTAGTGGCTGCAAAGGGATTATCATTAGTTTCAGGTTTACCAGCCATTTTATTGAGCTTCGGCCAAAGATGCTATATTTCTTTCAGCACTAGAGAGTTTTTCCTCAATAGTTTTATTGAAAGCAGTTTGTTTACTAATAAAGTCTTTAAGCATGACTTCAAGTTCAGAGGGAGCACTACTATTATTGTTGTAGGAATTTCCGTAAGCATTACCATTGTTGGGAGGATATGGCTTATAATTGTTGTTACCAAAATTACTCCTATAAGCATTATTGCCAAAATTGTTATTTCTTATGAAGTCCACATCAACTTGCTCTTCTTGAGAAACCAAAGAGGCTAAAGGAACATTATTTGGATCAATATGGGCTTTCCCATTCACAAGCATAGACATAATAATATCAATCTTATCACTCAAGGAGGAAGTTTCCTCAATAGAATTTACCTTCCTACCTTGTGGAGCTCTCTCAGTAAGCCATTCAGAATAATTAACCATCATATTGTCCAGAAGTTTTGTTGCAGCACCCAAAGTGATGGTCATAAAGGTACCTCCAGCAGCTGAATCCAATAGGTTCCTTGAAGAATAGTTCAATCCTGCATAAAAAGTTTGGATGATCATCCAAGCAATCAGTCCATGAGTGGGACAATTCTTTACCAAAGATTTCATTCTTTCCCAAGCTTGAGCAACATGTTCATTATCAGATTGTTTAAACTTCATTATTTCACTTCTCATAGATATAATCTTAGCAGGAGGATAGTATTTTCCAATGAAAGCATCTTTGCATTTAGTCCAAGAATCAATACTATTCTTAGTTAAGGAATTCAACCATTCTTTAGCTTTTCCTCTCAAAGAGAAAGGAAACAATTTCAGCTTAATAATATCACCATCTACATCCCTATGCTTTTGCGTCTCACAAAGTTCAACAAAGTTATTTAGATGGGCAGCAACATCTTCATTACCAATACCAGAAAATTGTTCTCTCATAACAAGATTGAGCAAAGCAGGTTTTATCTCAAAGAAAGTATCTTCAGGCACAGGTGGAGCAATAGGTGTGCTCATAAAATCATTTTTGTTTGCTAGTGAAGTCACACAACTTAGTGTTTTCAAGAGTAGTCATTTTTTTGCGTTTTTGATAAAGAAAGCAAACTTGTAAAACTATTTTTTGTTGTGTTTTTTATAAAGAAACAAGCAAACTAAGCAAAACAAAAATAAAAAAGTAAAGAGATTGGTTATGAGGGACTCCCCTTGTGAAGATGTCCTTGACTCCCAGGCAATGGTGCCAGAAAAATGCTTGATGGCTCAGTGTTGATGTACAGCTCGTTGGGAACCCCAAGAGGAAGGTATGATGAGCACAGCAGCAAGTTTCCCTCAGTTATGAAATCAAGGTTTAATCGAACCAGTAGGAGCAAGGAAACACCCCAAAGGTGTTGCTAGCTGAGCCTTGACAGGGCGCACTACTGGTGCTAGTAGCAACGTGGAGACCTGCACAACACAACCACAGAACTTTGTCCCCAACTTGCGATGGGGTTGTCAATCTCACCAGTTTTGCTGAAAACAAAGGATTAAACGTATCGAATGGAAGGAAGTAATAGTTTGTAGAAATTAAACACAAAGCAGTAAACATTTTGTAGATTGTATGTAAAAGAAAGGATCGGGATCCATAGTTCACTAGAGGTGGCTCTCCTTAAGATAGATAACATGCTGGGTGAACAAATTACAGCGGGGCAATTGACAAACATCGAGAAAGCAATACATGCATATACTAATCATCTTGACTCCTTTGGAACTTGATTGGGCATTACAACATTATACATAGACCGCCATCCAACTGCATCTATGACTAATAATCCACCTTCAGGTTATCATCTGAACCCCCTCCAGTATTAAGTTGCAAGCAACAGATTATTGCTTTATGAATTGCGTGTAATGTAAACAATACGATTGTTCTATGAACAAAGGATCGTTGTTTTCTCCCTAGTAGCAACAGCACATCTAGTACCTTAGAGATTTCTGTCACTTCCCCAGATTACCAGAGGCATGAACCCACTATCGAGCATAAATAGTAACTATTGGAGTTGCTAGCATGTACTTGGCCAAGATAGCTACTAACAACGGAAAGCATGCAAGATCACAAATAACAAAGACATGATAGAATCAATAATCAATCTGAAATAGCATCTCAATATCCATCGGATCCCCGCAAACACAACATGTATGGATTACAAATAGATGATCTTGATTATTAACGGAGCTCACAAGATCTAAACATGAAAGCACAAAGGAGGAGAACCAGCCATCTAGCTACTACATGGATCCGTAGTCCAAAGATGAACTACTCACGCATCACACCGGAGGCTTGCATGGTGATGAAGAAGGCCTCCAGGGTGAATTCCCCTCTCCAACAGGGTGCCGGGAAGAGCTTCCGATCCCTCTCGATCTAGGGATGGAGATGATGGCGGCTACAGAGTGGATTTTTGATCGGGTCCTTAGGGTTTTCGTCCCGAGGGCATCTTATAGGCAGAAGGAGAGGCCGAGGGGGTGCTGGGGTCGGCCAGAACACCCCCTGGCGCAGGCCAGGCCTGGCCGTGCAGCCAGGTGGTGTGGCCGGCCCCCAACCCTTCTCCGTCTCATATGCTGGCATCTGATGACTTCCGGAAAAATAGGCACTTTGGCTTTTGTCCCGTCCAATTCCGAGAATATTCATTTTCTGACTTTCCTGAAACCAAAAATAGCAGAAAACAGGTAGCTGGCACTGTGGCTCTTGTTAATAGGTTAGTCCAAGAAATCATATGAAAAGTACTCCAAAGTGTGGACAAAACACAAGAAAGTGGATAAAACCAAGCATGGAACATCAAAAATTATAGATACATTTGCAATGTATCAGTCGCTACCAGGGGTAGCGATTGGAAGGATTTTGGGGCAAGAGCGGGCAGCCATCTGCGGAGCAAGATGAGGGAAAAGACATGGGGATTTACCCAGGTTCGGCTCCCCGTCGGGTAAAGACCTACTCTTGCTAGATTGTATTATCGGCGAGTGAGTTACAGGGGTGGCGAGCTCGGCGGCTAGGCAGCGAGTCGCTTGGATGGGGTGTCTGATGGAACGTAAGTACAGAAAGTACCCTAGGGAGGTTTATATAGGGGTACCTCGCTAGGGTTTATAGATATACAACCAAATCAGTTAGGGACTCGGAGGATTTGACCTAATCCGACTAGGCTTTAGCTACGCTTCTAGGCCTCCGGCTTCTAGTCGCCAGGCTCCCTCTCAGTCGCGGTCCTGCAGGCCCACTCGTAGAGGCCTTTGGCCTAGTTGAAACGTCCTACTAGGCATACCCCGTTTGGCATATCCCCATTAAACCCCAAAAATTACGCGTGACTAGTCAAATTCTGGTCAGACGCTGAGACCCACCATCGTCATGTCCCATCAGCACCACTCACGCTGGTGCCTGAGCTCATCCAATCATAAGCAATGACATCATTTGCACTGTCCTTGGCAGCAGCCTAAGGCCGATGTGTGTAACGGTAATTTTTCTTCGACTCCTTTAGTCTTTGCTCGAGTCTACGACTCGACCAAACACTCGGGGGCTACTCCTAACAGGAGTGCTGGTCACGCACCCGAGTATTTTCTGGGTCTAGTGAACATGCCACCTGTTTAAGAATGCAAGACACTTACATCTCAACCCCTCCTTTGAATCAACGATTCGATTACGGACTCGGGGGATACTCCCATAGGAAGCGTTGGAAGCTCAATCGACAAGTTATGGCCAATGACAGCAGTCGCCTTAAAGTCCCCACTCGAGTCTGCGACTCGAATAGGCACTCGGGGGGCTACTCACATAGGGAGCGCTGGTCGCGCACCCCTATGAAAAGAAAAAAATAGTTATCCATGGAAAAAAGCATTGACCACGTCCGCACCATGAGCATTTGAAGCATTCGTCGACTCCGCCTCATAATCACTGGAAATACCCTACAAAGAGACAATGTCTCCTGGGTCACCTGAATCACCTACGCGGTGAATAAACATTCGGATGTCGCATTTACAATGTGAAGATACGACCTACGAAAGGCCTGACAACGCACATGTTGCGCTCTGCTAGAAATAAACCATGTCAGCCTTGACGGACGTGTTAAGTGCTCATATAAAAACACTAGAATTCGACTCCGTAAGACCTCTGTGGTAGGATTCGAATTAAGCCAGCAATGTTCTGAATTTGAGTCCAGAGACTCAAGTTTGAGTAGACAGCGTTGTTTTTCCCCAAGGCAGTTAACTGATCTCGATCCATCGGATGTATCAGGCACGCATATCGACAATCCCCATGACACAAACCGCGGCACCCGAAAGCACTTTTGTATGAACTTGCATTCCACCCACTCGAAGACTTTATAGTCTCCACCTGAATCTACGATTCGGCTAGACACTCGGGGGCTACTAACATGGGTATACCATGTGGGTACTCATGTTTAGCCTATACGGTTCAGCCCAAGAGGAACTCGCGGGACAACTGAAGCCCAACAAGCATTCGGGTGGCCCAAGTCCGGAAGAAGGCGACTCTTTGAAGGACACGGCAAGCACTAGATAGATTTTCAAATGGGTAAAACCCTAATCTATAACTGACGCGGCCTCCTATCCCGAGACCTAGCCTCCATATATAAAGGCTAGGAGGGAGTAGCGAGAAGGACATCCACAACCCTAGCATACACCACACCAGATTATATCTACGCACCCCCTGTAACTTTCAACTCCTCTATAATCAAAGAGCATATAAGCAGGAGTAGGGTCCCTTCCGAGGGCCTGAACCTAGGTAAACTGCGTGTCCCCGATGTGCTTGTTTGCTAGCCGATTCCATCGCTCCCCAATTTCCCGAACCTAAGTCCATTAATGATGGGCGTTGACAAATTAACCCATAATCAGTGAGAGTAAATAATTTTAATGTGAATAGGTTGTGATAGAGGTAGAGAGTAAACAATGTCAAGCGATGAAACTGTAATAGGGCTAAAGCGTTCTCAGGGAGTTCTAGATATGCCACTAGCATGTAGTAATAAAAATGACCCATATATGTTTGTCTAATGTGTATTCTTAATGTTTGGGTGGAAAACCCCATTATAGGAAGGCATCTTGGCTTCGTTCATCCCTCCCCTCATAACCACCACTCATCATCAGATGCAAGCACGCATGATTGCACAAGTGATTAAAGTCTCCTTATTGCTATGGAGATCCCTACTTTGGATTCCCCTGATCCTCATTGATCCTTTGCTTTGGGATAATGGTGTAATATGTCACATAACACAACAACCCCTCTACAAAGTCCCAACGCAATCTCTACCTTTTCCCCGTGGTAAAAATCACTACGCAGTCAGCGTTCGCATAGCAACTAAGGAGAACATTTAAATATATAAATATACAAATAAGAACAAACACATCTTTATTTTAATTCATAATAATGCTAGGGTTTTTTTGTCTCCCAAAGAACAATGAAACTACACATACATGGATACAATCAACATCATGATAATATGAATGGAGTATGAAGGTAATGATGAATACACATGCAAATCCACACTAGGATTTGGAATTACAGTGAGATGGATGAGGGGAATAATGATGGCGATGCAGATGGTGTTGGTGATGATGAGATTGATGCCCCGACCTCCACGATATTAGTCAGGATGGGAATGGGACGACCCGGCCCTGGCCCTGGCCCCAGCCCCATGGCCTTGGGGTCAATTTTAGAGGCCACGGGTCGGCCCATTTTGAAAAAAGGCAGTGGCCCCGCTGGCCCAATGGGTATCGCGGGTCAACCCAAAAAATAGCAACAAGTTGAATATATTATGGTAAATATTTAATAGTTATAGATTTTTGTTATAGAATTTTTTACATAATTATTAAGAATATAGGGCAAAATTTACACGTGAGAAAAATCAACCAAAACAATGTCAATTTGGGACCTGTAGCTAACCTATCATCCATGCATGTACTAAATTACAGTTTAGTGAAGCATCCAGACATGGTACGCATCCAGCTATGCGACAGATAGTATTCATTGTCTTCATTCGAACATCTAATGTAGAGGTATTTTAAATGTATCACAAATATTGAAAATCGTGGGTCGGCCCTAGTGACCCATTGGGTCACCCGGTGCCGGCTTTGTTGACCCAAATATTTTTTAGGGTCAACCCGTATGATCCATTGGCCTTGATTTTTTGGGTCGGGTCGATGACCCGGCGGACCGACCCAGCCCATTCCCATCCTGAGATATTAATGGTGGAAAATATGAATGCCCTTCTACAAGTTCCCATCTGGATCCTTTCCGGAGACGAAGTTTCATGGTTTTCTGGTGGTCGCAAATGTCTAGTCCCCGATCTGATCACATAGTGTGAAATTACTTGACGAGGCAATGACGTGGAGACATTGTACGGTGGCGAGTACGGTATCTATGCCCAAACTGTATGATTAAAGATATTGGACCTCTTGTTGCGTTTCTTTTCTCCTTGGCTTTCCTCCTAGGTGCGTGGATATTTGTATGGAAGGATTTTAATGCCTCTAGTTAGCATATTTGTGGCCAAAAATGACAGCTCAATTGATTTTTTCATCAATCTCCTTAAATCTTGGATCCTAGTATAATAGACATAAAAAGTGCGCAGGTGTGCAGTAAAATACTAAATCCCTACACTAGTAATGCATCAAGAGTAAACATGATACAAAATGCACTCATCACTCGGTAGGTTCATCTGGATCCTCTACAGTTACTATTCCTGTAACTTCGCTTATTGCTGATCCGTCGAGAGCCCAAACACATCTTTAACATGGTATTGTCAAGCCCAAAACTATTACTTATGGCCATGTGCGCTGTGATTGACTCCCTTTTACAAACCTTTGTAGTTCCGATGAACTAATCATTGTACATGAGGATCTTGGTGATCCTAAGTGGATATATGCTATGGATGAGGAATACTATGTGTTGATGACCAATAAAACTTGTCACTTATTCCTACCTAGTAATGGAAGAAATGTCAATGACTGAAAGTGGTTTAACAAAATAAAAAAGGTGTGATCGTACCATTGATAGGTATAAAGATTGTTTGGTTGGTAAAGGATTTAAGCAACACTATGGAAATGATTATGAGGACACATTTAGTCTTGTTGTCAAGACGACGGCTATACGTTTGGTGTTGGCTATTGCTGTTTCGCAAGGATGAAATCTTCACCAAGTTGATGTGTAGAACGCGTTTTTCATGGTGTTTTGAAACAAGAGGTCTATATGAAGCAAGCTCCTGGTTATGAGGACGGCGCTCAAATGGGACACATTTGTACGCTTGATCACTGGCGGAGCTTCAAAGAAAATCTTGGGCGGCCCAAACTAAACCAGAGCACTAATGTCTTCTCTGGCTATGCTTGCCCATGGTACCTAAATTGCAATTCTTAAAGAACAATGATGAGTTATTCAAGCCCAGATTGTTTACAAATTCCTTTAGTTGCTACAACCAATAGGGAAATTGGTATTGAGAGAGAATTAAGATGCAATGATTTTTCATGAAGTGATTTGGGAAAAAATGAATTATCTCTCACTTGCAATGTGCTCTTTGTCTGGGAAGAACTGGAGGCCCGAAGCAGCTACAGGCTTGCACTTGCAACAGGAAAATCAGTAAAGACGGAGGAGATGGAGATCCATGGACTGGGTCGACGGATCGCCGCTGCTATTTGTCTGTCTGCCTGTGTTTGCTGCTTGTCTGCTAAGGGCTTGGGGATTTGGGGTTTGGTGCCTGGGCGCCCTCACCGGCATGCCGGCGCTACTTGTTGTTGGACTGCCGTCGCACATGGGATTGATTCTCTTTGGCAATCTGGCTGCTACCTTCACCACGCCATCCCACCGGCTCACAGCAGGTGCCAAACTAGCGCCATGGACACGCCGTTGATGAGCATGGACAAGGAAGCGTGGAACAAATAACTGCCCACCTACCTCTTGCATGGACCAGGATGGGTTAATGGGATTTACACACAACGGCATAGGTATAAAAAGACTGGGTGGGCCATGGCCCAGTTTTGACCTCACTAAGCTCCGCCAATGCGCTTGATAAGGATTTGTATGGACTTAAACAGGCACCTCATGCTTGGTACTCTTGAATAAGTTCTAAGCTTCGGTCTCTTGGCTTTTATGCATCTAAGGTTAATGCTTTTCTGTTTTTCTACAACAAAGGGGTATATCCATCTTCACCCTCATTTATGTAGATGGTATTGTTGTTGCTAGCTCATTTATGTAGATGGTATTGTTGTTGCTATCTCATTAGAGAAGGTTGTTGATGCTCTCCTTCATGATCTTGGAATGGATTTTGTGTTGAAGGATTTAGGGGCTCTACACTATTTTCTTGGGATTGAAGTTAAAAAGGTACATGATGGTATTATTCTCTCTCAACAAAGTATGCTCATGAGTTACTTGGCCGAGTGAAAATGAAGATGTGTAAAGCAGTTGATACTCCACTGTGAGTGTCTGAAAAACTATCCCTAGCTAATGGAGATGTGTTGAGTAATGATGATTATGTTCGTTACGAGTATCATTGATGCTTCGCAGTATATTATTTTAAATAGACTATAGACTATGTTTTCTATAAACAAGGTATGTCAGCTTCTACATGTGTCTACTGTAGTTCATTGGACGGTTGTCAAACGTATCTTGAGATATTTACAAGGTACGATCTCACTTGGGTCATGTTTGAGAAAGTCTGAGTCTATCTTGGTCAGTGTTTTTTCTGATGTTGATGAGGTAGGGTGTCTAGATAACAGAAGATCAACCGGTGGCTTTCCAATTTTTCTGAAATCTAATTTGGTCTCATGAAATGCAAGAAAATGGGCTACAGTCTCACGGTCTAGTACAGGTTGAGTACAAGACGTTAGCCAAAGCCACAACTAACGCTATATGGATCTAGTCTTTGCTTACTGAGTTGGAAGTGACGCAGTCTCGAGAAACATGTTTATGGTGTGACAATATTGAACCTACGTACCTCTCTGCTAATCTGGTGTTTCATGCTAGGGCAAAACATATTAAAATTGATTATCATTTTGTTTGAGGGAGGGTTGCTAGAAACTTTGGGTTCATTCTTTCTAGAGGTCAGATGGCTGATGGGTTCGTAAAATCACTTTCTACACGGCAGCTAGAATTGTTTTGTCGCCATGGTAACTTAGATAAATTATGATTGAGAATGCTAAACTGTATATACGTCTAGCCGTGTAGATTCACATATTATTTTGACAATCTTTTGTTTTTTTTTATATTTAGAAGTAGTTTTTGTCCTGTCTAAGCATGTGCCACCGGTGCAAAATAGCTTGTGTAAGTTGACGTATAGCTTTTATATGCTCCTCCTTCCTAGAAAGGATGTTCTATATTTGTCTGCATTCGCATATATCTAGACACTAATGTGTCGTTAGATACATGTTAGATAGATGTGAATCTACACGAACTTGCCACATCTTTTTTGGATGAGTGAATTCCTCCTTTTAGCCCCTAGTTATGCATTTGTGACATTAATTACCTCATCGAATGAAATTTTGTTTGGATTGCTCCTTTTAGAAGTTTTGAATCCTTATTTTCTGATATGTGTCTATTGGACAAGGTGTAAAGTGTTGACCGGAGTTTAAATGTATCAAGACAATGACGAGGAATTTAAAATATGGGTACAAGAAGTATAAACATGATTGTCGAACATGTCCTCCGATCTTACACATTTTAACGCGTCACCACGGCGTAACATGCCAGCTCTATGTAACAAAAACAAGAAAAGTGCTAAATCGGGATAAAAATGTCTAAAGGCTCTCAAATGAGATATTTCGTTTTTAGTTCCACTAAATAGAGTAATTAGTGTCACAAATGCACAACTGGTAAAAAGTGAAATTCACTCTTTTTGGGTAGAGGGAGTACTACATTATCGTGGTTTCTATAAATTCAAACATAGTTTGCGCTGGCAAAAGATGCCAAGTTGTTAGAACGGTTATATAAGTGTTCTGTTTATCATCCGAAAGAAAACCTTTGGAAGCAACAAAAGGTAGTACTACCAATCATCACTTTCGAAACAGGAGTAGTATTTGGTCAAGGGGTGACATAGCACGTGTGCGTGTCTACCTAGACCCCGCATGTTGACCGACCAGGCTCTCTTGTAGGCATAAGTGGCTACCGGTGCTTTGCATACAGCTAGCGGAATAGAACAAGGAAACTACTATACACACGACGGACTGATTTCCGATTTGTGTACGACGATTGATTCAGTGATGCTGTTGCATGCAGCGGAGGTGATCGATGGTTCTGTTGAGTTGTCGTTCGCGTGTCGGACAGAAATCTGTCAGTGCGTATTTCTTCTAACCCTACCTAGTAAGAGGAGGAACAAGTGGCGGAAATAGTCAGGTACGCTCTGACTCTTCAATTTTTACACGGAAATTGTCGAGCCACATGGCGGAAATGTTTATTTCAGGCCAACGGAAGATTGTATACCAGTATGATAGGTAGTCCACCGTCTCGAGAAAATAGATATTTCTTCTGATTATACTACTAGTATACATGTAACTTGAGAATACTCGTTAGTCAAATATACTATTCATCGGTTCGAAAATAAGCGATTTGAATTTGCTAGCTGCACATGTATCTAGACATATTTTAGAGTGCATATACGTGTGAAACTAATTTAAACCACTTATTTTCGTATTAAAATTTAACAATTAATTCATCGATCCCCCAGCCTACCAGAGTTCAAACCCTAGGTTTGACGCTTTAGCATAAAAGCGGAATATTTTTCAGTGGGAGGCGACGTTTCCGTCGATAGCGAGGCGCATATGGTGACTTCGTCAATCTCAAAACCCGCCGACTCAGTCTCTCAAAGATGCTCACAGGGATAGGGTGTACGTGCGTGTGTTTATAGGGTGAGTGTATGTATGCATTATGAGCGTCTGCGTTTATACTGTGTTTCTCAAAAAAAGATAGCAATGATCAGGTGGGATCTAATGGTGTGTACTCAGTCAAGTTGGTCTATAAGGCTTTCTTCCGGGTACAACCTTCGTCCAAATCACATAGCAGATCTAGAAAGCGCGGACACCTTTTAGCTATAAGCTTTTCGCTTGGCTTGTCTTCAAAAACAGGTGTTGGACAAGTGACATGCTTCAACATTGTCAGCTAGCTCTTGTTCACTTTGTGACCAACACCTAGAGACCCTGCAGCGCCTCATGTTGGATTGTGTGGTCTCTAGGGAGATCTGAGGCCGGTTCCTATGGTGGACTACAAGGACATGTCCCACGGCTAATCGCCGGGTTGTGTGGACGATGCTTATCCTGATCTTCTGTTGCATCTGGAAACTTCGAACCAGCGTGGTTTTCAATGGAACCGTGTCGACTGCTGCGACGATCAGAGAAGATTTTGATAGGTGGTGTTTAGCGGATCTCTTTTAAGACCGATGGTTTTAGTTTTCCGTTGCCCTTGGCTCGGGCATGGATGGATGGAGGTTAGACTCCCCTGTATCAAGGAGTGGTGGCAGTAAATTTGCCGCTTTGCGGGTGTTGTATGCCGTCTAGTACTTTTCTATATGATTAATATACCTTTCATTACGTATTTTAGACAGGATGTATTTTAGAGTAAAATAACAATGATAGAATAACAATGATACAGTACTGCTCGCTCGCGGCTAAGGACAGCGACCAGGTCAGGGCTATTTAAATTATACTCTCGGATCTGGTCATACGGTGTGAGATTACTTAGTTTATTAATTAAAGGACGATACGGGAGATTATTGTCGATCCGGTGGAGACGGAGTTCAGTAGGCTTGGGCCCATGTGTCTTAACGAGCATACTCCGTGAGATGCGTGAAAGAGTATAATTTCAGCTTTCTTGCAGAGTCAAATATTTTAATGTTTGACTGCGTTTATATAAAAGGGCACAAACATTTGTGACACAAAATTAGTATCACTAGATTTATAACAAGAGATAACTGTACCAGCGGTCCTAATTCTTTATCAGTACCTTCAGTTTGGCCCTAAATCTTTGAAATTGAACATCTGAGTCCTAAATCTTTCCTAGGTGATTCATCTGAGTTTCTATTTTGCTCTGATCACTTTGACCTATCTACGTGGCACATTGACCACTGCCACGTCGGCAGTATGGACCCAGCAGAGGTACTAGTTGGACATAAAAATTTCTAAAAAGATCCCTGGTTCTATTTGTACTTGCTTTAGGTGCAAATTTTACGGCGCGTTGATTAAAAAGGCCCCTATGTTCTATTTGTGCTAACTTCACGCAGACGCCTAGGCGGTTTTGGCCAGTTCTCACATTAATGAACTCGATCTACGCCTTAACCCTCAATTAGCAACATGTAATTGTGTACTAGTACCTGCTAACTCAACACCAAGGCAGCTCGATCCAAATCCCCTCAAAAGAAAAAAAAAATCTTCTGAATATCGATGTGAATTGATTATTAATTAACCTAACTTCAAATCGGATATCGAGACGTAATATGTCTGGCAAGACTGCTGCCGCCGCTGCTGGTACGTACTGATGCATGGTCGCCAAGCACATTTAGTAAATAGGTACAAGGTGCATGCATATGTGAGATCGATTGGCCAATTACTCACTTTCTTTTCTGCATGCGAGGTACGATGAATTTGTCAGTTAATTAGGATTCTCCGTTAAGGTACCTCAAAAAAAGTTAAGTAATCTTGCATGGACGATCCGCCATCCTCCATCGCGCATCAGATTACCTGCAAAAACTAAGGCCTAGTGCATTGTATGTGTCGCTCCCGTATAGCTACCAGCAATTTCAAACGCGGCCACAGTTACGTAGTTAAGCAAGATTAGTTAGCTAATCGAGGACAACTGGACATGGTGCAAGTGCACCCGTACATGCGAGCAATACAGGATGGCGTCACCGGTGTGACAGCGCGGTGGCGATGTCAACTCAGTTAGGGACGAGCTCTTTGCCGGCTGCGAGTCCGCTACGGGCCATGTTTTAGAAGAAATGCAATTATAAGGGTCTATCTGTAAATATATAGGCTAACTAGTATGTCTCACTACTGACATGGCAACGGTCAACGCGGGTCAAACCAATTTAGGAGCTCGTATGAATTAGTTATCAAAGATTTAGGACCTAGACGTGCAATTTTAAAAAACTAGGACCAAAGTGAAGGTGAGACGAAAGAATTAGGACCGCCCATTCAGTTTACTCTTATAACAAAATACTACATTTTTATCATAAATGTTGGAATCTTAGGCAATTTTCACATGAGATTAATTACCAAAATCAAGGTTATGTAAGCACTAACAGATCTAATCACATGCAGCCAAATAACCACATCTAGTAGATCTGAAAATCTAGCAAGAACTAGTGCATACAAAGAGAGGAATAGCACGTACAGTTGACCGGAAAGGTCATCACCGCAGCAACACCTTGGTTGTTGTCGTTGTCGCCCATGGTACTATTGAGGTCGTCGATTGCTGAAGAAGAACACACGAACGGAGGCGAGCAGTCGCGCCGAGACGCTCTTCAAAAACCTTATCGCCCGTCTCCCGGTGCAGGATCTCAACGGATGGGGTTTCGGAGGTCTGCTCTTCCGGACAGCAGTGCACGCAGCCGTCGAGATGGGGAAGCCTAGAGAGCAGCGCAGCAAGAGGAACACATGACGAGAGAGACAGAGAAAGAACGGGATGCCTCTAGATCTGTTCAGTCTCTCCCTCTATAGCATGGGAGGTGAGCCGACCGAGTCACCGCGCGATGGAAAACAAGGACACGCGTCAAACATGCACACGAATGTTGACACGTACCCAACAGCTGGTGCACCAAGCAAAAATTTAATCTTTCACAAAACGAGTTTCTAACTCGAACTCGATTTATGAAACACGACGCGCGTGCGGGCAAGGCGAGACGAGCGGCGGAGGAGGAGGAGTGCGTGTGGACTCTTCTCTTCTCACTCACTTAGTGGGAGTAAAACAACTCACATTATAAGCTGGTTCAACTCTCTCCTAACTAGCAATGTGGGACTAAATTTTGTCTCCCACGTAGCTTTCAAACTGCCATAATAGATGGGTCTTGAGATTTCAGGATTTATTAGACTAGATGGGTTGCCCAGATAAAACGCGGCCCATATAAATCTAACAATAAAGTTACTTGATTTATTTAGTTTTTTTTTAGCATTACTTGATTTATTTAGTATTGTTGTACTTTAACGCAAACTTGGAAAGTGTAAAATACACTAGTGCACACCCCCCCTCTAACACCGGTTTGGAGGGCCCTCTAATAGCGGTTGTAGAACCGCTGTTGAGGGTTCAGTGTTAGAGGGGTCCCCCCTTTAACACCTGTTCTTACGAACCGGTGTTAAAGGGTGGCGCACGTGGGGCTGCCGCAGGGCTCAGGCCCCCCCACAAACCGGTGTTAAAAGTTCTGTGCCGCGGCAGGAAAAAGAGATAAATCTCTGTCGCGGCAGGAAAACGGCCTAAATCTCTGCCGCGGCAGAGTTCTGCCCCTGCCCTGTTCTGGGCGTATTTCTGCGGCGCGGCGGGGACGGGGAGGGGGGGAGGGGGAATCGATCGGGAGCGGTATACACATACATCGTCATCGGTACATACGAGTACATGAATAATTAAGCAACTATTATTATACACAACATCGTCATTGTGTGGTATTCTCCGTAAACGTTGAAGCATCAAGTACAAGACAAACACGTTCAAGCATATATACAACGTTCATTTTGGTGGATATCTAAAGAGTTCTCCGCCAGGCGTGACGACCTCATCAAGTATGAACCCCGCCAATTCCTCTTGAATGGCTCGTATGCGGTCAAATGGTAGGAGTTGGTCCCGCATCCGTTCGATCTGAATATATATGAAGAATGGGGTCAATATATATAAGAATAAAACTCAACATAATTAATGGTAATAAAATAATGTTCTGTACTTTGTTTACTTACTCTAAGTTGTTCTAGTGCAGCTTGGCCCGTCGCACATATCGTGTTGCGAATGAACTCGCAAACATAGTACCCACATAAGTTATTGTCGTGTCCCTGATGCGCGCACTTTACGAGAATAGAGAGTTCAATCAAAATAATAATCAATAAAGCATGATATAATGGAATTGGAAGCAGAATCAAAGAGATACGCAGACCTAGCTAGCTAGTATTACTTACATTTTGGTCTAAAATTTTTAGTTCTTCTGACCATTCACCCACGGCCCTGCCCGTGAACCTTTTCCAAACCCTGTCCGGCAAAGAAAATGGATAAAGGAGTAATTAATTACTTGTTGTCACGAAAGTTGCCGATCTAGTGCGATAATATGATTGAAATTACCTCTGGAGCATCTCTCTAAAGTCTGCCCATAGCTCTTTTTCTTTTTGTAATGAGTCCATGACAAGGACTTTTGCGGAGTCAGGTTGAATGACTAGCAGAATAAAGTGGAACCTGCGCACGCATAACTCATCATCAGTTACACTTAACATCGAGTAAGCCGAAACAGAATGTGTACAAGAGAGGGTAACAGTACTCACGAGAAGTTGTAAGGCAATAGTATTTCCCTTTTGGTTTGTTGTCTCAGTAAAGACCTTAGCAATAAATCTTCAAAAGGTCCTCCTTTCATGCATTCCATAACCTTTTTCCTGTATAATAGTATATACATATATGGTGAGCATATATATATACATGCAATTAATGAAGTGAATGAGATGAGATAGAAAATACAGAAATAGTACTTACACACAATAAAGGCTCATGGCAGCTTTGTCGAGTTCCTTCTGATTGAATAGAAAATGCAAGTCTTGAATGTTGAAGTCGATCTCGTCGTCTCCGCACAAGAAAATCTCATCTCTTATATGCGCCGTGATCCATTCATCTTTCTCGTCTTGCAGAAATCAAGGTACCACTTGTGCAATCTTCGCATCTTTGTTGGTAGATTCTTGAGCTCCTCTTTCTTAACGAGATTCTTCCCATACTTCCATGGTTGTATGGGGTTGGCATCGCATTTGGGCAAGTTGTCTCCCATGATGTTCAAGTATGCAATGTAAGTCATCCCCATATCATTGGCCTTTCTTTGTAGCTCTGCCTCGTAATCATTTACGGGAGGAGCGTCCCGTGTGTCGAACACTTGGAGCGGGGCGCATGATTGGTTTTCCTGCTCTCCGAGCATGGGAACTGTTTTCTGGGGTGCCGCACGACTGCTACTTTCAGTCTCCCTACGGCGCCTTGCATCCGCCTTCAAAATCTGGCGCTCGTAGTCCGGCACAAGTGGGGTTTCAGGTTTCAAAAGATTTTTGTAAAACTTCTCCACCACCGCCGGATCTATTTTCTCCTTTGGCTTGGCCCGTCTAGGTGCAAAGAATTTCTTGACCTCTTCTTCCGAGATCCTATTGGTCTCCTCGTCGCTGCGATTCCACGGTAAAACCGGCAATGGCTTGGCGGAAGGCTGCGGGACGTAGTTTTTTGAACTCTTTGCCGTACGGTTTTCTGCGGATTTCTTTGTGGCAGTGCTAGTGATGCTCTTCGTGGCAGTGCTCTTCCGCTTACGCTGAGGAGATGGCTGAAGCGCCGGAGATGGCTGACGGGCAGGAGATGGCTGGCGCGCCGGAGATGGCTACCGCGCAGGAGAAGGCTGAAGCGCCGGAGATGGCTGCCGCGCAGGAGATGGCTGAAGCGGCTCAGACTGCTGACGCTGCGGAGACGGCGGGGGTGCCAGTGGCCTCCAATTTGGAAGCACGATGTGTTCCTTCTTCCAAAGAATGGTTGTTTTCACTGCAAATTTGAGTTGAGTTTCCCCTTCACCTGTAGCATGGTCAAGCTGTGCTTCCTCATATTCCTTCACAACCTCATCCACCCCGACAATAGCATAGCCATCTGGAATCGGTCGGCAGTGGTAAGTTCCACCAGCTACAGGAGGTAAGGCATAGCCGACAGCCACCTTAATGGATAAGCCCATTAATCTCACATGCAGCTCAGCGTGTTCGCTCTCCGTGATCTCATCCACGGGGTATCGAGGACCCGCCATTTCAAGCGTGGGCTGCACGTTCTCCGTGGAAGCCACGCTGCTTTTCCGCGTAGAGTCTAGGCCGCCGGCAGATTCCAATGCAGGCTCTTCGTGCCGCTGAGATGGACCGGTAGCTTGATGGCTCTATTGTGCATTCACTTGCGCCTGCAGCGCCACAAGTGCATGTTCTATCTGTGTCATCCGCTCTGTACGCTCTTTTTCTTTTCTGCCGCGCCATCTGTAAGAGTCACTCCACTCGGCAAACCCATCCTTCCACGTCATACCCCCTGTGCCTCGTGCATGTCCAGGGTGTTCTTTTTTACCGATGGCGCGTGTGAGCTGGTCATTCTCTCTGTCGGGATGGAAGGTACTGGCGGCTGTTTCCTCGTATGCCGTGATGAGTTCAGTGACGGGTTTGGCAAGGAGGGTTGGGAAGATACACAATCCTGTTTCTGGGTCCAACCTTGCCCCGATTCCGTAGAACCAAGTCTTTGCACGTAGGTCCCACCCATGTGTCTGGGGTGTGATCCTTCTGTCGCGCAGGGCCTTCTCAGCTTCCTCCCACTTAGGCCTCTGAGATATGTAGCCACCTGACCCTGTCCTCTGGTGATATTCCTTCTTCTGGGCATTTAGCGTATTGGTTTCTAACCTCTTTGTAGCTATAGCACCTTCCTTGTATGCCACAAATTCGCGCCAGTGAGGTCTTATCTTCGCATAATGTGCGTCTTCGAAATCTGGAGTCTCGGGAGCTTTGACAAATTTGTTCAATTTTGTCTTCCAGTTGCGGAAAGCGTCAGCCATCTTCTTTAGAGTCCACTCTTTGACCTTTTCCTTTATAACCGGTTTGTTTTCATCCTCCTCTGGTGGAAGGGTGAATTTACCAACAGCGAATTCCAAAGCGTTTCTTTGGATCTTTCATCGACAAAGGTACCGTCGCCCTTCTTTGGCTTATTCCAATATTCAATTATGATTGGGATTTGGTCCCTAACAAGAACTCCAGCATGACGTACAAATTTGTCTGCGGCCTTCTTGGGCTCCATCGGCCTGCCATCAACACGGACTGCTTCGATCGTGAACTTTGCACGATCTTTCAACCGATGGCTCGCGCCTCGCTTGCTCTTTTCCGTAGAAGAAGATGGTTGCTGGCTGGTCGATCCAGAGGGCTAAAAGAAGAAAGAAGCGTTAATTAATACATGTAGAAGAAGATTGTTGGTGGAAGTCAGCAGAGGCTTAATCAATGCATATACCTCGCCGGACTTTGTAATCACTAAATTGCGTTCACCGGAGTCTTCATCTTCTCCATGACTACTTGAGCTGTCATCATGTCCCTCCAAGTTCAGATATTGTGAGGTGTCCTCATCGATAATGTTCTCCATTATTTCTTCTTCTTCAAGGTTTCTACTAAGTGGATCCATAGTTTCTAAAACAATAATATTATCTAGAGTAAGAGAGTAAACATTCAAGTGGACTTGGATTCATACACAAATATACATATTATTCATACAAAAATACACAAATAAATACACAAATGAAATTAAAACCCTAAGGATGCTTGATCATTTTAAACGAGTTCCGAGGGGTCCAAACCCTAATTCGGAGAAATCCCGGATGCATATGAGAGGGGCTAGCTATAGTGGCTGACCGGAGGATGGTCCAGAAAGCGGCGGCTGGCGGCGCTGGAGAGCGACCTAGGGCGTGCGAGGTAGCGAGTTCGCCTCAGCGTGATGCGGCCTACCTAAAACGGGCGGCGCCACTACCTAGGGTCACCGGAGCGACGTTAACGACGACGGCCAGCGACGGCGCTTGCAGAGCAGCGAGGTGACGACCCTAAACTAATACTAACTATAAAATACACTAAATAACCCTAAACTAAATACACTAAACTACACTAAATAATAACCCTAAACTAAATAAATAACCCTAAACTAATAACCCTAAACTAAATAAACCCTAAACTAAAAACCCTAAACTAAATAAACCCTAAACTGATACTAACACTAAATTACTAATAATACACACTAAACTACACACTTATAAAATACTAATAACTAATTATATACATATATGCAACAATATATACAACATATATGCAACAATATATGCAACAATATATATATATGCAATTACACACAAATAAAATTATTCATACACAACAATATATATACATAGCGGATCCGAGCGGGGGTGTTGGCGCGCGGCGGATCCGAGTGGCGGCGACGGGGGTGGCGGCCGACGCGGACGCGCGCGGTGGCCGACGGGGCTGGCGCGGCGAGGGGCATCGACTGCGACGGTGACGGCTCGCGCACGGGGAGGGGGGCGACGGCGCTCCCGCGGGATGGCGACGGCGAGGGCGGCGACGGCGAGGGCTGGACGGCGCCGGCTCTCCTCTGCTTTTCTCTGCGCGCGCGCTTTCGATCTGGCTGGGGGGGAAGAAGGAAGGGGAAGGCGCGCGTTATAACCCCCTCCCCCCGTTTAACACCGGTTCGTGGCTCGAACCGGTGTTAAAGGGGGGAATTCGTTTCGCGCCTGCACCCCCCCCCCTTTAACACCGGTTCCAGCCACGAACCGGTGTTAAAGGGGGGCGCGCGAAACGAAATAAATGCGACCCCCCTTTAACACCGGTTCGTGGCTGGAACCGGTGTTATAGGGGGGGCATTTATTTCATGCATTAAAGGGGTGGAGGCATTTATAATTCAAAAAATAGGATATGAATTTAGAAAATTCATATCTTATTCATTTCAACTAAGAAAAATATGAATAATATATCATAATTTTCAGAAAAATAATATCTATCCATTCATGTAAAAACATTTTATATTTACTTTAGATGAAAATTTTCAAAATGATTAAAACACTTACATATAAATTTTGATTATTCAATTCAAACAAAAATAAATTGTCAAATCCTAAAACTTTGAACATAAGAAATATTAAGCATCTAAAAAGGAATCTAACCCTATTTTATTAGAACAAATCATATTTTATTTTGTATTAACATTTTTGAATTGATTGGATATTTAAATGCCGCATCTTTTGTATACACTTGAATCTGACAAAGCCTCGCTCAACTTGCATTGGATTTTTCATAAAATAGCATATTGTGAACCTAAAAATGATTTTTGTAAAAAATCATGAGCATCGTATCATGTACCTGTAGTTCATATCTAACCCACTTCCTGCCGTTTCGGCAGGAATTTGTCTTTTTCACCAGAGGTGGACAGAAAGGTTTCAGATTCCCCTGTTGGTACATTGTCCATATAAGGTGGTCTAGTATTTTTGTAAAATGTGGTGGTGGTTTTTTGAATTAGCCATTTGGTGGTTGCTTCACAAAACCGTCCGTTTTTTATGCTCGGAAAATGGAAAATGCCTTTTTGGTGCGATAAAAAGGAAAACTTCCTCTTGCAACATTGTTTGCCATGCCATGATGCACATGTATGCACAATATGGCCATATTATCACAAACTATGCCTTGATTCTAGCCATAACATTGGTCATTTGACCCGAAAGCCAAGAAACCTCGAATGAGATAGGTCATTTTGTGAAGGAGATAGAACTGGAATTAAAATACAGAATGCAACTAATAGTAAGTTACATAAAGCAACTATACTGTTAACTGAAGAAATATGACATTGATTTCCATGTTGAGACACATATGTATGCCAGAAATGGCTCAATTAATACATATAGTCAATCTTATGATCGCGTCGGCCGTAACCATGGAGTATCAACACCGTTTAACAGGATGGTTGGGTCAGTCTTCACTCTGAAGGGCAGAATTTCATCAAACTTATTATAATCTTCTGACATGTCTGTCTTGTCCTCCACTCCCACGATGTTTCTTTTCCCTGAAAGAACTATGTGACGCTTTGGCTCATCGTGTGATGTATCTGTTTGCTTATTTTTTCTTTTTTTCGGTTTGGTAGACATGTCCTTCACATAGAAAACCTGAGCCACATCATTGGCTAAGATGAATGGTTCGTCTAAGTTCTTGTCTACCTTCATAAGATTGTTGAGATCCACCGTTGTCATTCCGTACTTCTTGTCTACCTCAACCCCCCTCCTGTTAGCTTGACCCATTTGCATCGAAACAAGGGGACCTTAAAATTAGGTCCATATTCAAGTTCCCATATCTCCTCTATGAACCCATAATACGTGGTCTTTTGCCCATTGTCTTCTACTGCATCGAAGCGGACACCACTATTTTGGTTGGTGCTCTTTTTATCTTGGACTATCGTATAAAATGTATTCCCATTTATCTCGTACCCTTGGAAAGTACATACAGTCGAAGATGGTGTCCTGGCCAACAAGTACAGCTGATCCCCAACAGTGGTGTTATTCGTGAGAAGTCTTTGCAGCCAGCCGCCAAAACTCGCCATGTGTTCACTTATAATCCATTCATCAGAATGCCCCGGGTGTTTGAGGCGTATTAAATTCTTGTGTTCATTGATATACGGGGCAACCAAGATAGATCTTTGTAAAACCGTATAGTGTGCTTGATTGAGAGAATTCCCGTCCCTACATATCATTGCTTTACATCCTAGGGTGCCTTTTCCACGCAGTCTCCCCTCATGTCGTGATTCTGGAACACCAATCGCCTTAAGGTCAGGAATAAAATCAACACAGAACTCAATGACCTCCTCTGTTACATAGCCCTTGGAGATGCTTCCTTCTGGCCTAGCACGGTTATGAAGATATTTCTTTAAGACTCCCATGTACCTCTCAAAGGGGAACATATTGTGTAGAAATACAGGACCGAGAATGACAATCTCTTCTACTAGGTGAACCAGGAGATGCGTCATAATATTGAAGAAGGATGGTGGAAACACCAACTCAAAGCTGACAAGACATTGGGCCACATCTGTCTGTAACCCTGGTAGGCTTTCTAGATCGATTACCTTCTGAGATATTGCATTGAGGAATGCACATAGCTTCACAATGGGTACTCGAACATTTTCAGGTAGAAGCCCCCTCAATGCAATCGGAAGCAATTGTGTCATAACCACGTGGCAGTCATGAGACTTCAGGTTTTGGAATTTTTTCTCTGCCATATTTATTATTCCCTTTATATTCGACGAGAAGCCAGACGGGACCTTGATACTGCTCAGGCATTCAAAAAAGATTTCCTTCTCTGCTTTGGTAAGAGCGTAGCTGGCAGGAGTTAAGTGGCATCGTTTACCCTTCTCGTTCTCAGGATGCATAGGCTCTTCAGGGTCTTTCAGACGTTGCTGGTCCTGCCGTGCTTCCGGTGTATCTTTTGTCTTCCCATACACTCCTAGGAAGCCTAGCAGGTTCACGCAAACATTCTTTGTCACGTGCATCACGTCGATTGAAGAGTGGACCTCTAAGACTTTCCAATAGGGTAGGTCCCAAAATATAGATTGCTTCTTCCACATGGGCGCGTGTCCGGCATCGTCATTCGGAACAGATAGACTGCCAGGACCTTTTCCAAAGATTACTTCTAGGTCCTTGACCATACCAAATACCTCCTCACCGGTACGGAGGACAGGCTTCCTCTGGGGTTCTGCCAGGCATTTGAAATGCTTGCTTTCTTTCTTACTGGATGTAGGTTCGGAAGAAATCGACGATACCCTAGGTACACAACCTTCTTACATTTATCCAAATATACACTTTCAGTCTCATCTAAACAGTGTGTGCATGCATTGTATCCCTTGTTTGTCTGCCCTGAAATGTTACTAAGAGCAGGCCAATCATTGATGGTTACGAAAAGCAATGCTCGTAGGTCAAATGGCTCCCCTTTGTGCTCATCCCACATACGTACACCTGGTTTGGCCCACAGCTGTAAAAGTTCTTCAACTAATGTCCTTAGGTACACATCAATGTCGTTGCCGGGTTGCCTCGGGCCTTGAATGAGCACTGGCATCATAATGAACTTCCTCTTCATACACAACCAAGGAGGAAGGTTATAGATACATAGAGTCACAGGCCAGGTGCTGTGACTGCGGCTCTGCTCACCAAAAGGATTCATGCCATCTGTACTTAGACCAAACCTTAAGTTCCTTGCGTCACGTGCGAAGTCCGGGTACTCTCGCTCGACTTTTCTCCACTATGACCCATCAGCGGGGTGTCTCAACATCGCGTCTTTCTTACGGTCTTCCATGTGCCATCGCAACAACTTGGCATGCTCTTTATTTCTGAAGAGACGTTTTAACCGTGGTATTATAGGAGCATACCACATAACCTTGGCAGGAACCTTCTTCCTAGGGGCCTCGCCCTCAGCATCGCCAGGATCGTCTCGTCTGATCTTATACCGCAGTGCAGTGCATACCGGGCATGCATCCAAATTCTCGTACTTCTCACCGCGGTAGAGGATGCAGTCATTAATGCAGGCATGTATCTTCTGCACGTCTAATCCTAGAGGGCAGACAACCTTCTTTGCTTAGTATGTACTGTCGGGCAACTCATTATTTCTTGGAAGAAGATTCTTCATTTTTACCAACAACTTTGAAAATGCGCTGTCAGTCACACCATTCTCTGCCTTCCATTGCAGCAAATCCAGTGTGGTACCTAGCTTTTTGTGGCCATCTTCGCAAGTTGGGTACAACAATGTTTTGTGATCCTTTAACATCTGGTCCAGCTTCTCCTTCTCCTTTTCAGTTTCACATTCTTCCTTTGCATCAGTAATGGCCCGACCAAGATCGTCATCAGCGGGCCCATCTGCTGCCTCTTGATCTTCATTATCTACCCCCGTTGCAGTATCATCATATTCAGGATACATATTATGATAGTTTTCATCATCCTCTTCTTCTTCGTTGTCTTCCATCACAACCCCTTTTTCTCCGTGCTTGGTCCAACAATTATAGGTAGGCATGAAACCGGATCGAAGCAGGTGGGCGTGAATGGTTCTGGTATTTGAGTAGTCTTTCTTGTTCTGACAGTGAACACACAGACATCACATAAAACCATTGTGACCACGGTTTGCATTAGCCACAACGATGAAATTTTGGAGGCCGTAATGTACTCGGAAGTGCGGCGGTCACCGTACATCCATTGCCGGTTCATCTGCATTAATATATAGTATATATCAAAAAATAATAGGGAGATGACCATTTATATATATACTACATCAATGACACATGAAAGGATAGTTGCCGACCTCGACCGAGAAGGAAAGAGCAACGAGAAAACTTATTTTGAGCTCTCGGGCATTTCACCGAACACCTCTTGTGCATACGAAAAAAACACAAACTAGCACACTTCACACCCTCTTGCTAGGCTCCAAAATGAGATAGTGAAAAAATAGAAGAGTGGGGTGTGGGCTACGGTGTCTTATATAGCCCCCCCTTTAACACCGGTTCAAGCCACGAACCGGTGTTAAAGCGGGGGGGCTACGCGGGCCACTGGTGCAGGGGCCTTTAACACCGGTTCGTGCCACGAACCGGTGTTGTGCCACGAACCGGTGTTAAGGGGGGCTCCTTTTTGCTGCACGGGCCACGCTGGTACAGACCCCCCTTTAACACCGGTTCGTAGAAGAACCGGTGTTAAAGCCCATTTCTAGGCTCAACCAAATGCCTCGTTTCCACTAGTGATAGTTTAACTCTCTAACAAGTTAGAAGTACACCTTTTTACAAATCGGAGGGAGTACTGACTACTGAGCATGGTTTCTCTCCTCTCTTTCTGATGGATGAACACAACCAACACTGCACGACATGCATTTCATGATTCCGCGCGTGCTATAATTGGACGAAAGACTCTTTGGATTACCAACGAAAAATAGACATAATCAT
Organism: Avena eriantha; assembly: GCA_910589775.1. NCBI lineage: Eukaryota > Viridiplantae > Streptophyta > Magnoliopsida > Poales > Poaceae > Avena > Avena eriantha. The sequence goes on along the minus strand of OU342746.1, from coordinate 100,279,011 downwards.
GGTGAGGCTCCTTTGAACTGAACTTGATACCAGAGCCTTGTCCTTTCGTACATCTATTCAGGCAGGTCCCATTCTTAGCAATGCATGAGTTAGAAGGACATGATCGCCGCGTGCACACCGAGATGTTCCCTCCGGGCCCGTCGCCTCCTTGGCACTACTGTCTACTGTATAGGTTTGTCACATATCTGAGAGATTAACTGAATATACATAGAAAATTTGTACTCCTTTCGCTCCATAATTCTTGTTGTGATTTTAGTTTAAAAGTTTAAACTAAAACCATGACAAGAATTATAAAACGGGAAAGTACATAGAAAACTTGGGACAAGAATTATGATACAAACTTATACAATACATTATACATTTGTCTTTGCCGAAAATGCAATTCATGAGCATACGGAGAACAAACTTAGACATGACTAAGAGTGCACAAAAAAAATCCGTGAGACTCACAAAACTGCACGAAATATACTCGAGTAGTTTGTTAGATTTATACGAGCTGTGATTGATGTAGTCAGCTCATGTAAATAAATCCTGAAATCCTAAGGCCATCTATTATAGCAGCTTGTGAATTATGTGAGAGACAAAGTTTAGACTCACATTGCTAGTTGAGAGAGAGTTGAAGCAGCTTATAAGGTGAGTTGTTCTATTCTCACTAAGTGAGTGAGAGAGAAGAAGTTCACGCGCACTCCTCCGCCATCGCCCGTCTCGCCTGCACGTGCGACGCGTTTCGTGAATCGAGTGAGAAAGTTATTTTGTATAAGAATAAATGTTTGCATGGTGTACTAACTAACTGTCTGGGTACGTGTCGTGTGTATGTTTAACGTGTGTCCTCATCTTCCACCACGTGGCGGCTCGATCGGCTCAACTCCCAGGCTATAGAGAGAGAGACATAACGGGTCTAAACGTTGCATGTTTTTTCTCTGTCTCTCTCTCACCCTTGTTTCTTATGTTGCGCTCACCCCAAAGGTGTTGCTAGCTGAGCCTTGGCAGGGCGCACTACCGGTGCTAGTAGCAACGTGGAGACCTGTACAACACAACCACAGAACTATGTCCCCAACTTGCGATGAGGTTGTCAATCTCACCGGTTTTGCTGAAAACAAAGAATTAAACGTATCGAATGGAAAGAAGTAATAGTTTGCAGAAAGTAAACACAAAGCAGTAAACAGTTTGTAGATTGTATGTAAAAGAAAGGACCAGGATCCATAGTTCACTAGAGGTGGCTCTCCTTAAGATAGATAAAATGCTGGGTAAACAAATTACAGCGGGGCAATGGACAAACATCGAGAAAGCAATACATGCATATACTAATCATATTGACTCCTTTGGAACTTGATTGGGCATTACAACATTATACATAGACCGCCATCCAACTGCATCTATGACTAACCACCTTCAGTTTATCATCCAAACCCCCTCCAGTATTAAGTTCCAAGCAACAGATTATTGCTTTACGAATTGCGTGTAAAGTAAACAATACGATTGTTCTATGAACAAAGGATTGTTGTTTTCTCCCTAGTAGCAACAACACATCTAGTACCTTAGAGATTTCTGTCACTTCCCCAGATTACTAGAGGCATGAACCCACTATCGAGCATAAATACTAACTCTTGGAGTTGCTAGCATCTACTTGGCCAAGATAGCTACTAACAACGGAAAGCATGCAAGGTCAGAAATAACAAAGACATGATAGAATCAATAATTAATCTGAAATAGCATCTCAATATCCATCGGATCCCCGCAAACACAACATGCAAAATTACATATAGATGATCTTGATCATGACAGGATCTCACAAGATCTAGACATGAAAGCACAAAGGAGGAGAACCAGCCATCTAGCTACTACATGGACCCGTAGTCCAGAGATGAAATACTCACGCATCACACCTGAGGCTTGCATGATGATGAAGAAGGCCTCCAGGGTGAATTCCCCTCTCCGGCAGGGTGCCGGGAAGAGCTTCAGATCCCTCCTGGTCTAGGGATGGAGATGACGGTTGCTACAGACTCTTTCTTGGATTTTTGATCAGGTACTTAGGGTTTTCGTCCCGAGGGTAATATATAGGCGGAAGGAGAGGCCGAGGGGGTGCTGGGGTCGGCCAGACCACCCCCTGGTGCAGGTCAGGCCTGGCCACGTGGCCAGGTGGTGTGGCCGGCCCCCAGCCGTTCTCCGTCTCGTATTCTGGCATCTGATGTCTTCCAGAAAAATAGGCACTTTGGCTTTTGTCCCGTCCAATTCCGAGAATATTCATTTTTTGACATTCCTGGAACCAAAAACAGCAGAAAACAGGCATCTGGCACTATGGCTCTTGTTAATAGGTTAGTCCAAGAAATCATATGAAAAGTACTCCAAAGTGTGGACAAAACACAAGAAAGTAGATAAAACCAAGCATGGAACATCAAAAATTATAGATACATTTACAGTGTATCAAGTAGCACCTCTATAATCTTAGGGTCCTAAGGATCAGTATTGTTAGTAAGGAGATCAATCATTTCCTAAAAGGATTCAATAATCAACAGCTGATACACGCATCAGAGCATATCTTTGAGAAACAACTAGAAACATCTCAGTATTTTCTAGTCATGCCTCAGACCAACTTCATAGGCTAATAGGCTACAGCAGACTAGTATACTAAAACCAGCAAAAGTTCTCAGTTATTTAACCAGCCAGACTTGGAGATAGGAAGATTTGGGCAATAGAAGTTCAGGCATCTGTGTACCATTCTAAAGAAGGTGTCACAAATGTCACATGTAAAACCAAGCCAATGTTTTACTGATATTTAATCAGTTAGCTTACAGAAAGATAATTAATCATTTTCCTGGAATAAATATCCATAAATCATACATATGATTGCATTTCTATGATCAGGAAAGCATAGGAATACCATTCTCACTCTAATGTAAGAGATCAACATAAAGCAGTGTATAATTATCAACTGAACATTACTGACAGAACCATTGTCAGTACTAGGATCATAAAACCACAGTGAAATGCACATCACTAGCATCAGGGGATAAACGTCTAGGATAAGATAACCACTACAATCAGTTCTAATAGCATCATCATGCTCAGGCCAGAGGGATGAACCCTAATCGAATCATGAAATCCATTAGGAATGTACCACTAAAGGAACATAGAGGGTATCGAGCAAGGCGGAGTAGAGCATAGAGGAGGAGTAGCCAATCTTACTCAAGGGCCTCGCAAAAAGAACCGAAGAGGAAGCAGAGGTTGACCGGCGGCGAAGCAGGAATGGCAGCATGGGGAGCACCCCGAAGGGGCGCTAAAACCTGCATCCAGCTGCGCGTTAGATCCACCAGAGAAGAGCGGCGAACACGGTGAAGAACCGGTGCACCATCGCCGATGCTCCCGGACGGAAAACCCTAACCCTAGCCTAGGGTAGTGGTCAGCATGGCCAGGAGTCAGCGCAAATCATGGATCTGCTTGGATAAGATGAAGCAGTGTCCTCGACTAAGTCACCTTGCACTGCGGCGGCGGCAACATCGGCAGGATGTGGCCGGAATCGTGCGCGGCGGCGGCAGATGGAGGGGATGGTCATGTGCACGAGAGAGTGAGAGAGGAGAGGAGAGTGAGGGTGCGAAGGGGTACCGGGCTTGTGGGCAGCCCAGTACCACTCTGATGAGTGTAACCAGGCCAGGTGGGCCGGGTCAAGTGGGCCAGGCCAGCCTAGTGATCCAGGCCTGTATCTTAATAGGATTATTTAAAAAGAATAATTCCAAATATACCCCTGAGATAAAAATGACTCTAGATAAATAAATAAAAATCAAATAATATATCTGTAAATTCATAAAAGTATGTTCTATTGAATAAAAATAATCAATAGAATTTTTGGCAATTAAAATTTAAGGTTATTAATAATAGGATGCTAAGTACTTTTGAATTTTACAAAAATATGGGAAACACTTAAAATTGAATAAAATTCACTTTTAAGATCTTAAATGACTATACTAATGTAGAAAAATACTACTTTGTATTTTTGCAAAGTGAATTTGGTGTGATGAAAATAAATCCTATTTCCTTAAAAGAATTTCATAAAATATTCAAAGGAAATAAATTCATAGAATGATATTGTCTTCTATTGATTAAATAAAATAGTAAGCTTTTACTAAAAGGGTAAAACATGCAGGAAAGCAAATAATAAATCAGTGCATGACATTACTATGCATTGCATATTGCTTCTTTAAATATTTCCTTATCGGGCAATAATGGTTCTTTGTAGAAATCGGAGCTCAAGGTCAGGTGGAAGCATCCGACTTCACTACCTTGCAGTCACAAGGCAAGTTCATAACTTTCTCATGTCCTTTGAAGAGTCTTTATCAAAGATATTGCAAATTGTGTGTTATCATCTATGATCTGGAGAAACAAAATGATATCTTCTCTAATAAATAAAATATAGTATCATCCTAAGTGATGATAAAGATGATCAATGGAACTTAGGGTTCCAATTGCATAAGTCACATAGGCTTAGTAACCCATGACATCAGTGATTCTAGCGTCGTATAATACGTGTTAACGATGAGATTTGGAATGGGATAGAGAAGTCAGATGTATCTTCTTCCTTTCATATGGAGGCAAGATGACCTTATCGTGACGTGGGGATTCCTGGTATGGATCCAACATATGGGTGGGCACCCTTAGGACCCATGATTTTGGTGTCTAGATTATTTATGAGTGGCTGTCGGAGGTATAGTCGGGACTTTTAGGGAGCTTACCAGGGGCATCACCACTTCATAGAGTCTTCGGGAACTCACCAGGGTTATAACTTGCCCTAGTTGGAGGCTTAACGGAGGTGTAGTCAGCCCCGGAGGATCGTGCAGACATATGTGGTCGCGGAGAGGAGAATATCATTTGCGGCCTGAAAGTTTGGGTGGCCAGGCAGCGCGGTACCCGAGTTCCCTGATATCAGCCGCGATGACTACAGTTGGCTGATGACCCACAAGTATAGGGGGTGTATCGCAGCATTTTTGAGGGAACTGAAAGCCAATTTATGGATTCGACACAATGGGAGCCAAAGAATATTTATAAGCCTTAAAAATTGAGTTATCAATTCAGCTGCACCTGGAAACAATCTTGCTCACAGCAGTTTATTAGTAGCAATAGTTTTGTAGTAGGAATAGCAAAGTAGCAGCAGTAGTAAAGCAAGGACAGTAGTAACAAAAGCAGTAAACAGTGGGATTCGAGTGCGGTAGGCATAGGGATGGATGGACGGGCGTTGCATGGACAAGACAATTCACATAGCAATCAGAACATAGGAAGATGAAACAAGAGTGACTTCAAAACTTTCAGCACATAGAGAGGTGTTTCAATACCATGAAAACTTCTACCACCATATTTTCCTCTCTCGTAATAATTTTCAGTAGCCTCATGAATAAACTCAACAATATAACTATCACATAAAGCATGCTTTTCATGATCTGCAAGCACTAGAGCTTTATCATAAACATCTTCAAAGGAATCTTCAGGAACATAACATTCATCCTCCTTTAGTAAGCATGGAGGACGATCAAATAATGTAAGGGATAAAGAGTTACTCTCATTAGAAGGTAGGCATGGGTAGCTAATCCATTCTTCCTCCTTTTGTTCATCACTCTCCTCCTCTTTTTCATCTAATGAGATTTCAGGTTCATCAATTTCTTCTTCCATAGGATCCTACAAGGCATTAGTCTCTTCCATTTGTGGAAAGCATCTATTAAAATATTCAAGAATATAGCCATTTTCATCCTTGTAATTATCAAAGCAAAATTTAAGTATACCATAGACCTCATACTTATAAGGTGAATCATCAATATTTTCAAGCAAACTAGCAAGTTCAAATGCACCCTTCCAAGCAATAAATTCCTCAATTTGTTCCACATCATAAAGGTCATAATTTCCCTTAACATAGGAAGATATGGTAACATTATCATTATACTCACATTGAAAAGGGAGGTATTTGTACCTCCTACAACAACAAGATTTATCAAGGCAATAAGTAACATTATAAGTAGAGCACACATTTCTAGCAATGGTATACAATCTATCAATTTGTCCCCATAAGTGTTTCCCTTTTTGTGACAAGCGGTGTTCCTTATAATAATATTTTTCATCTTCCGTGAACCCACCTTGCCAATAAGATTCAGTTTCAAAGAAACCAACCATTGAAAACAAGCATGATAAAGCAAGACAATAACAGACCAATGAAAATAACAACTAGAGTAGGAACCAATTTTTTGTATTTTTGATAAAGAAACAAGCAAACAAGGACAAAATAAACTTAGCTTGAACAATAGTGAGAATCCAAGTGAACTTGATAAATAAAGCTATGCTCCCCGGCAACGACGCTAGAAAATAGTCTTGATGACCCACAAGTATAGGGGGTGTATCCCAGTATTTTCGAGGGAAGTGAAACCCAATTTATTGATTCGACACAAGGGGAGCCAAAGAATATTTATAAGCCTTAACAACTAAGTTGTCAATTCAGCTGCACCTAGAAACAATCTTGCTCATAATAATTTATCAGTAGCAACAGTTTTGTAGTAGGAATAGAAAAGTAGCAGCAGTAGTAAAGCAAGGATAGTAGTAACAAAAGCAGTAAACAGTGGGATTCGAGTGCGGTAGGCATAGGGATGGATGGACGGGCGTTGCATGGACAAGACAATTCACATAGCAATCAGAACATAGGGCAATTGCAGATAAATAAGATAAAGCATCCAAGTACTAGACAATCCTAGGCATGTGTTCCATATATAGCCATACGTGCTCGCAATGAGAACTTGCACAACATCTTTTGTCCTGCCAGCCCGTTTGCAGCGGGGCCTCTAGGGAACTACTGGCAATTAAGGTGCTCCTTTTAATAGAGCACCGGAGCAAAGCATTAACACTCCGTGAACACATGTGATCCTCACATCAAAGCCATTCCCTCTGGTTATCCCGATTTCTGTCACTTCGGGGCCATTGGTTCCGGCCAACAACGTGTGTATACAACTTGTAGATAAGACCAAAAACAATACTATCATAATGAATCAATAACATGTTCAGATCTGAAATCATGGCACTTGGGCCCTAGTGACAAGCATTAAGCACAACAAGTCGCAACAAAGTCATAAAGCACTAATAAAGATACTAGGCACCATGCCCTAACAATTGCCATTACATGAATGATCTCATCCAATCCCTACCATCCCCATAGCCTACAGCGGGGGATTACTCACTCATAGATGGGGAAACATGGATGGTCGATGGAGAAGCGGTGGTGATGATGATGGCGATGATCTCCTCTAATTCCCAGTCCCGGCATTGTGCCAGAACAGAGCTTCTGGTGCTGTTTCGTGGAATCTGGTGGTGGCGGCGGAGGGGAACTCCTTCTGGAAAAATGTCGACCCCCCCCCCCGAAGTTTTTAGGTCAGAAGGCTTCTTATAGGCGAAGAGGGAGACCGAGGGGGTGCCTAGGGCCACCACACCATGCCCTGGTGCGGCCAAGCCCAGCCCGCGCCTGGGGGTGGTGTGGCCAGGCCCTGGCCCTCCTCCGTCTCGTATTCTGGCTCCATGAGTCTTCTAGAAAAATAGGCACTTTGGCTTTTGTCCTGTCCAATTCCGAGAATATTCATTTTATGACTTTCCTGGAACCAAAAACAGCAGAAAACAGGTAGCTGGCACTGTGGCTCTTGTTAATAGGTTAGTCCAAGAAATCATATGAAAAGTACTCCAAAGTGTGGACAAAACACAAGAAAGTGGATAAAACCAAGCATGGAGCATCAAAAATTATAGATACATTTGCAATGTATCATTGGCGTGCCAAATACTCAGAGGGTCTTTTTTGGCACGAATTCAACTTTACGTTTCAATACAAAAAATCAGGCTAACGGCCGTCAAGTTGGGCCCCCTGCCAGCTTTCGCCGTTATGTCGCTGTCGTCGTTGCTGCCATGTAGGCTTGCAGCATTGGCACATGCATCCTTTACGTGTCTTCTTCTTCCTCCGGGGCGGCAATCTGTGGTCGCGGCCATGGCGCGGAGCTAGGACTTGGACAAACCTGCTCGGCCCGTTCTCCTCCCCATCCCGAATCGGAGCTCACCCTCACCATGACCCGCACCATTGGCACGGCGCGGGGACGGGAATTCATTCCCGGGTGAGATCTGTCACCATGCCGACCATGCTCGTTCCTGTTGGTCTCCTCCAGAATCTGAGCTCGCCGTCGCCGTGGTCGCACACGCACCAGCCACGGCGCCTTCCTCTCCGAACCCCAAAGCCACATCCACCCAGTTCGGCGCAATGCCAACAAGGTGAAAATGCATCAAGTTTTCTTCTTGTGATTGTAGAAAAACATGTATGTACCATGGCTGTAGCATACTCTAACAATGTACACATATATTATTTACTAGATTTTCATTTGAAATTAGTAGGTCTGTGATGACAAAACATAGAGAACCTAAATGGAATGACGATGACGACCATGTTCTGTACTTTTCATTACATCAACAAGTGCTCGATGTCGAAGAAAGTTACCAAGAGAGTGGAGTTCATCAGCCATTGCCAAAAAATATGTGAACAAATCAATGAGCGATTCAATGCAAATAAGCGCAGAAAAGCTAGATCCATGTTATCAATCATCAATAGGTGGCACATTCTAGTGATGCGTTCAAATGTGTGCACGATGTATCATTTGCTTGAAGTGGTTGTTATCCTGAGCAAAAATGCCTGGTATGCACATTACATTTGTATGTTCTATGCTGCAATTCTGTTGTTATGGGCGTGGAAAGAAAAGCTGGGCTTCACTGAATATTACGCAGTTAGGCCTAACTTAGTCTTACACAAATAAGCACAACTTATTCTTTACACACATAAGTGTAACTAATGATAAAGATAAAGACAAATGGTTCATCGGATCTGCCAGTATGAGCACTAGGTCCCTGGAGCTGGTGGTATCGTCGGAATGAACCAGAATGCTGCGTTTGGCCGCCTTTCATTCTCCTTCAAATAGTACGACCCCACTGATGAGCCAATTGTAGGCCCCCTCCCCCCGACGTGGATTCAGCTCTAGGTCGGATCTGGAGTGTCAACATGATAGGCGCGTGAGTGTGCAGCAAACACACAGTCTGCTATCAACACTGGAACTGCTGGCACCTCAGCAACAACACCAGCATGTTCTTCCTGGACTCCGGCAGCAGCCTCAGCAGGTATTTCGTCAGCTTCACCAACGCAGCATTAGCAAGTATTTCGTCACCTTCACCAGCAGCAGCATCACCAAGTATATCGTCAGCTTCACCAGGAGCAGCAGCAGCTAGTTCTTCGTCAGCTCCACCATCACCACCACCACTAGCAGCAGCACCATCAAGGGCTAGGGCTGCCTGAGCAATTACAGGTTCAACAGCTCCAGGGGCTCCGACAAAGAAAGGGTAGTTGATCCCAAGAAACACAGATTGTCCCTTCAGATTGTTGACTCTGCTCCAGACTTGCTCTACTGGGTCTTTGGATGGGCATGCGGACCTCGAGAAAACATGACACTGCAGCGATGGGTATGAAGAAAGTTGTGTCCCCATATGTTCTATTGTATCACCAACGCTGTTTAGTGCTCCCCTGATATGAATCCACAAGAGTTCATCATCCTGTTCCGTGTTGTCTCCGAGAGGTGCCAGGAACCAGCGACGTGTCCCAAGTTCAGCATCTGCTACTGCATCTTCGATGACCGGAGCTAGAATGATGCGCGGGGCTGCGTGGGTACCTGCGTGTTACTAACAGTCAGTAAGCAGAATTTTGAATGGGATTTTACATGCTATATGACACCATGACTCACCCCAAATGGACGGCTCCCAAACATGCACGTCGCCGCTAGGTTCAGTGACCGCATAAATGCGTTGCGGTCTGTACGAAGAGTAGCCGTAGGTGAAGACAGAGTCGACATATGTCTCCGGCCGCAGGAAGTCGTCGCGCAAGACTGTCCATTCCTTGTCTTCTGGGCATCTAATGAATGTGATTTCCTTGTCGAACACCGCTAAGAGGTTGTACTTCTAGTTCTTCCATGCCCCCTCCCGCGGTCTATGTGGGAGTTGTACCTTCACGAGGTCAAGTTCTGCCATGTTGAACCTATAAGCGAATTCGGAAATGGGCGGCGGCCACCCGTTGTTGAATGCAGTAATGCTGACACCCTTCAAAGATGGCACTACAAGTCTCTTCGATCTGTAGCCATTTTTTAGAGTCCAAGTACAGCCATCCTGTGATAAAAGGACCAGCCACTCGCCATTGCCACCCACCCAGTTCTGGTCATCTTCCATTTCCATCTCTTCTTCTTCCTTGATATTCACCACTACTAATTCGGACCACTTATCTAGCAGCATCAGTTTTGCATGAATATTTTGCAGTGTTTGTTGTCAGTTGGTACAATGAACTAGCATGGATTCCATTGCAGATACAGTTTGACAACTGGGCCTTCAGATTAAAGTACACAAAATATCGCCTAAATACGAGTGTCTCCTCAGATATCGCCTAAATTGTGCCTATGTCACTACGAAGATACTCAATATATGGAGTAGTAGCAAAGCCCCCAGAACAAACTCCTGACAATGATCATAATTAAACAACTCGAGGCATAAGAGCCTTAAATCGTCTAATCTGTTTGTTTTTATTTTAGGAAACAGAATATCAGCTAGCAGGCATTCCATTGCAAAATCGAAATTGACAACTCGTCTATCACCTAAAGTAAGACTGTGTCACTACGAAAATACCAGAATATCAGGTACGAGCAGAGCTTCCGCTGTACATAATAGTCTTAAATGGTTCGATTTGTTCAAACCGCGCGTGCACACAACACGTTCGACGAAAGGAACATAGGATTCCGATGAGAGTTCAGCACATATGAATCAATGATATGACTGAACGAATAAGCTAGATACTGGAACTTACGTGGCCATCACGATCGTCTGGCCATTTGTTGTTATCTGGGTAAAGAAGGCCTGGCGTGCCGAACGGTTGTTCGTCCATGTTCCGCATCATCACACGGTGGCCAGGGATGCAGCGAGCAAGGCGGCCGGCTGAGATGATGTCCAACTCCGAGGCGATCCTGTGCACGTTCGCGGCACTGAGGTTCGGTGATCCCTAATCCTTGTAGTAGCGGTCGCCCTGGCCATCCGCGTCGTCGTCGCATGCCTTTCGCTTCATCCTACTGCTACCCCAAGCTCTACCCATAGCGGCAAATGGAGTCTGGAATCCGGTAGATTAATGGAGACATTGCGATAAGGAGGCGGATGGATTCGAGAGGGGGTGGAATCAGGGATGGGGCAGTTGTTCAAGTAGGGAGCGAATCTGCAAGGAACCGCTGCCGCCGCCGGTTCTCGTTCGCATGGAAGAAAAGAAGGGGGGCGTAATTATTGAGGGCGGGCACCAGAACTGTCTAGAGGAAGTGAAAAAATAAATCGTAAAAGGGAAATGTGCGACTCGCCTGTTAGTGAGTGAAGGTCGGCACGCGCAAACGTGCCTACGTTTGAATTGATTCCACCGCATGCAAGTGGCGCAGAACAAATTTTAGGAAGTGCTAGCGTCGACGTGTAAAACCGCCTTTTTCGCCACCTTCACCCTACTACGAACGGTCGTGCACCATTCCAGATATTGGTAAGGGCGGTACCAATATTTCACTTCTCCGTCTCATTTCCTCCTCCACGGCCTCATCGTCTTTCTCCTCCACGGCCTCATCTATTGCCTCCACCACCGCATCACCCTCTTCCTCCGTATCCTTTCCCTCTTGCCTATAGTCATGGATGCTCCGGACGTCCGAAATGACAGCAGGCAAGAAACTGCGCACTTTGACATTGAAGTACATGGCGGGAAGAAGATCGATGTCATCTACACCACCGACCCTCGGACGGTAAGGAACACTCTGATAATTACATGAGTTGGCTGCCGTTCGAACAAAACAGGTTCGTAGGTCTCGACCTCGAGTACAGCCACAATCACCGTAGGATCGCCGTGGTGCAAATCTCCATGAAGGGGCACGTCCTCGTATACCAGCCTTTTTGCGAGAAGGGGGCTGACGGGATCTGGTAGACTTTGATGTCTTTTTGTTCCTGAACCGTCTGTTTGCAAAAGTTATTACTATATTATTTGTCTGAATTCATTTTCATGCAGGTGGGCGAAAGCATTAGGGATCTGTTTCATGACTTTCTCGTCAACCAGCACATAACATTTACCAGTGTTGACATCACGAATGACAGTAAACTGCTTGAAAGCCCGACTGTCAACATTAGAATCCCAAAGGAGTGTAGAGTGGACATCCAGGAAATTTACTGGATCCCAGGGACGAAGGGCGGCAAGACCGGGATGGCCGCTCTTGCCTCCGAACTCATAGACCCATCGTACGCTGACATGAAGGAAAGATTGCCGAGATGTTCATGGAGGCGTTTAGGGCACGATTACTGGGAGGATAAGCCACTTTCTGAACCTAATCTGAAGTACGCTGCAATTGACGGGTATGTTAGCCACGAGCTGTACCGCCAGATTGTAAAATCTCGTTCCAGGCATCGCATCATTGAACCACCACCAAGGCAGGTTGGTTGTCCCAGATGCCGGAGTGTAGATGAATCTACAAACCGGGGCAAGCGACCAAAGGCATCCTGGGATCGGTTGCCTTCTCCAACAGGCTGGGATGTAGACTATTAGTGCATGACTGTTGTGTTTATGAAAACATGTTATTTCATAAGTACACTATGTGAGAAATTACGAACTGCTGTGTATTACCTTTGTCAAACTATAATCTAGTTTATGACTGTATCCTTCTCTATAATATGGGTTTGGTTATGACTTATGAATGTATCACACCTTATGCATGTCAGTCCTGGATTCTGCCGCATGCAAATGGCACAGACAGAATTTGTAAGAATGAATGTTGAGCATAGAAAAGGGGGAATGTAATTCATACAGATTAAGTAGCTAATAGCACAGGGATCATACGAGCTTGGTTCTTACACAAAGAATGCTTAGAAAATACATGCGAGATAAAATACAGGCGAGATAAAACTAGGAACGAAATGCAAAACTACTATTGGTAAACAGCACACTCACCCACCCGCCAGATCCTGTTGAGCATCTCGTAGCAGACATACGCGTCCCTGGCTGCATACTTGATCGCATCGTAATCCAGGTGCCTCCACTCCCATCGCTCGTGCAGGTGCTTCGGGAACTCGATTTTCATGCCGGCGTACTCGCGGTCGATGATGTCGGAAGCGAGTCTAGCCATGTTGGCTTTCCCCGTACCACCATCTGGGTACCTCCACAAACGTTGGAGATCGACGTGATTGACGACATGAATGAGGAGATCCCGTTCTAGCTTTGGAGTGTTGTTCTTGATGTCGACGCTGGCGAAGTAGATCTCCCTCATGTGTAGGAACTCGCGAAGCTCCGGGCATACAGATTTGGCCCTACATACATGATATAGTATGTAGTGGTTGCGCATGGACAGCTGCAAAAGCGCCATCCTCTTCCTATCTCTGGTATACTCGAGGTCAAGGCCGACGATCTTATACCTGTCCATCGGCTCCTGTAGCCACCGCTCGTACATTGCGATGACCTTGGCCACCTCCGCTGACGCATTTGTATGGACGACCGTCAGCTTGGTGGTTCCATGGGCGGTGACAGGGTACTCGTCGGTGTAGTCGCTCCCGTCACCGAACACGTCGTACTTTGCATCCATGGCAGTAGCTAATGCGGCGGCGGTGGCCTACGGTCAGTAGCGGTGGCTGGGACTGGGCGTGGAGGTGGAGTGATCTGTTGCGGTGGTATGGCCAGGCGGAGGTGGTGCCTGCAGCAGCGTCGTTGGTTCTTGTGGTGGCGGCGCCGGCGGAAGGAATGAGTTGGGGATTTTTGCACAGTGATGTGCTGAGGAGACAGAAGGCGATGCTTAAATTCTGTTTACCAATATTCCGGTCATACCCATGCGGAAGAAAGTTTGACCGGGCAAGCACCGATGGTTTACAATCCTAGCGATTAAATCCGGCGTCCGTCCTGGTAGGCGATGGGACGGGTGTGTGACGTGGCTTTGGCGTGGTAGAAACAGGTCACGTAGACCACCGTCCCGTTGCCGATCCACAGCGGGTGTGTGGTGCTGACACGGCGTAATGTGACAGGACAGAAGGAAGATTACAGTTATTATTAATTCCTAACAAGTTTAAGAAGTGTAATCATAGACATGGACCTAGCATCCCTACACCCCGGGGCAGCCGATCGGGCCTGCCGATTGCGCAAAGCTTGTCCCAAATTTGCCAAAATGAAGCTTGTTTGCCCATGCTTCTATAAGTTTCTCTGTAGGACACTTGTGTAAGCATGCATGATCAAGCAACTTTGCAACACACGTGTCGGTGGAAAAGCATTAGGTTTCAACGCACCACTTAGTTTAGGGATTTAGAATAGCTACATTGTGGAGCTCTAGCCAAATTGCATGGTAAAGCCAAATTCAGCTTTTTGTCGGATTTAGCTATAGCAACATTGTGTCTCATTTGTCCTCACGTTTGCCCTCCCGATATTCCGAAGCCCTCACATGCGCTCGGAGGGGGGTGCCGTCTGGTCAAAGGCTTGGCCGTTACGTGCGCCATGACGCCTAAAGTGGAAGTTTTTTTTGTTATTTGGCCTTTTTAAGAGCGCCTTTTCCCCTCTCTCTCTAACAGTTGTGTTTTTTTCCCAAAAAGGCAGGGAATCTAGAGCAGCTTCTCTCTTCATTCATTGTTCCTTTTGCGATCATTTTCCCCCAATCTGGTAGCAAATCTAGAGCAGCAAAACAAACCAGCACCATAAATAAATTTAGTAAACAGAACAGATGTAGATAAAGCAGCTAATATAGGTTATATAGTACGGTACTTAATGAGTTCGACAATTAGGCTGCTCAGCAGCAGCAGCAGCGGACTGCTTCAACACAGACAAGACAAAAGAAGCTGCTTTACAGCAGCAGCAGCAGCTAATCAGTGGACCCTCATGGCCTCTGCCAGGAACTTCACTGCCTCCTCCCTCTAGCGCCTCCTCCACTTCTTGCTGCCCAGCCCCTTGACCTTGGGCACCTTGGGTCTGATCGAGGGCATGCGACCCTCCTCGATAGCCACCTTCTGGAGGTTGCGGAGGTGAAGACAGAGCGCCTGGTGCTTGGCCCTGAAGCCGTTGACGTTCACGGACTCGCCGCAGGTCCTCACATCCTCGGCATGCTTCACGAGGGAGTTGAAGTCCGTGTCGCGGAGCCTCCTGGTGGGGCAGAAGGGGAACTTGTACACGTCGCCGGCGAAGAAGTTGTTGTACTGACCGGAATTTAGCCTCCTCAGCACATGACGAGTCTTGGTGTCCTGCGACTCGTCGTCGCTGCGGAGGTCGCTGCTATCCTCCTGTTGGAAAAAACAGTAGAGTGAAATAAGGACATGATTGAGATACTTTGATTATCGGGATTGATTTTTTGCATAAATTAATCAAATGAGATCTCCCGATTATTCCCAAAATCTCAAACCAAATTGAATATTGATCCCAACTATGAACAGGGGGATTCATCGAAAATCGAGATCTAACACAATAGGATTAGCTACTGTAAAAAATACGAACAGTCGAGCCCTAATAACATACGATCTAGCATCCAACGATGGGAACGAGGGAAGAACAAGGGAAGGGGAGAAAACCCTGGTTACCTCAGACCATGGGTCGGCGATGCTGGTGTCATAGGGGTTCTCCGGCCTTATGTAGACAACCTCCTTGTAGGGGTCCCAGCCGAGCGGGATCTATCCGAGACCGGCGGGGGCCTCCTCGCCGGCGGCTACGGCGGATGCAGGGACGGGGACGGGGGGCTCCTTGCCGGCGGCCTTGGAGGCGCCGATGGCCACCGCGCCGATCTTCTCCATCGCCGGTGTGGTTGGGGTTTTGTTGGGCGTTTGCAGAAGGTGATGGGACAGTGGAGACGGTTGAGTGAGCGAGTGCGTGATCAGTGGGAGTGGGGAGGCCTCTATTAAAGGAGAAGGGAAGAGGCATTTCGTTGCACTACCGTACACCGCGAACGCTAATGCACCGTGCACGGCCACACGTGTCCACTACCGCCCCGTGCGCCGCACACGCGTACCGTGAGTCACGTTTTTTCCCTCGTGTCTAACCATGGCGATTTAGTTGTACTCAGTTTTGCCCACCAACCGTTGATCCTCTGTGATCTAGCGGACAAGATAACCCTTATATCTGTCGGGGGCACCCCTCTATCCATGCAAAATAATGAGTATGTCATCGGAACTTTAACAACATAAACAGATGAACTTGAATATATTTTGAAGGGTACGAAAATAGAAATCCCCATAGTTTAAGGGTCTAGATACGGTAAGAGAACTAAATATTATTAGTGGCCGGGCCAGCACAGTGACGGGGTTGGTCGGCTAGAAGTTGTTGATTCCTAAGTAAGGCGACACTAGGCCGGTCTTGACATACTCCCTCAGGAACTTGCCATAAGCAGCGTGCTTAGCCTTGGTCGCCGACTTGTGTTTACTAGCCGGGCTTTTACCGATGCCAACCGCATGCGGAATCAAGCTGGCAATCCTCGGGTTGACTCCTTTCTTACAAAAAGAGCACCTGAGCTCCCCAAGTCGAGTGCGGAAAGGGATTATCCCGCTCTTGAGCTTCTTCATGACATGGTGGCTCTTGTTGTCCCTGGTCTCCTTGTCAGAGTCCATCTCACTTGAATACACCTATAATGTATGGAATACAAACCGAAATAGCAAAATAATAAATATATATTCCTTCCACCGTTCCAAGTTACTTTTGATGCAATAACATGTCTATACAGGTTCAGCAGTTCATTACGACCGTCTCCCTAGCTCGCTCCTAAATTAATGTGGTTTGTGTTCTTGGTAACTTATTAATAAATAAATAATGTGGATTCATTCAGAACAGACTAGATCTCTCCAAGTACCGGTTCGTACGTTGCATCTAATCATTAGGACTAGATTTGTTTATGACGCCTGGAGAGATTAAGCTCGATCAGAAAATATGAAACATGTAGAAATAGATGTACCTCTGGGTACACGAGCGGAGCGTGTTCGTCGAACTCCACGCCCTCATCGGCGCCTCCGAAGTCGTCAGCACCGGTGTGCACATGGTCCCCCAAGGGGTTGAACTGTACGTCCTCCTCGGCATGTGCTGCGTGATGCTCCTCCAGATCTGCCGCGTGAAGCACCACCCCGGCGGCGATGCCCGGACACTCACCCCCACGCACTGGTTTCATGGAGAAGGTTCGTGCAAGTACGCTCAAGATTGTGGGGTTTTGCTGGATAGGGAAGAGAGAGTAGTGGATGAGTGCGAATGGAGGACCCGATAGGCTAGGTTTTTAATGCGGGGACGTTTAGGCCTCCTCGAGGGCCCCGGTTGACAGCTCTTCCGGCTGCGGCTGCCGTGTGGAAGGTTCGTGTGGTGGGGGCCTGACGGAAGTGAGAGTGCAGGCGCGCTGCATAGTAAAAATGGTATAGCCGGTGGTCCGTGGATGACCAGTTGTCGTGCACTAGAATTGTAGCCTTTGCAGACTAGATTAAACATGACATGACCACTCAACGACTTTTTCCATGGACGGCATCGTGTTCCTTCTTGTAGAAGTCTCGTTGAGGGAGACGTCCGTGTTGTCTCACGCTGTCCTGTGAAGGGCACGACGTGTGCAACGAGCCTCGTTGGATCACATAGGATCAACGGTTGGTGCGCACGATCCGCGTGACAACTGTGACAACCAATCAGAGCATAGTAGACAGAGTGGGCATAGGTTTGGGCTTCTACGAAAGAGAGAGAGGGGGGGAGGGGGCAAAGCTGAGTAGTATAAAAATGGAAAGTGGGTGTCTTTTACAATGAAATGCATCGTGGCATACATCAAATTATGCCAATATAGATCCACTAGAGTTCATTGCATGTGTGTTCTTTCCACAAACCACATATGTATCCACAAGAGTTATTGCATGTGTGTTCCTGTCATGCCACACATTTGGATCAACCAGTGTCATTGCATGTGTGTTCTTATACTAAAACCACATATGTATCCATTTGAGTAATTGCATGTTTGTTCTTATACTAAAACCACAAACCAGCACTAGAGTCATTGCATGTGTGTTCTTTTCCACAAACCACACATGGATCCACCAGACTCATTGCATGTGTGTTCTTTTCCACAAACAACTTATGGATCAACCAGTGGTCATTGCATGTGTGTTCTTTTCACCAACTACATGTGGACCCACTAGAGTCATTGTATGTGTGTTGTTATACTAAAACTAGCACTAGAGTCATTGCATGTGTGTTCTTTCCACAAACCACATATGGATCAACCAGTGGTCATTGCAT
Organism: Avena eriantha; assembly: GCA_910589775.1. NCBI lineage: Eukaryota > Viridiplantae > Streptophyta > Magnoliopsida > Poales > Poaceae > Avena > Avena eriantha. The sequence goes on along the minus strand of OU342746.1, from coordinate 100,260,707 downwards.
GTGTGTTCTTTTCCACAAACCACATATGGATCAACCAGTGGTCATTGCATGTGTTTTCTTTCCACAAACCACATATGGATCAACCAGAGTCATTGCATGTGTGTTCTTTCCACAAACCACATATGGATCCATGTGAGTAATTGCATGTGTGTTCTTATACCAAAACCACAAAGTAGCACTAGAGTCATTGCATGTGTGTTCTTTCCACAAACCACACATGGATCAAGCAGTGTCATTGCATGTGCGTTCTTTCCACAAACCACATATGGATCAACCAGTGGTCATTGCATGTGTGTTCTTTTCACAAACCACATGTGAACCCACTAGAGTCATTGCATGTGTGTTCTTATACTAAAACCAACACTAGAGTCATTGCATGTGTGTTCTTTCCACAAACCACACATGGATCAACCACTAGAGTCATTGCATGTGTGTTCTTTCCACAAACCACACATGGATCCACCACTGTCATTGCATGTGTGTTGTTTCCACAAACCACACATGGATCAACAAGTGGTCATTGCATGTGTGTTCTTATACTAAAACTAGCACTAGAGTCATTGCATGTGTGTTCTTTCCACAAACCACTTATGGATCCACCAGTGTTCATTGCATGTGTGTTATTTTCACAAACAACATATGGATCCACCAGTGGTCACTTCATGTGTGTTCTTTCCACAAACCACTTATGGATCAACCAGTGGCCGTTGCATGTGTGTTCTTTCCACAAACCACACATGGATCAACCAGTGGCCATTGCATGTGTGTTCCACAAACCACTTATGGATCAACCAGTGGTCATTGCATGTGTGTTCTTTCCACAAACCACACATGGATCAACCAATAGTCATTGCATGTGTGTTCTCTCCACAAACCACACATGGATCAACCAGGGGTCATTGCATGTGTGTTCTTTTCCACAAACCACATATGGATTAACCAGTGGTCATTGCATGTGTGTTCTTTCCACAAACCACTTATGGATCAACCAGTCTCATTGCATGTGTGTTGTTTCCACAAACCACATATGGATCCATTTGAGTCATTGCATGTTTGTTCTTATACTAAAACCACAAACTAGCACTAGACTCATTGCATGTGTTTTCTATTCCACAAACAACTTATGGATCAACCAGTGGTCTTTGCATGTGTGTTCTTTTCCACAAACCACATATGGATCAACCAGTGGTCATTGCATGTGTGTTCTTTCAACAAACCACATATGGATCAACCATTGTCATTGCATGTGTGTTCTTTCCACAAACCACATATGGATCCATTTGAGTCATTGCATGTTTGTTCTTATACTAAAACCACAAACCGACACTAGAGTCATTGCATGTGTGTTCTTTTCCACAAACCACACATGGATCCACTAGACTCATTGCATGTGTGTTTTTTCCATAAAGAACTTATGGATCAACCAGTGGTCATTGCATGTGTGTCCTTTTCACAAACTACATGTGGACCCACTAGAGTCATTGTATGTGTGTTCTTATACTAAAACTAGCACTAGAGTCATTGCATGTGTGTTCGTTTCCATAAACCACTTATGGATCCATTAGAGTCATTGCATGTGTGTTATTTCCACAAACCACACATGGATCAACCAATAGAGTCATTGCATGTGTGTTATTTCCACAAACCACACATGGATCAACCACTAGAGTCATTGCATGTGTGTTCTTTCCACAAACCACACATGGATCAAGCAGTGTCATTGCATGTGTGTTGTTTCCACAAACCACATATGGATAACCCAGTGGTCATTGCATGTGTGTTGTTTTCCATAAACCACATGTGAGCCCACTAGAGTCATTACATGTGTGTTCTTATACTAAAACCAACACTAGAGTCATTGCATGTGTGTTATTTCCACAAACCACACATGGATCAACCACTAGAGTCATTGCATGTGTGTTCTTTCCACAAACCACACATGGATCCACCATTGTCATTGCATGTGTGTTCTTCCCACAAACCACACATGGATCAACCAGTTGTCATTGCATGTGTGTTCTTTTGCCAAACCACATATGGATCCATTAGAGTCATTGCATGTGTGTTCTTATACTAAAACTAGCACTAGAGTCATTGCATGTGTGTTCTTATACCAAAACTAGCACTAGAGTCATTGCATGTGTGTTCTTTCCACAAACCACATATGGATCAACCAGTGGTCATTGCATGTGTGTTCTTTTCCACAAACCACATATGGACCAACCAGTGGTCATTGCATGTGTGTTCTTTCCACAAACCACACATGGATCAACCACTAGAGTCATTGCATGTGTCTTCTTTCCACAAACCACACATGGATCAAGCAGTGTCATTGCATGTGTGTTGTTTCCACAAACCACATATGGATCAACCAGTGGTCATTGCATGTGTGTTCTTTTCCATAAACCACATGTGAGCCCACTAGAGTCATTGCATGTGTGTTCTTATACTAAAACCAACACTAGAGTCATTGCATGTGTGTTATTTCCACAAACCACACATGGATTAACCACTAGAGTCATTGCATGTGTGTTCTTTCCACAAACCACACATGGATCCACCACTGTCATTGCATGTGTGTTCTTCCCACAAACCACACATAGATCAACAAGAGGTCATTGCATGTGTGTTATTTTCAAAAACCACATATGGATCCATTAGAGTCATTGCATGTGTGTTCTTATACTAAAACTAGCACTAGAGTCATTGCATGTGTGTTCTTTTCCACAAACCACATGTGAACCCACAAGAGTCATTGCATGTGTGTTCTTTCCACAAACCACACATGGATCAACTAGTGGCCATTGCATGTGTGTTCTTTCCACAAACCACATATGGATCAACCAGTGGTCATTGCATGTGTGTTCTTTTCCACAAACCACTTATGGATCAACCAGTGGTCATTGCATGTGTGTTCTTTCCACAAACCACACATGGATCAAGCAATGGTCATTGCATGTGTGTTCTTTTCCACAAACCACACATGGATCAACCAGTGGTCATTGGATGTGTGTTCTTTCCACAAACCACATATGGATCAACCAGTGGTCATTACATGTGTGTTCTTTTCCACAAACCACATATTGATCAACCAATGGCCATTGCATGTGCGTTCTTTCCACAAACCACATATGGATCAACCACAGTCATTGCATGTGTGTTCTTTCCACAAACCACATATGGATCCATTTGAGTAATTGCATGTTTGTTCTTATACTAAAACCACAAACCAGCACTAGAGTCATTGCATGTGTGTTCTTTCCACAAACCACACATGGATCAAGCAATGTCATTGCATGTGTGTTCTTTCCACAAACCACATATGGATCCATTTGAGTCATTGCATATTTGTTCTTATACTAAAACCACAAAGTAGCACTAGACTCATTGCATGTGTGTTCTTTTCCACAAACCACACATGGATCCACTAGACTCATTGCAGGTGTGTTATTTTCCAGAAACAACTTATGGATCAACCAGTGGTCTTTGCATGTGTGTTCTTTTCCACAAACCACATATGGATCAACCAGTGGTCATTGCATGTGTGTTCTTTCCACAAACCACATATGGGTCAACCAGTGTCATTGCATGTGTGTTCTTTCCACAAACCACATATGGATCCATTTGAGTAATTGCATGTTTGTTCTTATACCAAAACCACAAACTGGCACTAGAGTCATTGCATGTGTGTTCTTTCCACAAACCACACATGGATCACGTAGTGTCATTCCATGTGTGTTCTTTCCACAAACCACATATGATCAACCAGTGGTCATTGCATGTGTGTTCTTTTCACAAACCACATGTGAACCCACAAGAGTCATTGCATGTGTGTTCTTATACTAAAACCAACACTAGAGTCATTGCATGTGTGTTATTTCCACAAACCACACATGGATCAACCACTAGAGTCATTGCATGTGTGTTCTTTCCACAAACCACACATGGATCCACTACTGTCATTGCATGTGTGTTCTTTCCACAAACCACACATGGATCAACAAGTGGTCATTTCATGTGTGTTCTTATACTAAAACTAGCACTAGAGTCATTGCATGTGTGTTCTGTCCAAAAACCACTTATGGATCCACTTGTGTTCATTGCATGTGTGTTATTTTCACAAACAACATATGGATCCACCAGTGGTCACTGCATGTGTGTTCTTTCCACAAACCACTTATGGATTAACCAGTGTCATTGCATGTGTGTTCTTTCCACAAACCACATATGGATCCATTTGAGTCATTGCATGTTTGTTCTTATACTAAAACCACAAACCAGCACTAGACTCATTGCATGTGTGTTCTTTTCCACAAACCACACATGGATCCACTAGACTCATTGCATGTGTGTTCTTTTCCATAAACAACTTATGGATCAACCAGTGGTCTTTGCATATGTGTTCTTTCCACAAACCACATATGGATCAACCAGTGTCATTGCATGTGTGTTCTTTCCACAAACCACATATGGATCCATTTGAGTCATTGCATGTTTGTTCTTATACTAAAACCAACACTAGAGTCATTACATGTGTGTTATTTCCACAAACCACACATGGATCAACCACTAGAGTCATTGCATGTGTGTTCTTTCCACAAACCACACATGGATCAACCAGTGTCATTGCATGTGTGTTCTTTCCACAAACCACATATGGATCCATTTGAGTCATTTCATGTTTGTTCTTATACTAAAACTAGCACTGCCCCCCAATGGATCCACCGTTAGACCAAGTCTTCTAGAAGGCACGCCATAACACAGTTGTTCTGCTTGAATATTGTTACATACTGTTCGATTGGGGCGCTTGGACGATTGGGATGGTCTTCATGAGAGCGATCCAGGCTGTTCTGCAGCATGATTGGCCACGCTTGCTCTGGACAAACTGGCATGTTGCGAGTGTTACGACTCACGAGTTCAGTGGGCCATATCCCAGTGTCATGTCCCCGTTACTTCTCTTCCTCCCCATACTTCTCTTCCTTCCCCTCGAAGCCACTTTCCCCACTTCACTTCCATCCTGCCGTAGCCGCAAGCCGACGACATCCGCCAATTCCCCGGTCGCTACCTTGATGGTAAGAAATCATTTTACAAGCTTTTGAACTTATCCTACATATTCCTGCTATTCGCCAATCTAAATGCTGATCTTTTTTCCGATTTCTCGACGAACTTCAGATGTGGCAGATGTTGCAGCCCAAGAATCTGGAGATCCTCGCGCGCAACTTCGCAGCGGCGTTCCCGCTCGTGTGCTCCCACCCAAGATGCTTTCGCCGTTACTCCTACCACGAGCTCCCACTCCACGAGCTCGCGTGCCTGCACGGCGCGTGCCTGCACGGCGCGTGCTCCTGCACGGAGCCGGGCTACAACTACATCGGCCCGCTGGCAGAGCTCGCCATCCACCTTGCAAATGGGTACTTGATCAAAGTGATTAGGATCTCATACGGGCAAGCCCAACTTCTCCAAGAGCAGGTGTCATTTACTGACTCGGCACGCCACCTGCTAATTTTCCAGGGGGGGCTCTGTTTTTGTCCTGACCATCACCGCCGGTGTTCCGGGAACCAGAGCCGGGCCCACCGTCATGGGCGCCATATGCGTTAGGTCGGTCTCGTGCGCCTGGCCTGTATACACGGTGCGCATGTGGGCGAACGCCCAGCCGCCATCATCGGATAGCATTCTTGTGCTAGCCGAGGCGCCGAGCTTCCCGACACCGCGGGAGGTGGAGTATGTGGACCTAAGGTCGATCCTATGCGTGCCATCTCAGTACCTTGTCGGTGCTGGACCGAACAGGCAGATGCATTTCTACATTTGTATCGAGAAGACCGACAGGCAAATGTAGTACCTGTGTTGTCGTTACTGTTAGACTTAAGCGATGCTTCTCAGGTGCTTAGAGCATACGTGTTGTGCGAAATGTACCCAGTTGTAGTTTTCAGTACTCCTTAATACTTTGACGAGTTATTATATTGGTCCAATCAGCTTGTTGTTGTCACGTTGCAAAGTCCGCTTGCTCTGGACAGACCGGCAATACCGTGTGCTCCCGCTCTCGCATGTCAGTGCACGTGTTTAGAGGGCCCACCTACTAGTGTCACGCCCCCCTCTTCCTTCCCCTCGAAGCCACTGTCCCAACTTCTCTTCCATCCTGCCACTCCCGTCCAATGGTTGTAATCTGATGATTTTCGTTGGATTGTTTACAAGTAATCTACGTTGATAATGCAACATGCAAATGGCATAGATACAATTTCTAAAGTGGAAGCACTCACACGCTGCTATTGCACATATTTCTCAATATAGCTCGACAAACACATTACAATAGTTGTACTCGCATTAAACACAACCGAAATTGCAACCATCCTAAACAACATCTAAACCCACATCACACCGCTGTCGTCGGAGTCCACCTCGATTGGTGACACCGCCGTGCCCTTCCCGGCGACATCCACTCCCACCTGTGGCTTGCCCTTCGCCAAGGAGGCAACAATGGCGTTCTGCACAGCTTCGTCCCCATCGTCCTCCACATCGGAATTGACAATGACGAAGGTGACGGCGTTGGCGTGGACCGAGCGCCGTCGCGCCTGGCGGCTCCTGCTCGAGCTCGACGCCGCATCAATCCTTCTATAGGTAGGAGGGGCCGAGCTCGCATATGTAGCATCGTCGCTCTTCTCAAGAAACCATGGCCATTTTATACTGCGACGGTAGGATCTTGGGGTGGATCCTCCGCGGCGAGCCCTACCGGAAGCGGTGGAGCGGATGGATCTGCCAGCGCGAGCCATGACAAGTTCCTAGGAGGGAGTAAGATTGTGGGCCAGACGTGTCTGGTTCCTGAGCAAGACCTCCCAGTGATATGTACGCGGGCAAGGTGCCAAAAAATTTCGTCCAATGTACACGAGAGGGCTTTTGAACCACGAAGGTGCGAGGTTTGGTTGACAAGTCCATACGCTAGGTCCCCCACCTGTCAGCCGAATGTGGACGGTAGGATTCTGCCCGAGTTATTAAGTAGGGATAAATCACACTTCACCACTACTCTGACATCCAAAGGCTCCTCTTTCCTCTGCCCTTGCTCCGCTCGCTCATGGCTCGCAGCTTGTACAGTTCGTATCGGGCGGAATCAGGGTCAGCTCAACACCGTCAGGCGGGTGCCCCCATCAGGTACCGGAGGGCGCCCTATGATTACTACCCCGATATGTTGTGTTTGTGCAGTGAGAAGATGTCGAGATGGATTTCGTGGACCGACGAAAATACTGCAGGAAAATTCAACAACTGCAGCATCAGAGCGGTAAGTTCCTACTGTAGGTACAATGGTAACCCAGATCCAGAAAGCGTAATGTAATTCTTTTTTTTGTTTCCTTCGATCTACTACACAGGAAGGGAGGGGGACTGGCTGTGACAAGTTTGTGTGGATCGAAAAGGCACTGACAGGTTTTCACGGAGAGCTTGTTCAGGATCTGTGTGATGCTGTGTGGGACAAGAAAGAGGAGATCCGTGCGATGGAGCGAGAGATCCGGGAGTTTCGCCAGGTGTAGGGGAGGCAGGGGCAGGGAGGTGGCGAGACAGACGGGCTCAAGATTAGGCCAGATAGTGGACACAATTTCCTCATTATCTGGGCATTATCTGTTGCATTTGCAGTTTATGTTGCCATGTCGTTGTCCAGCAGCTGAAATAAGTTGCTGCTTCGTGGAGTGTAGCGGCCAGCTTAAGAAATTGTTTTCCAGCCCAGAAACTTATCATAAGTGTAATGCCAACAGCATGGATTTATTAAGTGCCTATAAATAAATCATGTCTGTGCCACTAACACCCATCGATTTTGGAGAGGATTTAACCGCTCAGCTATCGCGATTGTTTAGATAGTAGTGGCACAGTCATAGTTTTGGGTTCAACTAGTGGCCTCGGCCGTATCAAATCCTAAAGTTGCGATACATTTTACTCCGAGTACGGGAGGCATATTGTTTCGCCCGACAAGTTCCATGCACACAGCTCTAGAGTTTAACCGAACTACATATATAGGTTCAAGTTCAATACATCATTAGGCTGCTACACTACTAGCCCTCTTTCTCTGCTTGGGTGCCAACTTTCTTCCTCTTTCCTTCACGTCCACTGGCTTCTTAATCTCCTGCCTTCTTCCTCTTTCTAGGTGCCAATTTTCTTACCTTCACATACCCTGCATCTCTGGGCCGAGGGAAGTCAGGCCAATCAGCACTAGAATCTTGTTCGGCATCATCACTCCACTCGTTTTGGTTTTCTTCCCGCAGCAAAATCACTGAGTCGGATGTCTTGTTTCTTACCTTGTGCTTCCTGTAAAAAACAGTACATGGATTACTACCTTATGTGTACAGACTATAAACAATTTTTTTATGTGAATGTACCATCTCATACCTAGGTTTGGGAGCATTAAGGAGACATCCAGCTGCTCTATGGCCTATAAGATGGCAGGTCTTGCATCTGTTTTTGCCCTTCTTTGTAGCACAGAAAGTTGAACCCTTCTTCTCGAGAAAATTATTAAACCTATTCACATGGGGTCTTCCTCTGCCCCTTTTTGTAACTGGCTGGCAAATCTCGAAAGGCAGTTGGACTTGAGGCCACTCAGATGGGTCTGTACATGGCTCGACGGATCCAGCGTACGCAGCTCTGAACTTTTCCATAGAGTAATAGTCTGACAAATACTAATCCAAATGTGGTAGAGTTCTTTTCTTCACCAAGAAGTCCAAAGCGTGGTACCAAGGTTTCCCGGTATGCTGCCACTCTAAGCAGGTGCATTATCGCAGCTGGATGTTCACAACATCCCTTTTGCCATTCTTGGACATATCGACCACCTCACAGCTTCTGCTGGTTGACGGGAGAACCTTAAGATGAGCAAGTCCTCGGCTTCTCTTGTGCAGTTGTTGTACAACTGGCGATAGCATATGTCCTCTAAGTCTCCTACCGATCTCTCTCCTTATATTTAACAGCTCCATGATCATACCACGTGTGATGTCCATCAAGATATGAACAGGGCGCACTTTTATGTCCTTCACCCAGTTATTTAGGCATTCTGCAAGGTTGTTGTTTATGTAATCAACTTTGATGTCAGGGTTGAATTGACTCCTCTTCCATAGCTACGAATGATGGATGGCTAAGTACTCTATAAGTTCAGGGGCTTCAGAAAAAATCTTGCTCATGAAATAATCGCTGCTACTAGGTTTGTAAACTCTAGCAGCAGGAAACATGTAATGAAATACGATGCCTGCATAGTGTGAGTACAAGTTGAGCATCATATGGGCATGGCATTCTCTACCTTCAGCTCGCGGGAACACCTCCTTCACTGCATTCGTCAGCCCTTTGCATGCATCTGTGGATATAGCCAATGGATCCATGTGGCCTATTGATCTCCTGAGCTGCCTCATAAACCAGACCCAGTTTTCCTCCGTTTCTGTTTCAAACAGCCCGAATGCCACTGGGAACATCTAGTTGTGACCATCAAGTGATGTGGCAGATGGCAGGCAGCCTTTCCATTTGCCAGTTAGGACAGTGATGTCTACTCTCAGATACGACCTACAGCCGTCCTTGAATTCCTCGATGCAAGGTTTAAGCGCCATGAAAAATCTTTTGAAATATATTTTACCACCTTCTGATTTGGTGTCAATCTCCACAACACTCCTCGGACACCTAGCTTGTACCTCCGCCTTGAAGTTGTACAGCATCCTGAAGCTATTTGTCCAATCCCCGTGCAAGACCCCTAGAGCTTTCTCTTTACCTTTCCAAACCGTGTAATACGAAAGGACAATGTTGTATTTAGAACCGAAGCTAGTCTGAATATTCTTCGCGGTCTCCTTAGGGTTATCCTTTAGTATGGACATAGATTGCATAGTCACCCACTCTGTATCAGCCATTGAGGATTTCAGTTTGTTGCCTGTCGGACACATGTGTGGAGGGCCTATTCTGTTCACATGCAACACAGATTCATTTAAAAGATAAGCAGAGTCGACTAGTTGCCAGAAAGATATCGCACATCAATTGTAGTTATAGAGTGAAAAGAGAGAGAGAGAGAGAGTTCTAATGGTTTGCTGCATTCATTGCCCCAATACCCTAATTGCAGTCGACGTAGGTAAGGATCTTGCTGTGATCCTCCATGGACAATGTACCTCGGCCCATCCATTCATCCATGTTAACTTGCAAACGGCCTCATACCTCTCGGCAGAGTTCTTCAGTCGATAAATGTCGAACTCCCCCTTGATACAAAAATGCCGGAACGACATCCTGAAATCATGCATGCTCTGGAACTCGGTGCCAACCGAAATTATAGGATACTCGTGGTCATGTTTCATTTCTTCTACTTCAACACCCAAATCATCGACTGGAATACTAGCCTCATCGTTAAGTTCCTCGTCTATTTCATCATCACCAGATTCTTGATCCTCTACAGTGCCTTCTTCTTCATCTGATTCAGAATCTTCGCCATCGTCTCTAGTGCCTAGTACTGCACACATCATATTGACTCCCATGGGTGGGGCTGCACCATCGTCTCCACCCGGATGGACAGGAACATTGCCCCAGTCCACCTCACCGGCAAATCTGTTTTCTCCAAGACACTCGGTTGTTTCTGCTGCAACCACATGGGGTGGTCTTACGTTTGCATGCATCCCAGGTACTTCAGTGGACAAACAGCAGTCAGAATCAATTTCATCTTGAGTGTACAGAACCCTCTTGATCTTCCTATGTACATCCTCCTTCCTGATGTAATCTTTCCTGATGGTATCAGTAGGGCTTGACATCCGCGTTCCATTCCCCATCGAACTAGGCCTTTTGTTGCCGCTCTTGGGTGTGATCTCCTTACTGCCTCCCCTCGCGGGTGTTGGATCCAGGGTGCTGGCATTATTGCCTGACCTCTACGGCGTGTTCTTCTTCGATATAGCCCTTTTGCTGCTACTATTGGGCGTGTTCTCCTTCGTGCTGGCATTATTGCCTGACCCCAGCGGCGTGTTCTGATCCAAATTAGCCCTTTTGCTGCTACTATTGGGCGTCTTCTCCTTCGTGCTGGCATTATTGCCTGACCTCAGCGGCGTGTTCCGCTCCAAATTAGCCCTTTTGCTGCTACTATTGGGCGTGTTCTCCTTCGTGCTGGCATAATTCCCTGGCAGTGGCGTGTTCCGCTCCAAATTAGTGTTTTTCTGCTCCCACTAGGTGTGGTAGCCTTCGTGTTGGCCATCTTCGCCTCTTTGCTACCACTCCTGGGAGTGTTCACCGCCGTGCTAGCCCTCTTAGCATTTTTGCTGCTACTGTTCGGTGTGGTATTTTGAATGGATCTCAGGGGTGTACTCTGCGGTGTGGTGCCTTTTGTCGTGCGAATCTTGGGCGTCCTCTTCTCTGGTGTGGTCTCCTTGGTGATGTTCTTCTTCAGGGTGCCCTTTCTGGGGATGCTCTTTCTGCTCCTCTTTATGACGCTCCTCTGTAAGACTCTCCTATGTTCGAAGCCACCCTCAGTCGCGCCAGCCCCAGTGATGCCATGGATCAGGTCATGCATGCCTTCTAAAAGTCCATCATCTCTATTGTCGAGTTCCAATTCCTCTCCAACCGTGAGCACTACCAAGTGGAAGGAAACTTCACGTCTATAATGTTTCCTTGTAAACGGTATGACTAATCCTTGGTATCTTTCACTTCGATAGCCTTTTTGCTCCTATAACCATAATATAACAAACGTGCTTCCTGGGAGGACCCCCACAACACCTTCACACGTAAGGATGCCATCAGGTCAGATAACTCTACCACTTCAGGATCGTATCTCCCAAGGATTACATCAAACTTGTCATAGAATTTTTTTGTGCCATCATCTAATTTTGCAGTATAATCCGCGACACCGATACGATCGATTACTTTGCCATCATTAGGTTCTTCAGGATAGAAACCTCCGAGAGGTTCGACAGATGGAGCGGCACCATCAAACCCAGCCCCAATGCCACTGCCGCCATCACCAGCGTCATCGTTAGCTGGATCAACTCGGTGGAAGTACCAGGACCAAGAACAAGGCGAGGGCCCTTAGCAGCGGGAGCTACATTACATGGTGGACAGGCAGGGCCCCTTCTAACGGCAGCCACAATAGGATCAACTGCTGCCATGCCACCTCGACGATCAGGAGCAGTTCCCACAACAGCAGTGTTTCGAGTGCTAGCAGAGTCCAGACCATGAGCTGGCTTCAGACCAGCAGCTCGCTGAACCTGAGCACGGGTTCGAGGAGGAGACAAGGCATTAGTCTTTGCAACAACAGTGGGGCAGCCTCCGGAAGCCTTAGTTTGCTCAACAGCGGCAGGGATTGGGTCAAAAGCATCCAGATCAACAACAACACGAGGATGACCAGTACCAGCAGATTCCAGAGCACGGGTTCGCACAACTTGAGGACGGTTTCGAGGAGGAGCAACACACAAGGCGGCGGTCTTGGCAACAACAGCGGGGCAGCCTCTGGACGCCTTAGTTTGCTCAACAGCGGCATGGATTGGGTGAGCAGCAGCCACAGCAACACGGGCACGGGGAAGGGGACGACCAGTACCAGCAGATTCGAGAGCAGAGTTTTCCACAATGGCAATACGGGGACTCCTATGAGGAGGTTGAAATGGATCGTATGGGCACCTAGAGGGGGGGTGAATAGGTGCTACACCAATTTTTAATTCTTTTTCAATTTTAGGCTTAGCACAAAGGTAAATTCTCTAGATAAACTAATGTGTGGAATTTCCCTATATGCAAACCTATCTACTAGCGAGTAAAGAGCGAGTGGAAGAGGAACGAGTGAACCGAAGTGAAGCACGTGGAGACACAGGATTTGTTTGACCACAGTTCCTTCCTTGTTAAGGGAAGTACGTCTGCGTTGGAGGGGTGGGCGGTACTAAGACCACCACGCCACAAAAGGCCTCACCCTGTTCTCTGATGGATCTTGCCACAACAGGCCTGATCCACCTTCCACTATAGGTACCCTTCAAGGCGGGCACCGGCGCCTTTACACAACTAGCGGGGAAACAACTCCACAACAACTTGGAGGCTCCCGAAATGACAACAAGCTGCCACAAGAACAAAGTTGTCAAATACAATAACAAGATCTAGGTATTAACAAGAATACTAGATCAGGGTTTCTCCAAGTGAATGGAGAGGAGTTGAAGCGCTTGATTCTTGATGTTGATGATGAACTTCTCCTCCTTCAATTCCACCAAAGATCAAGACCTTCGGGTGGTTGAAGTGGGAGATCGAGATTTAGAGCTCTTGCACAAGGTCTGGTCAAATTCGAGTGAATCAAGAGTTCTGGATGTTGGGGAAGAAGGGGTACTTATACCCCCTTCCAAAAACCAGCCATTCCACACTTTGGGGACCGGATTATCTGGCCCAAGTGGGGGCTGGATTATCCAGTCTGGGCAAACTCCACCCCAGACTCGGAATATCCGGCAGAAAATCCGCCCCCTCACAGTGAGACGCGCCGAGCTTGCCCTTGATCATCTTCTAGGGGCCAGATTATCCGGTCCTATGCGAAGGCCGGATTATCCGGCCTGGGGAAGAAAAACCGCCCCAGTTCAGATTTTCCGGGAGAAAATCCGACCGGATACCGAGCGACGCGCCTTGGCTCCTTTTGTTCGAAAACTGGGGGCCAGATTATCCGGCCCTTGCGAAACCCGGATTATCCGGCCTGGGAAGGAAAAACCGCCCCAGTTCGGATTTTCCGGGAGAAAATCCGACTAGACACAGAGTGACGCGCCTTGGCTTCCTTGAGAGATGAGGTAGGCCGGATTATCCGGCCCTTGGAGCGGCGGATTATCCGGCCCCCCTCAAAACTTCCTGCACACTTAGCACACATGAAAAGTCTCCATAGTATTGTTATCTAACAATCAAAACAAAGGAAAACATGAAATGTTCTTTCAATCTCCCCCTTTTTGGTGTTAGATGACAATACCAGGATTTGCAGGAGAAAGACACAAGACAAACAGAGATAACTACGAAAGGGACTCCCCCTCACTGTGTGCATAATAGAGTTTTGCATGGAATACAAATGCACACAAATAGGTGAATCTATTCCATAGACATAAGGGCAAAAGCACATACCACCGAAGTAGAGAATAGGCATCCTTGACAGAAATCACAATTATTATTGGATAACCATTATGAGCGCGCGCCTTCATTGATAAACCTCTAGCAATAGGATATGAATAGATATAGCCATGAGCATAATCCATGATATGAAGTCCATAGGTATCATCCAGACAACCACATAAAGTCTCAACCACAAATCACAAACCACAAATTTAAAAGTTCAACGCTAAATGGGCATAAGCAAGAAATAACGAATAAAAAAGTGCAAGTGCTTATGCCCGACCCATGCAAATCCACGGACAACCTGATAGAACTACTTCTCCCCCTTTGGCATCGAGACACCAAAAAGGGAGAAGAGCGATGCTAGCGCCCCATGGAATCACTCATCATAGTCCTCGTCCTCGTCCTCGTCTACATGCTCTTCCTCATCCTCATCTTCAAGCTCCTCAGTTTCACCTTCCTCATCATCAGCATCAGCAGCAAGCGCAGAGGGGAACAAGTGACACTCAAAATTGCAAAATCCAAATCAAATAAAAGCCAAGATTGAGCGTGATTCCCATAAGAACATGAGAGAGCAAATAACATTCAAAAAGATCCAATTCTCCACGAGGGAGAGGGCGGTGGCCGAAGCCACCTTGTTGGAGTGTATGGTGTGACACCGCGAAGATATATCTTGGGTTCACGACCACTAGTCATCAATAAGCTCACATATCACAACATGATATTAAGAGAAATGATATAACTTGTTATTGGCATTATGGGGGGAGGGTTAGCCCAATAAGTTAGGACCACACTCCCCCTATATCCATGCCCACACCTAGACCAAACAAGGATTGAGACGTACGAGCGAGTGCATGGGTAATCAAGACAAACTCCCGGAATCAATGATATTTAGCTCATTCCTCAAATAGCAGAATCTTGCTTCATCAAGTGGCTTTGTAAAGATATCCGCCAGTTGGTTCTTCGTGCTCACAAAAGATAGATCAATATCGCCTCGAGCAACATGGTCACGAATAAAATGATTCCGAATCTCAATATGCTTCGTCCTTGTGTGTTGAACTGGATTGTACGCAATTTTGATAGCACTTTCATTATCACATAAAAGAGGCACTTTGTCACAACTGACACCGTATTTCTTTAAAGTTTGCCTCATCCACAATAATTGAGTACAAGCGCTGGCAGCAGCAACATATTCAGCTTCGGCGGTGGAGAGAGATATACAATTCTGCTTTTTGGAGGACCAACATACAAGAGATCTTCCCAAGAATTGACAAGCTCCAGAAGTGGATTTCCGATCATCCTTATCACCAGCCCAATCTGAGTCAGTATAACCACATAAAGAGAAATTTGAGCCCTTGGGATACTAGAGACCAAAGTTGGGGGAATGAACCAAATATCGAAAGATCCTCTTGACCGCCACTAAGTGGCTTTCTTTAGGAGCTGCTTGATACCTTGCACACCCTCCCACACTCAACACAATATCGGGTCTAGATGCGCAGAGGTAAAGAAGAGAGCCGATCATGGACCGGTATACTTTTTGGTCCACATCTTTACCATGAGGGTTGAGTTCGAGATGACACTTTGTTTGCATCGGAGTAGCGACACCATTTAGATCCGTCATCTTGAATCTCTTGAGCATGTCTTGGATGTACTTTGCTTGATTAATAAAGGTTCCTTCTCTAAGTTGCTTGATCTCGAATCCAAGAAAGAACCGTAATTCCCCCATCATAGACATCTCAAACCTGTCATAAGCTTTGAAAATTCATCGTTAAAAGCTTTGTTAGTAGAACCAAAAATGATATCGTCTACATATAGTTGGCATACGAAGAGCTCCCCCTTAACCTTCTTAGTAAAAAGAGTGGGGTCGATTTGCCCAACTTCGAAGCCACGATCTAACAAAAGCTCTTTAAGGTGCTCATACCACGCACGTGGGGCTTGTTTAAGCCCATAGAGTGCCTTATCGAGTTTGTAGACATGGTTTGGGAAGTTAGGATCGTCAAACCCCGGGGGTTGCTTTACGTATACCAACTCATGTAGAGGACTGTTAAGGAAGGCACTCTTGACGTCCATTTGCTGCAACTTGAAATTGTTATGAGCAGCATAAGCAAGTAGGATACGGATGGACTCAAGGCGAGCCACAGGAGCATAGGTCTCGCTGAAGTCGATGCCCTCAACTTGGGAGTAACCTTGTGCCACAAGTCTTGCCTTATTCTTCACAACAATGTCATTCTCATCTTGCTTGTTCTTGAAAATCCACTTGGTGCCGATAACATTGCGGCACTCTTTGGGTTTCTCCACTAGTTTCCAGACTTTGTTGCGCTCGAAATTATTCAATTCTTCATGCATAGCAACAACCCAGTCTGGGTCTTTAAGAGCTTCAAAGACCTTCTTAGGTTCCACCATGGAGATATGAGCTTGATGCTCACCAAAACTGGCCAATTCTCTTCTTGTAGACACCCTTCGTCGAAGATCACCAACAACCTTGTCGAGAGTGTGACCCCGCAACTCAAGGTTACGATCATCCCGAGCCTTGCGACGAAGTTCATTAAGTTTGTTGTCTCTTGGTGGAGGAGATTCATCACTTGAGTCTTCATTGGAAGCATTTTCTCCACCTTTATTAGTAGCTGGAACATCAGTAGCAGGTGGTGGAGATGCATGCCCTTGAGGTGAATCCGAAGCCATAACAGGAGGTTGCAGAACTAGAGAGTCAGGGCTGGATAATCCAGCCGATGAAGAGGCCGGATAATCTGGCCTGGGAGGACTTGCAGCAGCATCGTCAGGAAGCCTGGGACTTGCTTGAACTGGCAAGGAGCCGGATAATCCAGGGTTAGCCGAAAAATCCGGCCTGGAGCTTGTATTGATATCTTCACCACCAGGAGCTACAAGGTCAGCTGGAGCGGGGTGGCCGGATAATCCGGTATCCACCGGAAAATCCGGCCTGGAGCTTTCTGGAGCATCTTGACCTTCAGCAGTTGATGGAGATGGTGTAGAAGTTGCCCCCGTGGTTGGAGCATGTTGCGTATGTGTAGATGAGGGCTCTATATGAGTAGATCATTGCACTTCCCGATCCGCCACAAGGGGTTCCTCAATGGGGCGAAAGAATCCCACGACCATTCTTCTTATGGCATCTTGGGGTATTTCAACATCTGCATCACAAACACCAACTTGCTCCGCACAGGAACCGTCATTTTCCTCGAACACCACACTACAAGATTCTACAATAGTTCCGGAGAGCTTATTGTAGACTCTATAAGTGTGGGATTCGGCACCATAACCAACAAAAATACCTTCTAGAGCCTTAGATTCAAACTTAGATAACCGAACTCCTTTAATAAGAAAGAAACACTTACACCCGAATACCCGAAAGTATGAGATGTTTGGCTTGTTACTGGTAAGTATTTCATACGGAGTCTTGTCCAAAATCTTGCGGAGGTATAAACGGTTGGATGAATGACAAGCAGTAGAGATTGTTTCAGCCCAGAAATTATATGGAGATTTGAATTCGGCCAACATTGATCTTGCCATGTCCATTAGAGTTCGATTCTTCCTCTCGGCTACACCATTTTGTTGAGGGGTGTACGCAGCGGAATATTGATGTCTTATCCCCTCTTCACTTAGGAACTCATTTAAGGTGTAGTTCTTGAACTCCGAGCCGTTATCACTCCTTATAGCCAGAATGGGGACGTTGTGTTGACGTTGAACCTCGTTGGCGAAGTCGATGACAGTTTGTTGAGTTTCACTCTTCAACTTGAAGAAATAAACCCAAGTGTATCTTGAGTAATCATCAACAATCACAAGACAATACTTCTTCCCACCGAGGCTTGCATGAGATGGAGGTCCAAAAAGATCCACATGCAGGAGCTCCAAAATCCTTTTTGAAGAGATAATAGTTTTCCTTCGATGAGGAGAATCATGCATTTTCCCTTCAACACACGCCCTGCAAACACGATCTTTGGCAAAAGAGACATTTTCTTTTAGTCCAAGAATGTGGCCACCCTTGTGGAGACTTTTCAAAGTTCTCATATTGACGTGGGCTAGTCGGCGATGCCATAGCCAACCCGCGTCACCCTTTCCGAAAATACACATCGGACCAGTAGTGGTTTTCCCCAAAAAGTCCACCACGTACAGGTCGTTTTCGACATATCCCACGAAAGCGACTTTTAGAGACTTTCTCCATAAGAGTACCACTAAATCAGCATCAATGTAAACTGCAAAGCCCATCTTACCAAGGGCACGAACTGAAAGTAAGTTATACACGAGGGTCTCAACAAGCATGACGTCCACGAGAGAGATATCGTGAGCCACCACAACTTTGCCGATACCCAATACCTCAGATTTTGACTTGTCACCATAGGAGACGGTAATGTGATCAAGGTTTGGCCGCATCTCCGTGATGATCTCCTTGCTTCTGGTCATATGACTCGTACAACCACTATCGAGTACCCATTTAGACCCACCGGAAACATAGCCCTGCAAGAAAATTACTTGTTGGTTTTAGGTACCCATTTTTCAATGGGTCCTCTCATGTTAGTAACAAGGGTCTTGGGAACCCAAATAGACCAAGGAATGTAACAATCATAAGGCCCTACATAACTAGCATAAACATCACCATAAGAATCACAATATAGTTCGAAGTTAGGATTGTTGATCCCTGCAAAACCATCATAATTAGTCTTGTCATTGGTAATGTTGCTAGTCTTCGATTGAGCAGTCTTGTTCTTCTTCTTCTTGCTTTTCTTGCTCTTTATCTTGGGTATGTAACCAAGACCTTCTTTACTGTTGTTTGTCCTTTGCCTGCTCAGTATCTCATCAACAACCCATTTACCTTTGTGTTGAGAACTCCTTGCAAGATCTTCTTTTCCAAAGGATGAAGCGGAGGTACTTGGCACATCATACCGTTTCAATTGAGTTTGGAGATGGTCATGAGACTCATTTAGAGTAGAATTATAACTACCTCGGTGAATTACGCTCTTACTTACATGCCCGGATGAGCGAAAGTGGTTAAAATAGTACGGTGGGGCCCAGGGCCACTCACGGTAGACCTTTCGGCCGTCCTAACCACTTTCAGAACATCGGGACAAGAACGAGCGGCGTAATCGGCAGGCGAAGGGATCAACTACATACACCAGTGAGTATGTATGCAAGCCACATACAACAGTTCTCAGAGCCACTCCATATAAAAGAAATAGAAATATTGAAACGCCATACGGCAAGATTCAAATATCCTAGATAGAGATAATATTTTAGGATAGCTCCTCATACATCAAACATCAGAGTATCAAGCGGAAGCGGAAGACAAGATCCGAGTACGGATAAGAAGCAAATCGGCATAAGATGCCACATAAATAAACACATCCCGCCCACAGATCTCATGGATCCCTGTTCCCGGAATCTCTACACCGAGTGATCGTTGCCAACATCATCTGTCTCCTCCACCCAGTATCCATCTTACGGGTACACCTGCTCATCTGAATCAAACAATTTATCGTGTGAGACCCTAGGGGTACTCAGCAAGTCTTTATGCCTCTAAAGGGGACACAACCTGGGGTGACGCAATTGCAGCAGAAGATAATAACTAACAAGTCTATAGATACTCGCTAACCATCCGCCTAACCAATGATAGACGGATGTCCGTGAATTAAGAACAACAGTTATAACAGTATAATTAACAGATCCATCCTCCTCCTCGCTTACCAACGAGGAAGCGGACGAACAACCCCCATCCGTTGGCAGTTTTATTAACCATTCCATGAGTATTGCACTATTTACTAGTCAGGTACTTCGTCAGATTAAAGCGGTACTTTAGTTATAATTTTCTATGATCGAGAAACTGTGCTCCAAGTCATCCATAACCGCGGACACGGCTTTCAGAAAGATTTACCCTGCAGGGGGCACGAATAGCAACACACACTCGATCAACCTCAGAAAAACCAACTCCAAACCCAACGAGGCATTCACGACAAAGCGATCACAGGATTCAGACATATTTCAGGGGGCCACCCCATTAAGCTACCCGCAACGAAGCTAGCTGACTCCGAGACGGACTCAAGTTTTGTGTGGACGGCGATAAACGACTGGGAACCCAAAAATGTGACTAGGCTTGTCGATACAGTGAAAACGTGTCACGATCCAAAACAGTACAGGTGCTCCTCGCACAATCTTAAATAAAGCAGTAACATGGCATAAGTACATGATAGTAATAAAGCCCCAAACTACTTTGTGTCCCCAAAAAAAGAATGAATCAAGCTCTGGCTTAGGAGGGTCCATAAGGCCTCCCGGATGTGGATAGTGCGAATAGTCAAGGAACAGGAATAGAGTACTCGGGGTCCTACGGGACACAAGTGAGCATGAAAACCAAATAGCAGATATTGCTCACCGGTACCTCTTTCATTAGTTATCCCATTACTACTCAGGTTAAATTGTTTAGGTACCTCATTATCCATCAGACTCTCACATACCCTACACATGCTTTTCTACGACTAGAATGGCTCAAACAACTCCTGTAGTAATGGCTCATGGGATGGAGGAACAAGCTTCGGTGGGGTTTAAAAGTAAAGGCTATGCAGTACTTGGGATTCAATTTAATGCAATCATGACTCAATGATGCAAGAATAAGATAGAGGCAATAGGTACTATATGTATGCAAGCATGTGGTAGTGCTTGCTTGGCAGCTCAGTTGAAGCGAGAGATGGATCTAGGTAGAACTCCTGTGATTCCTGGTAATTCTCCTGCTGGGCGTCTATTTGAAGAAGAACCAAACAAGCAAGGGCCAACATAAATAAAGTGCACAAGCATATGAATTAAAATGCGACAAGCAAACAAGCATGCCATGATGAATGCTGCACAATTTACATGTTATTAAAGTAGCATGGCAAGGGTGAGGTGTGGATACAAGAAATAAAGCATTTTGTTAATTATTTAACCAAGTTTTATTGTCATAAACAGTTCTGATTTTTATTGACATGATGCATGCTTCAATTCAGAACAAGGACTGCATAGATAGAACGGGCTCGTCGCGCTGATCGATTTAGACATATTATTTGTCAAATTTGGAGTTGTAGAAATAAAGTTATTAATTTATTAAAAAAGGGCATTTTATTGTAATTTTAATTATCTCGAAATTTTAAAGTGCTCAAACATTATTTTGATTGGCATATTTGAAATCCTCACATTTTTCTGATTCAAAAACATATATCATTTGTATTATTTGGATTTATAATTTAAAAGTTATTTAAAATCTGATTTGAATTTGAATTAAACATTTACAGAAATTGTTTTATTAAAACATATAAACATGCCGACTTTTAATACTCAGCCAGACTTAGCCACAGTCACTGACGCGGGGGCCCGCAACCGGCGCGGCGCTGAGCTGGCAAAACGGCACAGCGGTCCTTTTCGTACGCGGGGCTTGCTAGCCACTGAGGCTGACTGGTGGGGCTGGGTGATGATGGGGCCACACGCGTGCGCGGGCCAGTGGGCGGCCGACACGTGAGCGATCCAGGGCACGGGGTGAAACCGACAAAACCTAGGGTGTTTTCCGTAACCGGCCAGGGGCTGACTGGTGGGGTCCTAGGGATCGCGGGTTGGGGATGATGAAACCTGGGGACCTAACCGCAAACTACCAGCGATGGCACTGGCCTGACGAATCTGACGAAGAAAACGAAAGCGCGGCGCAGCGATTCCGGCCATCTTCCGGTGACGGAAGCGGGCGAACGGTGGCACGCATCGTGACGGCACTAAAACAGAAGTTGTAGAGGGCATCACGGGCTACAGGATTGGTCAAGGGAGATTCGCCTAAGGAGGGTCGCAGGGTGCGGCGTTCTGCGGGGAACAGCGAGGGGAAACGCCGGTCTAGGTCTGCTCGTCGGCGGGCACCTCACCGGCGGGGGTCAAATACGGGCGGCGCTCGGCACGCGGAGTGGAGGAAACGGGAGAGGAACGAGGGGGTGCTCACCTCGTCTGATTCCCACGGAAAGCAGAGGACGGGACGGCCGGAGCAGAAGGGGATGGTGAGGTCGCGGTGGTGGTGTACTGTTCGCTGGCGAGGGGGGCAGCTCCGAGTGGGGCAGGCACCTCCTAGCAGGCGGAAATGATGCCTCGGTCCGCGGCGATGCTCCCAGGCGAGGCCTCGGTCACCGGCTAGGGCGGCAACGGCGTTGTGATGCTCTGTCTAGTGGCGGGCATGGTACGGCAGAGAAGCGGAGAGGGGAAAATTGGAGAAGGGGCTAGGGTTCGGCAGTGCGGCGCGAGAGGATAAGGGCGGGGAGCTGGCGTGCGGGCGGCGCGAGCTAACGCGGCAGACGGCGGAGACGGCTACCTGCCTCGCTGCCTCTTTCCGTCTGCTGCCGAGAGAGAGTGGGCGAGACGGCGTCAGACGAGGAGGAAGAGAAACAGGGCCGCGTCGGCGTTGTCTGGCTCGAACCGGTACAGTCTGGGGAGGGAGATTGGGCCGCGGCTAGGGGAAAAGGAGGGCGGCCCAGGAGGGAGCAGAGGTGGACCGGAGCTGTTGTTGGGCCGTGTCCAGGTAGGGACTGATGCTGCTGGGTTTTTTTTGTTTGCTTTGTTTTCTTTTATTTATTTAATTAATTGTTTTGTCTTTGTTTTGTTGCAGATTTAAACAAGCCCAAAATACCCCTTTTTGGAAGTTTTGCAAATTTGATTTTAAAGGGAAAGGAGATGGCTATGGAGTGAGGTGAGGCATAGTGGTGAAGCACAAGTTGATGGTGAGGAAACAATGCAAGAGAGAGAGGGAGAGGGTTTATGGGAAAAGGTCCCACTTGATCATACATGATGGAAGAATGCTTTTGTTGGGAAAAGGAATGGTGGAGATAGGTAGAAAAGACCCCACAACGAAAGATCCACTAACAAAGAGAAAACAAAGGAGCTAAAGGTGGTGATGATGGTTACATGGCCCATGCAAAATAATTAAATGCCATATTCTTATGCTTGTGAAGACAATAATAATAACATGGCATTATTCTTATGCATTCCAAAATATGGAATAAAGGCCAAGCAAAAGAAAATAGAATTGGATCCATCCCATCTCCCATGAGCTAGAGTAAATACCAAAAGAAAATAAAAGCCCATGGGAAAGTAGAATGGTGGAATTATAAGGTGGCGACAAAGAAAGGTGGTGGAGTGGAATAAAAGATATGCCCCCTACTCAACTTGGGCATCAAGCATTTATCAAGATTTAAATACAATATATCAAGAGCCAAATACAATTAATAATGCATATGAGAGAAGAACCAACTCAAAAGGGTTTTAATATGATGCTCAAATGCAAGGTGGCATGATGGCATGAGCATGATATAATTATGATGCAACAAATATATGTAGGAAGTAGCCATTATATTACTAGACCAAGTAGCATTACAATGGTTAGACAATTGGGATGCTACAACTCTCCCCCACTAAACAGGAATCTCGCCCTGAGATTCTAGGAAGAAGAAGAAGACTCAAAGAGGGTAGGATACTTGGCACGGAGCTCATCTTCATGTTCCCAAGTGGCTTCATCAACGGAATGGTGCGACCACTGCACCTTGCAGAACTTGATGGACTTGTTGCGAGTCCTTCTTTCTGCGACTTCAAGAATTTTTATGGGGTGTTCCTGATACGACAGATCTTCTTGGAGATTGATGAGTTCATGGTCCACGGTTCTGCCGGGATCCTTGAAGCACTTCTTGAGTTGAGAGATGTGGAAAACATCGTGGACCTTGAGTTTTTCAGGGAGCTCAAGAGCATAAGCAACTTCTCCTCTTCTTCCACGAATTTTGAAAGGACCAATGTATCTAGGAGCCAGTTTTCCTTTGATACCAAAGCGGTGCGTGCCTCTCATGGGAGTGACACGAAGGTAAACGAGATCACCAGGAACATACTCCATGTCCGTGTGCTTTCTGTCATAATTGCTCTTCTGGCGACTTGGAGCAATCTTCAGGTTTTCAAGAATGATGTGAACTTTCTCCTCCACTTGAGTTACACTGTCGAGTCCAAACAATATTCTTTCACCTGCGCCCGACCAACCAATCGGAGTTCTGCATTTGCGACCATAGAGAGCCTCAAATGGTGCCATCTTTAGACTTTTCTGGAAGCTGTTGTTGTAAGAGAATTCAGCATAAGGAAGACATTCTTCCCACTTCATGCCGAAAGAGATAACGCAAGCATGGAGCATATCTTCCAGAATCTGATTGATCCTTTCAACTTGTCCTTGCGACTGAGGGTGGTAAGATGTGCTGAAGTTCAATTTTGTTCCCAAAGCATTTTGGAAACTTCCCCAGAACTTGGAAGTGAAGATGCTTCCACGGTCTGAATTGATCTCAAGAGGAACCCCATACAAAGAGACAATTCTGTTGATATAGAGCTCAGCCAACTGAATTGCAGAAATTGTTTCCTTGACTGGAACGAAGTGAGCTACTTTGGAAAGCCTATCAATGACAACAAAGATTGCATTGTTGCCCTTCTGTGACCTTGGAAAACCAGTGATGAAGTCCATATCTACTTTCTCCCATTTCCATTCCGGAGGCTTCAATGGCTGTAGAAGACCGGAAGGTTTCTGATGGACAGCTTTAACTCTGCGGCAGACATCACACTCCGAGACATACTTGGCACAATATCGTTTGAATCCAGGCCACCAATATTGTGTTTTTAAGTCCATGTACATCTTAGTGCTGCCAGGGTGGATAGAAAGAACAGAATCGTGCGCCTCCTTGAGAACTTGCTCTCTTAAACCCAGGTAGTTCGGAACAAACATCCGGTGTTCAAAGAAAAGAGTGCCTTGGTTGTCGACGTGGAAAGACTCATACTTCGGAAGCTGAATGTTGGAGATGATCTTTTTAGTGTAAGGATCACCAAGTTGAATAGAGCGAACTTTTTCTTCCAAAAGCGGTGTTGCTAGAAGGTTCAGAAGATACCCTTGATCCACAATTTCAAGGTTGAGCTTGCGGAATTCCTCGCACAAGAGAGGCTGTTGTTCTTCCACCATGACGTTGTTGACATAAGCTTTTCGGCTGAGGGCATCGGCCATGACATTAGCTTTGCCCGGAGTGTAGTTGATGGTCAAATCGAAATCATTAATTGTTTCAATCCACCTCCTCTGACGAAGGTTGAGATCAAGCTGTGTGAAGATATACTTCAGACTCTTGTGATCAGAAAAGATCTCACAACGGTTGCCAAGCAAGTAATGCCTCCATACTTTTAAAGCAAAGACAACTGCTGCGAGTTCGAGGTCATGTGTAGGATAGTTGATCTCATGCGTCTTCAACTGTCGAGAGGCATAAGCAACAACTAGCTTTTCTTGCATAAGGACCGCACCCAATCCTTGCAATGAGGCATCACAGAATATCTGGAAAGGCTTTGATGTATCTGGAGGAACTAAGACTGGTGTGGAAGTTAGCTTCTCTTTGAGTGTTTCAAAGCTTGCTTGACATGCAGGAGTCCAAAGGTATTTCTTGCCTTTCTTGAGGAGATCGGTAAGAGGCTTCGCAATCTTTGAGAAGTTTTGGACGAAGCGACGACAGTAACTAGCCAAACCAAGGAAACTTCGGACTTCTTTGACATTTATGGGTGGAAGCCAGTCCATAATTGTCTTAATAGTTTCTAGGTTGACGGCAATGCCCTTGGCAGAGATGACGTGACCAAGGTAGGTGACTTGAGGCAGCCAAAACTCACACTTGGAGAACTTGGCATACAGGCGGTTCTCATGAAGCTTGTTTAGGACACACCGAAGGTGTTCTTCATGTTCTTCCTTTGACTTAGAATAGACTAGAATGTCATCCAGATAGACCACAACGAACTTAAGCCTCGAGAAGGTGGCAGGTACATTGGTGAGACCGAAAGACATGACCGTGTACTCATACAAACCATAGCGGGTGGTGAAAGCTGTTTTGGGAACATCTTCCTTGCGGATCTTGATTTGATGATAACCACTTCTCAAATCAAGCTTAGAGAATACCACAGCTCCAGCTAGCTGATCGAAGAGATCATTAATCCGCGGAAGGGGATATTTATTCTTGATGGTTTTAGCATTGAGTGCCTGATAGTCAACACAAAGTCTATCAGTCTTGTCTCGCTTCTTCACAAAGATGGTTGGACTACCCCAAGAAGAAGTACTGTGCTGAATGAAACCCAACTTCTCCTGTTCATCCAACTGACGTTTGAGTTTAGCCAACTCAGCAGGACCCATTTTATAAGGCCGCTTGGAGATAGGAGCGATACCAGGTTCAAGTTCAATGACAAACTCGACCTCTCGATCCGGAGGCATACCTGGCAACTCTTCAGGAAAAACATCTGGAAACTCATAGTCTACCGGAACACTTGGAATACCTTCCATAGCATCATCATTCAGAGCCGCCAAAGAGAAAAGCTAAATTGTAGGAGTCAGACTTGGAGAATAGACTATATGGCCTTGAGGAATTTTCAGAGAAACCGAACGTTCAGCACAATCAATCACAGTTGCATTTGTTGTTAACCAATCCATGCCCAAGATAACATCAATATCAGAATTGCCCAGAATAATTAAGGAAGCCGGAAACGAAGAGCCACCAATCTCAATTTGATTGCCATGGCTGATAAGAGCAGCCCTCATGTTTGACCCAGGAGATTGTACCACAAGACGATGCAATAAAGGAATCATAGCCAGATCATGCTCATGCGTAAACTTGTGAGAAACAAAAGAATGCGAAGCACCAGAATCAAACAAAACTCGCGTGGGGACTGAGTTAACAGGAAGCATACCCATCACAACTCCAGGTGCATGCTTAGCTTGAGCGGCGTTGACACAGTTGGCACGAGCAACCGTAGACCCAGGCTTAGTGTTGATGTTGAGAGCCCGAGGTGGAGGTGCACGAACCATAGAAGAACTTGCCGCAGGTCTTGGAGGTGGTGGTGGAAGAGCTTTGTTGTTCATTGGACAATTCCAGTGCTGATGCCCAGTGTTTCCACAAGTATAGCAAGCACCAGGTGTACGTGGAGCAACGTAGCTAGGGACTCCGCCAGGCGCTCCAGGGTAGTTGTGGTTGTAGCCCCTAGGAGCCGCAGTGAAGGAATTTTTTGGCCTTGCCGCGTAGCTTGACGGTCTTGGTGGAGCCGAGAGCGACGGTGGGGTGTTAGGAACCCAAACACGATGCTTAGAAGGAGCTGTCATAGCAGAAGAGCTTGTCGCATCACGGCTGTGTTTCTTTGACTCCTCAAACACTTGTCTACTTGCTTCTTCCTACAGAGCTGTGTGTTGGAGTTCCAGAAAATACCCCGGCCTTGCATGAGTGATTGCATATTTGATGGATTCATTGAGACCTTGCCGGAACCTCTTTTTCTATTTCTTGTCATCAGAGATCTCATCGCCACCATACCGAGAAAGGTTCATGAAGTTTCTGATGTAGGTATTGACATTGTCAGTGCCCTACTTGAGGTTGAGAAACACTTCCTTCATCCTTTCCATGACAATTTCTGACAGATATTGCTCTTTGAAAGCCCCAGTGAATTGCTCCCAAGTAGGCTGAAAACCAGAGAGGTCTACCTTGAGGTAATTTTCCCACCACAGAGCTGCATCTCCCTTCAGAAGGTGAGTGGCACATTTGACCCATTCTTGCTCGGGAACATCCGCAGTCATTAGCAACCGTGATACTTCACGCAGCCAATCATCAGCATCAAGTGGCTGATCCCCACCTCAAATTGGCGTGGGTTGTACTTCAGAAAACTCTTGATGTCTCCCGCTTGGGAGGTGGAGGAAGCGGAACAAACTCATTCCTCCTCACGCTTTCTTCGAAGCACTGCTGGTTCTGCTGCATAGTCCCCAAGGAATTTGCAATACTTGCTAAAGCAGCCCCCAGTTCAGGTGGTATGTCCTCCTCAGAACGGTGTGGTGGTGCCATCCTGTGATTGATATAAAACACAAGTTAGTACTATAATGGAGAATAATAATAATCTAAAATAGTACCAAAATGGAATTAACCAAGATTAAAGGATACAATTCACTAAGATGATATTAAAATATCAACAAAGTTCAAGGCAACTAGAAGATATTAAGCATAACGCACACGACTGAACAAGGAGTGTGGTACACAACTAACAAAGAAAAAATTTCCGCAAATTTCGGCATTAAAATACCACTATATGCGCAAAACCACTTCACGAATCAAGATTAGTAACTCTACTAGTTCAACATACAAGAGCAAATGATAAAAGTAGTGGTATGGTCGCGACTCGATCCCGCACTCAAATCATTACCTCGCACATGAATCAGTAAAACACATATCCCAACACCTTCTTCTTAAGATGAACCTAAAGATTAGTAACTACAAAAAAGAACACCCCAACAAGATAACGTCGGATAACAAAGAGTAAGATAGATCGCATCGGTATACAACGAATCAGAATAGATCGCGTCGGTTTAGAAAGGTCTGTCGGTATGGAATGTACCAATAGTTGATAACCAAAAGGCAGATAGTGATAACATTTGGATGCAACAGATAGACAAGGAATTCACACACACACACGCACACAACCTATGGTACTATGGAACCCAGAACACGTGAATCCTAGTTTGAATTTTTAGAACAGGATTGAAAATGTTACACGTCCTTACCAAAAAAGGGTGGGTGGGTGGGTAAGAAGAAAAATGGAAGCAGTCCTACTCTCACGTTTTGTTTTTCCCTAGTATACATAACTACCAAAAATATTTGCTAGACTGACAACGACCATTTTGGCTGAGACCCTGAAGGTGTGATGGCTCTGATACCAATTGTAACTACCTTGGTGAATTACGCTCTTAGTTACATGCCCGGATAAGCGAAAGTGGTTAAAATAGTACGGTGGGGCCCAGGGCCACTCACGGTAGACCTTTCGGCCGTCCTAACCACTTTCAGAACATCGGGACAAGAACAAGCGGCGTAATCGACAGGCGAAGGGATCAACTACATACACCAGTGAGTATGTATGCAAGCCACATACAACAGTTCTCAGAGCCACTCCATATAAAAGAAATAGAAATATTGCAACGCCATACGGCAAGATTCAAATATCCTAGATAGAGACAATATTTTAGGATAGCTCCTCATACATCAAACATCAGAGTATCAAGCGGAAGCGGAAGACAAGATTCGAGTACGGATAAGAAGCAAATCGGCATAAGATGCCACATAAATAAACACATCCCGCCCATAGATCTCACGGATCCCCGTTCCCGGAATCTCTACACCGAGTGATCGTTGCCAACATCATCTGTCTCCTCCACCCAGTATCCATCTTGCGGGTACACCTGTTCATCTGAATCAAACAATTTATCGTGTGAGACCCTAGGGGTACTCAGAAAGTCTTTATGCCTCTAAAGGGGACACAACCTGGGGTGACGCAATTGCAGCAGAAGAAAATAACTAACAAGTCTATAGATAGTCGCTAACCATCCGCCTAACCAATGATAGACAGATGTCCGTGAATTAAGAACAACAGTTATAACAGTATAATTAACAGATCCATCCTCCTCCTCGCTTACCAATGAGGAAGCGGACGAACAACCCCCATCCGTTGGCAGTTTTCTTAACCATTCCATGAGTATTGCACTATTTACTAGTCAAGTACTTCGTCAGATTAAAGCGGTACTTTAGTTATAATTGTCTATGATCGAGAAACTGTGCTCCAAGTCGTCCATAACCGCGGACACGGCTTTCAAAAAGATTTACCCTGCAGGGGGGCACGAATAGCAACACACACTCGATCAACCTCAGAAAAACCAACTCAAAACCCAACGAGGCATTCACGACAAAGCGATCACAGGATTCAGAAATATTTCAGGGGGCCACCCCATTAAGCTACCCGCAACGAAGCTTGCTGACTCCGAGACGGACTCAAGGTTTGTGTGGACGGTGGTAAACGACTGGGAACCCGAAAATGTGACTGGGCTTCTCGATACAGCGAAAACGTGTCACGATCCAAAACAGTACAGGCGCTCCTCGCACAATCTTAAATAAAGCAGTAACATGGCATAAGTACAGGATAGTAATAAAGCCCCAAACTACTTTGTGGCCCCCACAAAAAAGAATGAATCAAGCTCTGGCTCAGGGGGGTCCATAAGGCCTCCCGGATGTGGATAGTGCGAATAGTCAAGGAACAGGAATCAAGTACTCGGGGTCCTACGGGACACAAGTGAGCATGAAAACCAAATAGAAGATATTGCTCACCGGTGCCTCTTTCATTAGTTATCCCATTACTACTCAGGTTAAATTGTTTAGGTACCTCATTATCCATCAGACTCTCACATACCCTACACATGCTTTTCTACGACTCGCATGGCTCAAACAACTCCTGTAGTAATGGCTCATGGGATGGAGGAACAAGCTTCGGTGGGGTTTAAAAGTAAAGGCTATGTAGTACTTGGGATTCAATTTAATGCAATCACGACTCAATGATGCAAGAATAAGATAGAGGCAATAGGTACTATATGTATGCAAGCATGTGTTAGTGCTTACCTGGCAGCTCAGTTGAAGCGAGAGATGGATCTGGGTAGAACTCCTGTGATTCCTAGTAATTCTCCTGTTGGGCGTCTATTCGAAGAAGAACCAAACAAGCAAGGGCCAACATAAATAAAGTGCACAAGCATATGAATTAAAATGCGACAAGCAAACAAGCATGCCATGATAAATGATGCACAATTTACATGTCATTAAAGTAGCATGGCAAGGGTGAGGTGTGGATACAAGAAATAAAGCATTTTATTAATTATTTAACCAAGTTTTATTGTCATAAACAGTTCTGATTTTTAATAATGACATGATGCATGATTCAATTCAAAACAAGGACTGCATAGATATAACGGGCTCGTCGCACTGATCGATTTAGACATATTATTTGTCAAATTTGATGTTGTAGAAATAAAGTTATTAATTTATTAAGAAAAAGGGCATTTTATTGTAATTTTAATTATCTCGAAATTTTAAAGTGCTCAAATATTATTTTGATTGGCATATTTGAAATCCTCACATTTTTCTGATTCAAAAACATATATCATTTGTATTATTTGGATTTATAATTTAAAAGTTATTTAAAATCTGATTTGAATTTGAATTAAACATTTACAGAAATTGTTTTATTAAAACATATAAACAGGCCGACCTTTAATACTCAGCCAAACTTAGCCACAATCACTGACGCGCGGGCCCGCAACCGGCGCGGTGCTGAGCTGGCAAAACGGCACAGTGGTCCTTTTCGTACGCGGGGCTTGCTAGCCACTGAGGCTAACTGGTGGGGCTGGGTGATGATGGGGCCACACGCGTGCGCGGGCCAGCGGGCAGCCGACACGTGGGCGATCCAGGGCACGGGGTGAAACCGACAAAACCCAGGGTGTTTTCCGTAAACGGCTAGGGGCTGACTGGTGGGGTCCTAGGGATCGCGGGTTGGGGAAGATGAATCCTGGGGGACCTAACCGCAAACTGCCAGCGACGGCACTGGCCTGACGAATCTGACGAAGAAAACGACAGTGCGGCGCGGCGATTCCGGCCATCTTCCGGTGACGGAAGCGGGCGAACGGTGGCACGCATCGCGACGGCGCTAAAACAGAAGTTGTAGAGGGCATCACGGGCTACAGGATTGGTCAAGGGAGATTCGCCTAAGGAGGGTCGCAGGGTGCGGCATTCTGCGGGGAACAGCAGGGGGAAACGCCGGTCTAGGTCTGCTCGTCGGCGGGCACCTCACCGGCGGGGGTCAAATACGGGCAGCGCTCGGCACGCGGAGTGGAGGAAAAACGAGGGGGGTGCTCACCTCGTCTGATTCCCACGGAAAGCAGAGGACGGGACGGCCAGAGCGGAAGGGGACGATGAGGTCGCGGCGGTGGTGTACTGTTCGCTGGCGAGGGGGGCAGCTCCGAGCGGGGCAGGCACCTCCTAGCAGGCGGAAACGATGCCTCGGTCCGCGGCGATGCTCCCAGGCGAGGCCTCGGTCACCGGCTAGGGCAGCAACGGCGTTGTGATGCTCTGTCTGGCGGCGGGCATGGTACGGCGGAGAAGGGGAGAGGGGAAAATTGGAGAAGGGGCTAGGGTTCGGCAGTGCGGCGTGAGAGGATAAGGGCGGGGAGCTGGCGTGCGGGCGGCGCGAGCTAACGCGGCAGACGGCGGAGACGGCTACCTACCTCGCTGCCGCTTTCCGTCTGCTGCCGAGAGAGAGTGGGCGAGACGGCGTTAGACGAGGAGGAAGAGACACAGGGCCGCATCGGCGTTGTCTGGCTCGAACCGGTACGGTCTGGGGAGGGAGATTGGGCCGCGGCTAGGGGAAAAGGAGGGCAGCCCAGGAGGGAGCAGAGGTGGACCGGAGCTGTTGCTGGGCCGCGTCCAGGTAGGGACTGATGCTGCTGGGTTTTTTTTCTTTGTTTTGTTTTCTTTTATTTATTTAATTAACTATTTTGTCTTTGTTTTGTTGCAGAACAAGCCCAAAATACCCCTTTTTGGAAGTTTTGCAAATTTGATTTTAAAGGGAAAGGAGATGGCTATGGAGTGAGGTGAGGCATAGTGGTGAAGCACAAGTTGATGGTGAGGAAACAATGCAAGAGAGAGAGAGGGAGAGGGTTTATGGGAAAAGGTCCCACTTGATCATACATGATGGAAGAATGGTTTTGTTGGGAAAAGGAATGGTGGAGATAGGTAGAAAAGACCCCACAACGAAAGATCCACTAACAAAGAGAAAACAAAGGAGCTAAAGGTGGTGATGATGGTTACATGGCCCATGCAAAATAATTAAATGCCATATTCTTATGCTTGTGAAGACAATAATAATAACATGGCATTATTCTTATGCATTCCAAAATATGGAATAAAGGCCAAGCAAAAGAAAATAGAATTGGATCCATCCCATCTCCCATGAGCTAGAGTAAATACCAAAAGAAAATAAAAGCCCATGGGAAAGTAGAATGGTGGAATTATAAGGTGGCGACAAAGAAAGGTGGTGGAGTGGAATAAAAGATATGCCCCCTACTCAACTTGGGCATCAAGCATTTATCAAGATTCAAATACAATATATCAAGAGCCAAATACAATTAATAATGCATATGAGAGAAGAACCAACTCAAAAGGGTTTTAATATGATGCTCAAATGCAAGGTGGCATGATGACATGAGCATGATATAATTATGATGCAACAAATATATGTAGGAAGTAGCCACTATATTACTAGACCAAGTAGCATTACAATGGTTAGACAATTGGGATGCTACAAGAATGATCACTCTTCAATGCCTTGTGAGCACTTTCAAGATCATCAAACTTCTCCAAAAGTCTAGCATGAACAGCCCCAAAATCAATCTTTTCTTTCTTTAGTTTCTTTACCTTGGCAAGAGCATGGTCACGTTCTTTAATGAGCTGAGCTACAGCTTCTTCTTGTGACTCCTCTAGGGATTCGAGTCTTTCTTCCAAAGAAACTCGAGTTTCCTCTTCCTCTTCCAAGGCATTCTTCAAAGAGGCTATCTCCAAGGCATCTTCTCTTTCAATTCTGCCCTTTTCTTCAAGGAGATCTTCGGCTTGAGCAAGTTGACTCATAAGAGCATCAAAATGGGGTTTGTGCTCACCTTGTAGGTTAGTGAAAACGTATCCAAGGCAATAACTTCTTCTTTCATTTCAAGACTGTCATGATCATCCATATCCAAAATTATTTTAGTCTTAGGAAATGAGGAGTTAGAAGTTGATACCTCGGATCCTCTTGCCATTAGACAAGTGGCGTTGTTGTTGATGGCGTTCTCGTTCGACGAGTCGAAGAGAGAGGAGGGAGTCGATGTGGTGGCTATAGCAGCCACTTCGCGGGAACTATCATCATCCTCTTCATCTTCACTTGCGGAGGAGTATTCCTCTTGAGCTACAAGGACCATCTTGGGTTGCTTCTTGAAAGGGCCATTCTTCTTAGCAAACGGCTTATTCTTCGGAGCTTTGGATTTCTCTTTGAGAATGAGCCTGCCACCATTGTCTTCTCTATTCTGATAAGGACACTCGGCTACAAAGTGCAGTCTATCTCCACAGTTGAAGCAAGTTCTCAATCTTGGGCCACTTTCTCTTCTTCCATTTGACCCATTCTTGCGCTCAAGTTCAGACTTGGCTTTGGCAGGGTCCTTCAAAAAGTTCCTTGCATAGAATGCCATGTACTCACCATGAGCACGTTTGACCTCATCGGGGCAGTCCATGGATACCCTCTCAAAAACTCCTTCATCGTCCTCTTGCTCAACAACATTGGCTTTGAGAGCCACATTGACACCCTTTTGCATTCCAATGGCCCGAGCATGGGCATCTTCAGCATTCTTTGCCGCCACTTTGAATGACACCATTTCTTGAATGACTTCATTGGATGTCATTTGATGATAGTTGTGTCTACCTTGCAAGCTCTTCAAATCCGTCGGTTCGAAAGGCATTAAGGCACTCACATACTTTCTTTTTATACATGCATCATCAATGTGAGTGGCCCCATGCTTCCGAAATGTTGTTGCGATGCCCTTGAGTCTTCTATACATGTCCTCATGGTTTTCACCATCCAACATGTAGAATCCCTCAGCTTCATTACTAAAGGCATCATACCGGTTTCTTCTCATGCTTTCATTTCCAACAAAAAGGTCTGTAAGAGCATCACACGCCTCTTTAGCTGTGTTGAGATGTTCAATGTGTGGCATGTCCTTGGGACCCACACCCAGTTGTATCATGTGGAGAGCAGTGGCATTCAACTGGCTATCCACAACTTCCCTTCTTGTTAGATTGGTTTGATCTCCAATATGAAGACCTTCTTCAATAATCCTCCACAATTCAATAGAGGAGCTGCAAACATGAGATTTCATTAGAAATTGCCATTGGTTAAAAGAAGATGCAGTGAGCTTGGGTGGATCACCCCTATTGTTTATATGAGGATGAGGGATAGGTGGGTCGGGGGAATATACGTGGCGAACCTCACTATATTCCTCCTTACCACTTCCCTTTTTGGAGGTGGAGCCTTTTAGTTTTTCACCTTCCACATCATCATCCTTGGATCTGGTGTTACCCTTTTCCTTAGATGATGGTGTGGGAGCCTTAGAGGAGGATGGAGATGGGGCTATGGATGATGTAAGGCGAGCAATCATTTGATTCATCTCCTCCATCTTGGCCTCAAAGGATTTCAACAAGGTTGTTTCCAACGACTTGAGATCATCCATTGTGACCTTATCCACAGCCTCATTTCCATCATCCCTGGTACCCATACTACTCTTAGGCGGTTAAGCCCGAATTAAGAGCAGGGGCTTTGATACCAATTGAAATGGATCATATGGGCACCTAGAGGGGGGGTGAATAGGTGCTACACCAATTTTTAATTCTTTTTCAATTTTAGGCTTAGCACAAAGGTAAATTCTCTAGATAAACTAATCTGTGGAATTTCCCTATATGCAAACCTATCTACTAGCAAGTAAAGAGCGA
Source organism: Avena eriantha (assembly GCA_910589775.1). Classification (NCBI taxonomy): domain Eukaryota; kingdom Viridiplantae; phylum Streptophyta; class Magnoliopsida; order Poales; family Poaceae; genus Avena; species Avena eriantha. Next base: position 100,225,275 of record OU342746.1, on the reverse strand, counting down.
GTGGAAGAGGAACGAGTGAACTGAAGTGAAGCACGCGGAGACACGGGATTTGTTTGACCGCAGTTCCTTCCTTGTTAAGGGAAGTACGTCTGTGTTGGAGGGGAGGGTGGTACTAAGACCAGCACGCCACAAAAGGCCTCACCCTGTTCTCCGATGGATCTCGCCACAACAGGCATGATCCACCTTCCACTATAGGTACCCTTCGAGGCGGGCACCGGTGCCTTTACACAACTAGCGGGGCAACAACTCCACAACAACTTGGAGGCTCCCGAAATGAAAACAAGCTGCCACAAGAACAAAGTTGTCAAATACAATAACAAGATCTAGGTATTAACAAGAATACTAGATTAGGGATTTCTCCAAGTGAATGGAGAGGAGTTGAAGCGCTTGATTCTTGATGTTGATGATGAACTTCTCCTCCTTCAATTCCACCAAAGATCAAGACCTTCGGGTGGTTGAAGTGGGAGATCGAGATTTAGAGCTCTTGCACAAGGTCTGGTCAAATTCGAGTGAATCAAGAGTTCTGGACGTTGGGGAAGAAGGGGTACTTATACCCCCTTCCAAAAACCAACCGTTGCACACTTTGGGGACCGGATTATCCGGCCCATGTGGGGGCCGGATTATCCGGTCTAGGGAAACTCCGCCCCAGACTCGGAATATCCGGCAGAAAATCTGCCCCCTCACAGTGAGACGCGCCGAGCTTGCCCTTGATCATCTTCTGGGGGCCGGATTATCCGGTCCTATGCGAAGGCCGGATTATCCGGCCTGGGGAAGAAAAACCACCCCAGTTTGTGACAAAGAACGGAACCTTTCTAGAGAAGGATTTTCTCTTGATAGAAGTGAGTAGAAGGAAGGTAGAGCTCGATGAGGTTGGTGAACCTTATCTAGAGATCACGAGTGGCACAACGCTAGAAGTCATTCCAGTGCAACCTTCGCCTCTTGAAGAGGAAGCAAATGCTAATGATCATGAAGCTTTGGATGAAGCTACTACTAAAACTCGTAGGTTGACTAGGACACGTACTAATCCTGAATGGTATGGTAATCATGTCATGAATGTCTTATTGTTGGACAACATTGAGCCTGTGAACTATGGAGAAGGAATGATGAGCCTAAACTCTAGTAAATGTCTAGATTCCATGAAATCTGAAATGGAATCCATGTACGAAAACCAAGTACAGACTTTGGTGGACTTACCAAACAATTGCAAGGCCATTGAGAACAAATGTATATTCAAAAAAGAAAACAGACATTGATGCTAATGTCACTATCTATAAAGCACGACTTGTCATAAATGGGTTTCGATAGAGTTGACTATGATGAGACTTTCTCACATGTAGTAAAGCTAAAGTCTGTATGGATTATGTTAATAGGTGCTTCCTATTATGATTATGAGATTTGGCAGATGGATGTCAAAACTACATTCCTAAATGATCACATTAAGAAAGAGTTGTACATGGTACATCCCAAAGGTTTTTTAATCCTAAGGATGTTAAAAAATTATGCAAACTTTAGAGGTCCATTTATGAAGCAAGCATCCTGGAGTTGAAATCACTGCATTGGTGAAGTGATCAAAGGGTTTGGGTTTGTCCAAATTAATGGAGAGGCCTAAATTTACATGAAAGTGAGTGAGAGTTCTATGGAATTTCTAATACTATATGTGGATGACATATTATTGATTGGAAATGACATAGAACTACTTGAAAGTCTTAAGGCTTACTAGAGAAGTTCTACAATGAAATACCTTGGTGAAGCAGCATATATATTAGGCATCAAGATCTATAGAGATAGTTCAAGACCCTTGATAGGACTTTTGCAGAGTACATACCTTGACATAGTTCTGAAGAAGTTCAGAATAGATAATTCTAAGAAGGGATTTTTGCCAATGTTACAAGGCAAGATTTTGAGTAGGACTCGGGCCCCAACGATGGTATAAGATAGAGAAAAGATGAACAACATCCCCTATACCTTAGCCATAGGCTCTATCATGTATTCCATGTTGTGTACTAGACCAGATGTGGTGCCATGTTATTAGTTTGACCAGCAGTACCAAAGTGATCAAGGAGTGGAACACTACACAGCAGTTAAGAATAACTTTAAGTACCTGAAAAGAACTAAGGAAATGTTTCTCGTTTATGGAGGTGACCAAGAGCTTCTTGTAAAGGTTTACGTCGATGCTAGTTAGGACTCCGATCCGGATTACTCTAAGTCTCAATTCGGATACATGTTTATTTTGAATGGAGGAGGGATAAGCTGGAGGAATTCCAAGCAAATCATGGTGGCAGCATATTCAACTGAAGTGGAATATGTAGTTGTTTTAGAAGCAGTGCAGGAAGCAGTTTGGATGAAATAGTTCCTCTCCGAGATAGGTGTGGATCCTAGTGCATTGCATCCACTGGCCATGTACTATGACAACACAGGTGCCATTGCCCTTGCCAAAGAGCCACAAGAACACAAGAATACAATCATATCAAGTGTTGTTTTACATCCTACATGATCATGTCAAAGAAGGAGACATAGATATTTTCAAATTACATACATATCTGAATGTCACAGACCTGTTGACTAAAGCTCTTCACGAGCAAAACATGATCAACACCAAGAATCCATGGGTGTTAGATTGTTACCAATGTAAGTTAGATTATTGACTCTAGTGCAAGTGGGAGACTCTTGGTAATATGCCCAATAGGCAATAATAAAGTTGTTATTATTATATACAATGTCGATGATAAGTGATTATTCTCCATGCTATAATTGTATGTATCAGAAAATAAATACATGTGTGTATAAATAAACAACATAGAGTCCCTAGTGATCCTCTTCTACTAGTTCGTTAGTCAAGTGTTGGTTAAGGTTTCTTGACCATGGACATGCATCGTCACTTGATAACAGGATCACATCATTAGGAGAATGATGTGATGTACATACCAAATAATAACCATAGTTGTTGATCATGTCACTTAGTTTGATTGCTATTGTTTTTGTATATGTCAAGTATCGTTTCCTTAGACCATGAGATTATGTCACTCCCTGACATTGTAGGAATACTTTGTGGACATCAAATGTCAGTTTGTAATTGGGTGATTATAAAGGTGGCTTTCAGGTATCTCTGATGGTGCTTATTCAGTTACATGAATCAAGACTAGAATTTGTTCCTCCGTGTGACGGAGAGGGATATCTCTGGGCTCTCTTGGTAGTATAACATCCTAGATCTTGCAATCATGTGACTAATGTTTTTAATCACAAGGATCCTATAACACGGAATGATTAAAGAGAACTTGCTGGTAACGAGATTGAACTAGGTATACTGATACCAATGATCGAATCTCAGGCAAGTAATATACCGCAAGACAAAGGGAATCAAATACCGGATTAGTTAAATACTTGGCATCATGGTTAATCCGATAAAAGAACTTTTTTGAATATTTAGGAACCAATATGAACATTCCCTATCCCGCTAATGGTTATTGATTGTAGAGGTGTCTCAATCATGTCTGCATGTTCTCGAACCCATAGGGCCACACACTTAACGCTTTGTTGTCGCTAGATTTCATCTAGATATTAGATGGTGAAAATGAATGGTGATTCAGAGTCTCTGATGTGATCCTATATATCATGAGGAATTCCGGAATAGTCCAGAGGTAGAGAAAAAGTATATGGGAACTAGGTTGTTCCGGATTAATTCGGGAAAGTTTTGGAATTGTTCCAATTTATTCTAGAACGTTCAAGAAAGTTTTGGAGTGGGTCCCACCTGTCTATAAGGGCACATGGGCCAAGTGGGTGGCACCCGACCTACATGGGCTAGGGCGCCACGGCCCAAAGTGCCCATGCACCCCCAATAGGGGAAACCCTAGCTGCCCCAAAAACCTAAAGGGAGGGGAGGGATTCCCACTCCTAGTCGCCACCCCCTCCCTTGGAGGAGGGGATAGGGATGGTTGGCCCCCTCCCCTGGGACTATATAAAGAGAGGGGAATGAAGGTGCACAACACATAACTCTAGGCACCGCCTCCCTATCCCCTCTCCCCTCTCCTCTCATGTAGACGGTTAGTGAAGCTCTGCTGCACTTCTATGCCATACATCCAAGCAATGTTGTTGTGTTGCTGGCATCTTGTGGACCTCTTATCCCTCACTTGTGGGATCAAGGAGGAGGAGACATAACCAAGCCGGAACGTGTGGATATCGCGGTGGTGTTGCCGGATCACAGACTTCATATGTTTGAACCGACGCAAGTGTACGACTACATCATCCACGATACCTCGATCATTGAACACTCGTGAACTTAGAGAGTAAGTATATTAGATCTATTTGTCATTACTTGCATCTTGTAGATTATATCTTGTTGGGTTTCTTTTGCTCTTACGTAGGAATTTTTTGTTTTCCATGCAACGATCCCATCACGAGGTTCCTCCGCCAAGATGAGGAATATGTTGTTGGGGTTCCGCATATGAAAACAATAAATTTTATCCTATGCCCCTAAACCCCTGAAGCTGCCAGGACCTATCTATACTAATACAGTAACGGGAGGGGCTTTTCGCGAACTTACCCTTGAAGACCGAAAAGCGTTGTCAACGCTCAGGAGAGCGTGGTTGATGTAGACGAGCCAAAGCTAACCTCAAGGTCGTGATGAAGTCCTTGTGCTCCTTGGCTCCAATGACTTGAGTGCGTCAAGAGCGACACCTCGCGGGGAGTTACACACATCCGGTGCCTGACGATGACTCCCACTTCCCCGATCCAGCAGAAATTGCGGAAGTAGAGCTCCCGGATCCGGATCCCGCAGCGCGACGACGCTCCGCGGTGAAGATGTCTCTCGTTCGTGCAGTTCAGACTTGGGACCACGGTCACGAGAGAGAGAGGGGGAGAGAGAAAATACCAACTGGAGGTCCTCCCAAAAGTGAGAAGACCTTTATTGATTATTGGTGTATTTTAATTTGGCCAAATACCCCCACTATATATAGGGGGGAGGTACTACCTCCCTCAAAGTCCCAGGGTGGGACTAAAGGAGAGGAGGGGGAGGGGAGGCTGCCGGCCAGCCCCTAGTGGGCCCCGCGCGGGGGGCTAGGCCCAGCCGGCCAGCCCCCTTGCCCCTTCTCCCTCTCTCCTTTCCCCTAATGGGCCCTCTCCCTCCGGAAATTGGCCCATTAAGCCTTTGACCATTTTAATTGATTTTCTCTTTATTAAATAATTATGAATAAATGATTAAATCAACATTTAACATTTATTCACACATTATTCAATCTCCGTGGCTATGGAACACCTTCCACCTCCACTCCGGACATCCTCCGGACTTACCCAAACCCTTCTGGTTTTCTCTCTATTATTCTTCGGCGATTCCCCCGATCCTATAAACACTCTCTAAGCATCATCAAGCCCTTAAGCATGATAGCCCACGGTTCAGGAACACTCCAGACATGGTTGGGACACTCCCGCACCAATGATCGACAGAGGGACCTAGATGGCCATGTGACCCATGTGCGTTCCACAAAGATCATTCGTCGTTTGAACCGGGACAGCCGTGTCTTATTCCCTTTGTCTCTTGATACTTGCATTGCCCGAGATCTGATCAATGACATCATCATGTCGCGTTCAATCTCGTTACCGAACAACGCTACTTGACTCGTTCCGACAAGTGATATCCCCATGATCAAATCACACATTGCGCAGCTATTGGATATAACCTCTCCGAGTGGGCCCTTGAGTATCTTCCCGTCACATGGACGGACAAATCCCGCTCTTGACATATATTACCTCTACGGTTTCCTCCAAGTACCTGAACACACATTTATAACCACTGTATTACCGAGTGGCGTTTGACGCTATCTAAGCACTCTCGGGAGACAGTGATTGATATAGCCTCATGGTCTAAGGAATAGTCTACGAGGATCCATTTATAATCATCGTAACTTGAACTTCGTGACATGATCAGGTCACGATGTTTAGGTTGGGTATTGGTTCATCATCTCATTCTCGGAATGAGATGACTCCATTTCCAACTGGCATAAATGCCACATGATCAGGAAACATGATCATATGTTGACCAATGAACCAGTGACTAGAGTTTCACTGGGAACCCCTGGTTGTTTGTATATCACACGTGTATTGATGTTTCCACTCAATACAGTTATAACATGATATAAAACTTAATCATAAACTATATGAAATATGATAATAGTCCTTACTACTATTTGTCTCTAGGGCATATTTCCAACAGTCTCCCACTTGCACTAGATTACAAATACACTAGCTGCATTTGTTCTCAATCATTGGCACCATATAACCGGTACCCTGAACATGCTTGCTCATGGAAGAGGTTGAGTCTTGGGTTTGTACTTTATAGTCCCAAATCCTTTGCAACTTACTAATGTCACCTTGATTGACATTAATACTTTATCATTACATGATAGCATCTGTGTGTATGCATCCTCGCTATGGCAGCAGAACGAGGCCTGATTCTAGGAGCCTACAGTGACTTTAGATCAACCTCGAGGGCTTTCTCATGAGCATTGTGCCCTCGGACACATCATTCTACATTAAAAGTGAACTAGCCCTGCCATAACATTATACAACACTTTAGATGGTACCCTTATCTATTATTATAAATGTATTCATCGAAACACTAGTGCACTTTGTGCAACTTTCGATGTCTTTGTTCACCTTGCTTCCTACTTGACTTTAATCGGTATCTATAGGAGTTTCCAACATATTCCCTTATAACATAACCCTTTATGTTTTAAGATATGTCACCCTTTATGGATTTGAAAAACATGTCTGCGGTTCTCTACTAGACACTACGGACAAAACTCAGCTCAACATTCTGTGATTCGAACTTAATCACTTTCAAACGTTCCTTATTTGGATCACATATTATGCTAAGTTATCATCATGGTTTACTAAGATAGAACCTATGTCTCAACATAGTGGATGACGATCATCCTTTTCTTTCTTTTAAACATTGATGTTAAACTCAATGCTATTCCTAATTTGAGTTATTAAGGATCAATTCCTCAATTAACTTCTATTCTGAAAACCCCTTTCAGAATCCCTTAAGGAATACTACATAATATCATAATACAGTTATTATCAACTTCTACATCTTATAAATCATTATTTATAAGTATTTGCGCCTTTATTCTTAACACCCTTAAGAATTACTGTATAAGCTCCCACTCAAAAATATGTTGCCAACATATCGTTTCAGGAAGACTTACATAGCTCCCACTCAATTTTATGCAAATTGCACATCCACTCACTATTTTGAACAACTTCAAAATCCTTTGATCAAATATCAAACTTGTAGATTTACTATGAGATACTAGTACTTTACTAGTTTTAAATCCACTAGACATTTAGCACATTTGAATCAAATTCATTTGAATTTATCCAATACTTGAAAAATTGTGCTTTTGTCATTCACCCCCCTTTTCCACTATGGCTTTGCAGTCATTTGGGAAAATTCAAGAAACTCCTTTTTCTTGTGAGATTCAGCAACGAATTGCTTTCTAATCTTAAGTGAATATTGCTTCTAGGATTTCTCATAATTTGAGTTTACCATTATTTCCTTAGTAGTTCATAGGTATGTCATATTCCAAAAATCATGACAAATGATTCAAAAATGTCTCCATACAAGATATGGATTACATTTTAAATCCTACTTCATGTAGTGAAAACAATAGTGGAGGAAAACACAATGATCAATATCATTGATTCTTTCCCGTCTTCTAAAATATGGGTTTCAGGTTGTATTTGAGTCCAATAAAGTTGTATTATCTAATTATGAAGCCTTTGTTGGAAAAGGCAATGAATGCATAGGCAAGCTCCGCTTCTCTTTGGTAGACTTCTGTGATAATGTTGTGAACCATGTATGCACTACTGGTGATGAGACTAATGTTTTCCATTCACGACTTTGTCATATTAATTTCGGTTGTATGTCGCGGCTTGCTAGTATGAGTTTAATTACAAAATTCACAATTATCAAAGGCTATAAGTGCCATGCTTGTGTGCAAGCAAAGCAACCTCATAAGCCTCACGAGCATGCAGGGGAACAAAACTTGGCACCTTTAGATCTCATACATTAGATCTTTGTGAGATGAATGGTGTGTTTACAACATGTGGAAATAAATATTTCATGACTTTGATTGATGATTCTATTAGGTACTATTATGTATATCTCTTGAGAACTAAAGATGAGGCTCCAGATTTCTTTAAAATCTATAAGGTAGAAGTTGAAAACCAACTTGAGATAAAGATCAAAAGAGTTCGGTATGATCATGGTGGAGAGTACTTTTCTAATGAGTTCAATTTATTATTTTTTGGAACATGGTTATACATGAGAGGATGCCTCCCAATTCCCCTCAATCCAATGGGATTGCTAAGAGGAAAAATAGGACTCTAACAGTTTTGGTTAATGCCATGTTGGACACTGTCAGTTTATCCAAGGAATGGTAGGGGATCTATTGACTTTGTGTCATGTCTTTAAATGAGTTTGAACTAAGAATAAAAAGATTACTCCATTTTAAGAATGGGAAAAAAGTTGACACTCTACAACTTACAAACTAGAGGTTTTTGGAAAAATTCAACGTGCCAATCAACAAGAAGCGTAAGCTTGTACCTAAAACTGTGGATTGTGTCTTTATTGGCTGCTTCTAATAGCATTGCTTATAGATTTCTTATGGTAAAATCTAAAATGAATGACATTAATGTTGGTACCATATTTGAATCTAGAGATGCTACTTTTTAGGATATATTTCCTATGAGAGATATGCCTAGCATATCTAATAAGGAATATGATCCAATTCCTGAACCTGATACTCCCATGGATATTGATGAACAATCAGATGATGAAAGTTCAGATTTGGATGAGGGTGACAATAAAGCTCCCACAAAGGGCAAGAGACAAAGGACCGCAAGGTCTTTTGGTAATGATTTCATTGTGTACTAGTGTGATACTACCACAACCATTTCAGAAGATTTTGCATCTTCAAATACAGACTACTAGAAGGAAGCATTTCAAAGCGAGATGGACTCCATCTTGGATAATGGAACATCTGTATGGGTGTAAACTTGTAGTATGCAAATGGGTATTTATAAATAAGCTTAGGGTTGATGCTAAGCTCGGCTTGTAGCTAAAGGCTATACCCAAATAAAGGTGAAGATTTCTTTGATACTTACTCACATGTGGCTATATTGACCACAATTCGAGTACTACTATCATTGTCTTACTCAGACGGTCTTCTCGTTCATCAAATGTACATTAAGAAGGATTTCCTAAATGGGGAGTTGGTGGAGGAAACTTACATGGGACAGGCTGATGGTTTTTTACTAGAAGGTCAAGAAAGAAAGGTGTGTAATTGAAGAAAATCTTGGTATGGCCTCAAACAAGCTCCCGAGCAATGGCATGGGAAGTTTGAAAGAACTATGACATTGGTGTGTTTTGTTGTAAGTGAAGATAACAAATGTGTGAACTACCGCCATGGTGGGGGGAGAAGGAGTTGTCCTATGTTTGTATGCTGATAACAATTTTTTGGGACAAGTCTCAAAGTGATTGACGGGATCAAAACCTTCTTGTCAGAATGTTTTGAGATGAAGGATCTTGGAGAAACTGATGTTATATCGAACATCAAGCTACTAAGATATGAGAATAATAGGATTACACTTGTGCAATCACATTATGTGGAAAAGGTGTTGAGAAGATTTGGATATGTTGAATGCAAATCATCTCCCATGCCTTATGATCCTCGTATGTTGCTTCTAAAGAATCAAAAGGCGACTAGAAATCAATTAAGACACTCTCAGCTTATTGGCGCACTTATGTATTTAGCTTGCACTACGAGGCCTGACATCTCGTTTGATGTGAGTAAACTTAGTCAGTTTGTGGTCAATCCAAGAGATGATCATTAGCATGCTCTTGATAGAGTAATGCGCTATCTAAAGAGAACAATGAGCTATAAAATTCATTATATTGGGTATCCAAGAGTACTTGAAGGGTATAGTAATTCTAATTGGATATTAGATGCTAGTGAGATAAAGGCCACAAGTGAATATATATTCACCCTTGGTGGTGGCGATGTTTAATGAAAGTCTTGCAAGCAGACCATCTTAACAAGCTTAACTATGTAAGAAGAACTCACATCATTAGATACTGTGATTGTCGAAGCAGAATGGATTGGTGAACTCTTAAAAGATTTGCCCATGGTTAAAAACCAAAATGTGATTGTCAAAGTGAAGAGTTCTAAGGATAATATGAAGAGTTCAAGATATGTCAAGAGAAGACTGAAGTCTGCCAGAAAGCTAAAAACTCCAGAGTTATAACATTGAATTATGCCCAAACGGCTAAGAATCTGGTAGTTCCTTTTATGAAAGGACTATCAAAAAAAATTATAGAAAATGCACCGAGGGAGATGGGTTTGAGACCCACGTGAGTTTCCTAGGGGTAACCCAACATATATGATCGGAGATCCTATGGTTTTGTACATGAGAAAACAAGCTGAAACAACTGAATTGAGAGAAAACTATTAATACTCCCACTCTCCTGCAGATGCAATTCTCTCATAGCCTACTGTTAGGAAGGTTGATTATATCTTAATGTGTTATGTATATCTCTTTGAGAGAAAAGACGTTGTCCTACAGAGCGATCTTGAAAGAACACGTCTACATGAGCTACATTATTGTTAGTCACAGTGTATGAGATTTGGGTGAATCTCTAGGAAGCTCATGAAAGGCCGAGGAGTATGATGTATAAGCTCCACCCGAGGGTAGCCTATGGCAGCCAAGTACCGATAACGGCATTGAGTGAAACTTGTTGCGCAAGACTGACAATTCAAGGCCTAGACCATTGTTCAGTTGTAGTCATGTGTATCTCTTGGTCTAGGTAGAAGTTCAACTTAACAGTCTTCACTGAACTATAGATATATCCAAAAATGATATGATGTGCCTCTGAGATCTCGTCGGGGATCGTTAGATTTATATAGGTTGTGGCCCATGTAGACAGCACATGTAGCCTAATAAATTGTGAAATCTCAATACTCATCTACTATGGCAGCTTAGGAGCTGTGTGGGGACAAAGTTTAGTCTCATATTGCTAGTTAGGAGAGAGTTGAAGCAATTTATAAAGTGAGTTGTTCTAATCCCACTAAGTGAGTGAGGAGAGAAGGAGTCCACGCGCACTTCTCCTCCTTCGCCGCCTGCCTAGCCCGCACGCCCGACGTGTTTCATGAATCGAGTTTAAGTTAGAAACTTATTTTATGAAAGAATAAGTTTTTGCATGGTGCACCAACTGTTTGGGTACGTGTCAACATGTGTGTGCATGTTTAACGTGTTCTCGTCTCCCACCATGTGGCGGCTCGGTAGACTCAACTCCGAGACTAGAGAAAGAGAGGCATAACGGATCTAGACGTTGTATGTTCTTCCTCTGTCTCTCTCGCCCTTATTCTTTTTGTTAAGTTGTGCTCTAGGTTTTCCCATCCTTGCGACTATATGCACGGTTGTTCGGGAGAGCAGGTCTCCGAAGCCCCGTCAGTCAAGATCATGCATGGGAGACGGGTGATAAGATTTTTGGGAGCGTCGTCTCGGCGTGTCTGCTCGCCTCCATTCATGTTCTTTCTCCTCTACGAATCCAACAACCGACGATCTTAACAACACTATGGGCGACAATACCAATAATCAAGCTGATGCTACGGTGATGACCTTCCCGATCAACATGTATGTGATATTCTCCTCTTTGTTTGCACTAATTCTTGCTAGATTTACGGATCTACTAGATGTGTTTGTTTGACTGCATGTGTTTAGATTTGCTAGTGCTTACATGATTGATTTCGATAATTAATCTCATACAAAAATTGTTTAATATTTCAACGGAACTTCAGCAAAAGGGCGAGTATAATGAAAAGGCATGACGTTATTCTCTCGATCCACACCAACGTCGTGCCGTATCAGGCATTCAGGCAAGGTTTCTTTTTCTCGAGGCGTTAGCATCTCTTTCTAGGTGCTTTGCTTGGGAGCAACAAACGCAGTAGTAGAGTACAAGTCACCGTTAAGTATGGATGGATGGTGCCATGACTGTAAAAGTTTAAAACAACACTACGTAGTTCCTAGCTGCTTCTTTCGATTGCCCTCTTTTGGTTTCAGGTTCTAGCAGTGGTGTCGCTTTAAGTACGTACAAGTCGCACTCAACCTGATTCCCAACCAATCATCGACTGTTGACCAGTCAGCAAACATGTTATACACGAGAGAATGCCCAGCCTCTTTCATCATCCAACATTTCTCATCAGCGTAGGCTCAAGAAACCACCCATGCTTCGATGAATGTCACAGGGCCCCGTTTAAGGATTGCGCAGAAAGTTCAGCTTTCAACAAATGGACCATGCTTCGATGATGATAATAACAACATCAAACGAAATCCCCATGAAAAACAGGAGGCTGGGCTTGCACTTGCTGATAATAACATGACAAGAAATCGATAGTATGCACTGCAAGTGTACCAGGACAGGAGTTAAAAGCCATGTCCATGTCAATCTACACGCCATACATGTTCCAGTTCCACACATCAGATTAGGATTATCTCTCAGACAAGAGAGTAAGGTATCAATATCAATCAGCCACCCCGTGCCTCCCTCCTGGTGGCATCATGGAGGATGTCAATGTCGACCCCGTCCTGTGGAAGCAGCACGTACCGCACCACAGATCCCCTGATGAAGCAGTTCCGCACCGAGAGCTGCCAGGAGGAAAGATGAATCATCAGGGCATGTTCAAGCTGTGTTCCTCAACATAAACTTAGTACTCGACTAGCCCCCACAGATATACTAGCAGACAATGGATACATTGGAGCACTATATCCCAAGACTAGTTATAATCAGCCAAAGGATGTGAAGGATGAAGCAACATACTGTAAAAGGTTTGTTCACCAAACATGGACATGAAAGATATATGTCATACAATAGGTTACAATCTTTGTTTCCCTTTGGAGATACCCCGCATAAAATGTACTACCTCTGTTTGGGATTATTAGTCCTAAGGGCCAAGTTGAAAATACCAAGACACTCCATAACTCTCTCTCATTAATATATACATGACCAATAGTTTTACATGCATGAGAGAAGTGAGAGAAAAAGGAAAACATGCATTGGACAAGAGAGACTAATAAATGAGATAGCCCTTATAAACTCAAACAATATAAAAAAGCTCTTAGGACTAATAATCCCAAACAGAGGTAGTACTTATAAAAAAGAAATATTTAATAATGATATCAGCCATACAATAGTTCACTATCAACCTACCATGGCCTACAAACTACTCAGTAGTGTTGCTTCCCTTTGGGAATACCACACTTATACCAAGCGAACTTTACTAATGATTATCTACTCTCAAGTACCCATCAAAGCAGTTCAAAAGAGTATCCACTCTACATCCACTGAATATCAGTAAGTAGTTCAAATTATCTAACCCAAAGGAAAACTACATAGCTACAGCAATACTAGACCAGTGCATTATTACTTTTGCTTATGTGGACAAAAGGATAAGTCGGCACAATGTTAGCTTTGCAACCACGGGATTTACTCAGTCAGACAGTCTTTACTTTCTGCAATAGATGGTTTCACTTCCCTGTGTAACATGCACTACTAAGGAACTAACATTTCATATTCGAGCAGGAGCATTAACAAGACCTGCTATAATGTGTTCTAAACCAGGTGAACCCCTCTTAGAAGCTTAGGCTCTGTTTGGTTGCAAAGTATTTTTAAAGTTTTCTAAAAAAAACTATGGTTTTAAATACTTGGTGTTTGGCTCCAATTAATACTGCGATTTTACAAACTGTGGTATTGTTAAAACTGTAGTTTGCAGTATTAAAAAAGGGCACAACCACTTCTTTTTCCAAAACCAAGAAACAGGAAAAATGGCGCAGTCGTTCCTCCCCATGATTCTCACTTCCACCACGGCGATCGCTGCACAATCTAGGTGAAGCAGAACATCTGCCACATCCTAGAAAATAGACACAGCCATGGTTTGATTCATATAATCCTATAGGTTGGTTCCTGTGATTCTAGGCAAAAAATACTAGGGTATGTAGCATTTTTGAACAGTAGCACATAACCCCTCATTCATAGTTGTCTTCCTTCAATCCTTATCAAGAATGTATTGCCATATCTACCACCATGCGACTAACAGAGTTGACTAAAATGCTGTTCCGCCAAACAGCATCATGGTGTTTCAATACTTAAAAAAAATGCAGCTTTCCTAAACTGTCGTATTAACTGGCCCAGCAATCAAAAACTGTAGTATCTAAAAGCTGTAGTTTAAAAAAACTTTGCTTTCAAATGTAGCTTAACCTACCATGATCTAATGAGTACCAGCATATTGGTACAGCACCGTCAGCACGAGCTAAACACATCAGGTATACACTAGAGGCGCGTGTCGAGACTTACATGAATCAACATATGAAGTATGTGAAACACAATATGGAGGTCCATGCTATAGGCACTCGTTAAAGACTAAACTGAATCCAAGATAATCTGGTAGCATCTGTGATGCCTTATTCATGATTTCTTCCATATCTTCACAGCGCGTGTTTAGATTTTTTGGTACTCCCTCTGTCCAGAAATAACTGACTTGGGTTTGTCTACATTTGAATGTATCTCTATACACTAAAATGCATCTAGATACATTCGAATCTAGACAAACTCAAGTCAGTTATTTCTGGACGGAGGGAGTATTAGATTGCTAGGAGGTCAAGAGCACAAAGAGCAACCATCATTGTACAACTTATAACTGGATTGCCTACTAAAACACTCTTTGGCTTTACTTCCAAGATAAAACATGTAATCCCACGAAGAATTTGGAAAGCTGAAACGTAGCGGCGGCTGTTTACGCCTCTACGGTCTAAAGAGGCGCCAAACACTATCACTGTCTTTACTAAATCAATTAACCCATCTACCATGTTATAACAAGTATGCCACACAGCAATTACAGAAGCATCAGGACATTAAGTTGGGATCAAATGATGCATACAGGTATGTACTGAAACAAGCAGGTAGCGGATTAATCCCATGCAATTGATCTCGCACCAGCATAGAAGGATAAACATGAGCATACCATGTGGGGGTACTTGTCCTGGTCGACGACCCGCGTGTTCTCGAGCTTGATGTTGAGGTACTGATCGACCGAGTGGAGCGTGCCACGGATGGCCAGATCGTTCTTGAGCTCCACTGTCACTTCCTTCCCCACGAGCTCCTTGAAGTAGGAGAAGAACAGCTGCCCATACAAGAACAAATTAACACTCGTCAGATCACCCCACATTGGCTACAGAACGTAGCTGCGAAGCCACAATCGCTCACCATGTTGTCTTCAGAACTCTCGCTGTCAATCCACTAGACCCTGAAAAACTCGCAGACAAAACAGCATCAGATTCACCGTGAAATTAATCCGCTCGATAGCTCCACCCGCGAGCTAGGGTTCCTTACCAACGGAGGGAGAAACCAACTGAAGTGCGGATGGATCGCAGATATAGAACAGCCCAGGTACCTGCACTACGTGTACTGGCGGTGGGGAAACGGGAGGAAAGCGGCAGGGCAAGGAGGAGGACGGCGGTGGGTCGTGGGGTGGGTGTTCCGCCGCCGGATATGGGCGAAGGGGAGAGTTTGAGTGGGACTATTGTTTCTGGGAGGCGGACGACGAGAACCCTAGTCGAGCCTGAGGGCTAGCTGGGCCGTGGTAGGCCCAACTCGATCGTAGTCCCCTTTTTTCATTTTCATGTAAAATTTCCTGCTCACTCCGATCCACCAACGATACTCCCTCCGTCTCAAAATTTTAGCTTTGTGACTAAAAACGAGTCTAGATACACTCCGTTTACAAAGGTAAAACATCTTTTATTTTAAAACGGAGGGAGTAGATCACAGGGAGTATGAAATATACAAACCAGTACTCCATCCATCGTAAGAAAGATTTATCTAAATTCAGATGTATTCTTTTTTAGGAAAATTGGATCTTTAATAGACAATAGGGTTTACAAGAGACTCGCGCTCAATTTCCCGGAGAACAACTTCAGGTCCGAGCCGAGCCACATGACAGTGCGACGCTCCGTCCTCGCAAGATTTGTAAGAACATGACTAACCCTAACTTGTTCTCGACCCACCTTTACAAAAGAGCAACGATTATCTAAATGAACTAGACCCTTAATATCCGAAACAAGATTTGTAATTGAAGAACGATCTGGCCCAACAGAATGTAACATGGACACGAGTTGGCTGCAGTCTGTCTCCACAATAATTGGCAGCTGGGAGCAGGCCAAAGCCAGGTCGACACCCTCAAAGCAGGCTTGTAATTCTGCTTCCAGTGGTTCCTGTGGATAAAAATGGCATGCCAAGAAGATAATACCATCATTGTCATCATCTCTTAATATCATACAAGAACCCCCAACACCGTCTTTGGACGAACCATCCACCGTGAGTTTCACCAAAACTACGGGTGGCCCCATGGGGCAACCGGGGGGTTGGCCGGCTTTAAACTGGTGGCGGGACATGATGAAACAATTTTAGCCTGCTTGCCTTTGACAATCTCATCAGTGGTAGCCTCCTGGATATTCCGTAAAATTCTGATGTACTCCCTCCGTTCGAAAATATAAGACATTCTAGCTTTGTAAAACGAATGTATCTAGTGTATAGGTTCACTCTGAATCTCTATAAACCTATACACTAAAGGACGTCTAGATACATTTGATTCACAAAGCTAAAACGTCTTATATTTTCAAACGGAGGGAGTAGCTACAAAGAAACTTCTTGGAACTCTCAGCAGTTGGCATTGGTTTATCATGGGTAGCTTCATTACGTACATGCCAAGCACGCCAAGCTACTAAAAGAGTTGTGTCAATTAGCTGATCCGGGAGCTTAGCAATAATCGTCCTGAACCAAGCAGGAGAATGGGCCTGAAGATCCATATTAGACGGGAGATGCCAGCACACACGCATTGTATTCCAAAGCCTAGTTACATGAGAACATTTAAAGAGAGCATGAGCTGTATCTTCAACCTCACGGCTACAAATCTTTGCATAGGCCAGATATTTTCATATTCCTTCTCAACTTGTTTTCTTCTGTCCCTAGAGAATTTGTTGCAGCCTTCCACGCAAAGAGCTTCTCTTTTGGCGGTACGTCAGCTCGCCAAATCTTGCGCCAACACTCATCATTACCATCTGGACGGGAACTCGTAGCAGCAAAGGCACACTGATCTGGATGTTCAGCAAGACCTAGCCTATATGCACTGCGCACAGTAAACACTCCGTTCTTCTCCGGTTGCCAAGACAGAATATCTTCCTGACCCCGCCGAGACGGTTTAATAGCTAGGATTGCATCTGCGTCAATCGGAACAAAGTTCTTGCGCACCAGTTGACCTTCCACGAGCCCTGCTCATCAATGAGCTGTGACACCCACCGTATGCGGCAGAGTTGTTGTTAGCATAAAACTACCACTTTTGTGGCAAAATTCCGAAAATCTACCACTTTACGTTTTCGTAGCAAAAATCTACTACATTTTGAGTCAGTTTTCTCAAATCACACTAAACTCGTCCTAATCGCGAATTGACAAGAGACTGACAAGGCTGGCCCACCTGCAGTACTGACGTGGCGACGGGAGACGACGCCGTTAACGGCAGCTGCGAGTAAATTTCAAAAAACTACCACTTTTCTGCTCAATATTCGAAAAACTACCACTTTTTAAAAATATTCTTTTTATCTGCGAACATCCGTAACTTTTGAATACAAATTCAAATGGAAAAACTTTTAATACAAAAAGTGCTTAGAAATGTTTGAATATTTTGAATACAAACTTAGTTCACTATTTCGGATAATTAAAATATGCAAACAATTAAAATTTCTTCTATTACTAATAGAAACTTTGAAAATTCATAACTTTAATTATATAGCTCCAAATAATATAAATAATATATCTGAATTTATTAGAAAAATCCAAGTAATCCATTTTTAGCATATATTATACGTGAATCATATATGTTCCTCTCTGATATGTTTATTATGCAACTCTGAAGGTGACAGTCCACGTACGTTGTCGCATGTGTCATGTTTCTCAACATGTTTACGGTAAAGGACATCGGCGCCCTCAAATGAGAAGTACGTGAAGCTCGCCTACAAGGCGAGGTGAGTGTGATTGATCAACTATCTCTTTTTTTTCCTATCGCGTGCAGTGGATGCATATGTTAATTGATTATCGACTCGTAGCACTTGACCTGACACACGTCGTCCAGCTGCTATCATTTTTTTCCTTCCTCTTTTTCTTTATTTTTAACACATTTTTTTATCTTAAAAGTAAGAAAGAAACGCACATACATATGTCGACATGCACATATGTAGACAAAATCTAGCGATCGACCTAGCAAGGCTCCGTTCCTTCATTTTGATCATTGCGCATGCATACATTGGGCCAAAAACACATACAACCAATTTATGCGGCTTCAATGACTCTACAATACATTAACATACAAGAATAATTAAAATAGCACACATTTATTATTAGGTTTGCATCCATAATCAAAATATCTGAGAGGAACATAAGTTCTTCATACATGATGGATGCCAGAAAGGAACTCCTTGGAATTTTCTACTAAATTTAGACATATTATTTATATTATTTGGAGCTATATAATTAAAGTTATGAATTTTCGAAGTTTCTATTAGTAATAGAAGAAATTTTAATTATTTGCATATTTTAATTATCTGAAATAGTGAACTAAGTTTGTATTCAAAATATTCAAGCATTTCTAAGCACTTTTTGTATTAAAAAAATTCTATTTGAATTTGTATTCAAAAGTTACGGACGTTCACAGATAAAAAGAATATTTTTTAAAAAGGGGTAGTTTTTTGAATATTGAGTAGAAAAGTGATGGTTTTTTGAAATTTACCCGCAGCTGCCGTTAACGGCGTCGTCTCCCGTCACCACGTCAGCACTGCAGGTGGGTCAGCCTTGTCAGTCCCGTGTCAATTCGCGATCAGAACGAGTTTAGTGCGATTTGAGAAAACTGCCTCAAAATGTGGTAGATTTTTGTTACGAAAACATAAAGTGGTAGTTTTTCGAAATTTTGCCACAAAAGTGGTAGTTTTATACTAACAACTCTATGCGGCGAGGGCTTAACACCTTGCCATACGAGAACCTCGGAATCCAGCTGTCCCTCCAGACTCGAATTTTCCGCCCATTACCCACACGTCATACAAGGCCCTTCTTCAATAATTCCAAATCATACGATTAATTGCAGTCCAAGTTGACAATGGATTACTAGAAAACACCGTGTCAATAAGGTCACCATTTAGATAGTACTTCGCCTTTAGTACCCTTGCACCCTTGCACATAAACTATCTGGGAAAGCAATCAAACGCCATGCTTGTCTGGCTAACAAGGCCTGATTAAAGAGACACATATCACGGAAACCCATGCCGCCATGATCTTTAGAACGTACTAATTTCTCCCAACTCAACGAATGTGTTTTGTGCTTACCCTGATCAGCACCCTACCAATAATTCCGGATAAGCTTGGTGAGATCATCGCATACTGAAAAAGAGAGTTTGAACACTCTCATAACATATGTAGCTATAGCTTGAGCCACTGCCTTAATGTGAACTGCACGTGCACTTTGAGCAAGGATACCATCCCCCACTCAATTAACTTTTTCATTAAGCGACCCTGCAAGGAGTCAAAACGACCCTTATGCATTCTACGGCGTCGGCAAGCCAAGATATTTATCCTTAAAGTCAGATGCCTCCACTTGCAGTATAGTTTTGATTTCTTCCTGAATCTCCTGAGAGCAAGAAGTCGAGA
This sequence comes from Avena eriantha, assembly GCA_910589775.1. Lineage (NCBI taxonomy): Eukaryota > Viridiplantae > Streptophyta > Magnoliopsida > Poales > Poaceae > Avena > Avena eriantha. The sequence continues at coordinate 100,205,477 of OU342746.1, read as the reverse complement.
ATTGGATGTTAATCAATTGACCCGTACCAGCTTCATATGCATCAATCACTTGTTTAATTCTTGTAGCTTCATTCGGAGAGGTACGGAAAAACAGAAGTGTATCATCCACAGACAGGAGGTGGGAAATACCAGGCGCTCCGTGGCACACCCGAATAGGTGACACACTACCCTGATCGACCTCATTTTTCAACAAAGTAGACGAACCATCAGCCACAAATTCAGACACTAATTAGTGTACATATATATATCTAAATTTAGACAATTTGTGACATCTTTTTCAGGACGGGTATAAAATTCCGATAAAATATACAAACAAGTACAAAAATAATGGTCAATATGAGTCAAACAAATTGTTTAATCCAAATCACAATTCTATGGCCACTGGTTTATATACAAGGTAGTACTGGAATTTTTTGAGCGGTGACAATATATAAACATACTCACTCCATTCACAAAACGTAAGACCTTTTAGATATTTCAAAATAGCTAGATACACTCCAAGATGAGTGAAGATACAGACTAAAGAACAAAGAACGTCAACGTACATGTGTTCTAGAAAAAGATTAGAAAATCTTACAATAGTGCACGGAGGGAGTACAATTCTTTGTAACCATCACTCCCCCATGTTTCTCACATAATATGTATGAGAGCTTACTTATGTTAATTTTTTGTTAGTCAATCGTGCTTTTAAAGAAACTCAAGAGGTTCAACGGCCTTGTTAAATATAACAACCCAGGTTTGTAATAAACGTATTTAGTACTTAAGCATGGTATGCATTTATTTAAATCAACTAAAGCACATTCATGTGAGCAACAAGGTATGAACAAATGCATGTACAAAACCTTAACTATTTGCAAATGTGTTCAAAATGTGTTTCAAATTCAAATTTTGGAATGATTTGATATTTACCAAAGTGCCCTTGCCTTTTTCTTTTTAAAAATGGCTTAAAAACAATTAAAAATAGCCTTTTATATTAAAAACCAGGTTTTTAATTAAACCCAGGGGTTTTTTGGAAGTTCCAATCCGTGCAGACCGTGTTCTGGAACGCGGTTTTTTTGTTTTTCAGGGGGTTTTCTGCAAAAACTTCTTCGTCTTTCTCTAGCTGAAAGCAGCTAAGTGTCGCCGCCGCCATCGACGCTCACGCCGTGATTCCCGCTTGGTCACCGTTGTGGAGAGGAGGATAAGGTCGCCCGAGCCGTGGCCATCTTCCCCTCGCCCACTCACTCGCCCTAGTGCCTCTCTCTCGCTCTTCACTACAGAGGTCGAAACCCTAGCCGACATGGTCGCTAACTAGCCGTCGTCTTCGTCCCCCCAAGCCTAGCTGGCCGCGTGCAAGCTTCGCGTCGACGCCAGCTTCTTCCTTGCCGTTCGAATCGAGTCGGGACGCCTCTAATCGTCAACATCGACGCCGTCTTCGCTGACACTGACGAGCTCCGCTGTCGCCCTAGCTCTTGCTCCCCCCCCCCCCTCTCGCCTCGCTGTCAGCACCGTAAGCTCCACGGTGAGCTTCTGAGTCTCCTCGTCCTAGCCTTGCTTCATGGCTCGGCATGTACCGCCCTAGCGTCGTGTGCCGCTACAGACCACCGCCCCACGTCGTGCTCCGGTGACCATAAAATAGTGGCGCAACCACGGGCCACTTCGCCTCGCTCGCGTGCATCTAATGCGCCTAGCCACGCTTGCTGGAGCCGCTGCAATCGCTGCCGACAATGACCACTTGGCGCGCCACGACAAGTGGTCGTGGATCTCGCGTGACGTCTGCGTGGACTAACGTGGCGCTAACGCGTGGCAAGGTTTGCCATGGTGGCAAGCCGACATGGCCCAGGCCCCAATCGTCAGTGATTGTGGGTAGATTAGGTTCTGTAATAAAAGTATTTGATCATGCTTTGTGGGTAGATTAGGTTCTATAATAAAAGTATTTGATCATACTGATGACGTCGGGCTGACATCATAAATCCTTTAAATATTTTTAGAAAATACAGAAATTATATTAATCTTATAAACTTAATAACTTTTAATCTATATATCAAAAAAATATGTATAATATATCAAAATGTTCAGAAAAACGAGATCTACCTATTAAACCTATCAGTATATATTGTCAAGCAACCTAAAACCCTAGTTTATCTAGAGAAACACTGAACCCCCTTAAATATCGGTGGGTTCGATGGTGTGCCTTTACCAGGGCATCCCGAACCCTATTAAATCGATGTTGCACCGAGGGTTGATGTAGGATCTCTAATCGGATATGTCATACATGTTGCTTGAGCATTGCATTTTACCATGTCTTGAATATTGTGTTTCTTTCCGGTATTGCTTCTTCACGATAGGATCCGAGCCCGAGGCCGAAGTCAACGACACCGAAGATCCATACATGTCTACCGAAGGACAAGGCAAGTGTAGCCTCTCATTCTGAGCCTATATTTTATAAAGTATCTACTTTCTCGCTAAGATACATATGATTCCAATGTGGTATTTTGTCAGTAGCTAGAGTTACCTATCTGCTGCATTGTTTCCCTTTATATCCTTATACACCTGATCCACTGCTCCTAGCATACTTAGGTCTAGCATGTGAGCGTTGCTAGAGCTTATACGACTATCAGTCTTACCCATGCTTAGTAGTTACGCCTGATCCATCCAAATGATGAATCGGAGATGCCAAAGAATCTAGAAAGGTGGGAGATGGAGATATGATTGGAGGTGACAGCTAAACATGCTAAGGCTTGTATGGAAGACCACGTTGCGTGTGGTTTTTGTAGTGTCATACCACCAATAGGACACGAGTTCTTGCCTCTTGAACCAAGACTGAGCGTACAACCATACTAGGCCTAGATAACCCCTCGACTAACTAACTTTCCTAGTAGATTCCATGAGCCACACCGTTCGGGTTTTCCATTTGGCATACGCATTGAAAATGTTTTGGAAAGAGGAGGATAAGGAGGTGCATCATAGCAGGTAGCGAGTAGGTTATCTTATTTTTGATGGACGTCGTTTATGTTTATAGCCTCTTAGGTCCTTTGCTAAGTTTATTGTGTAGAACAACATAATTTGCTTTTGTTGTTTGGTGTAATGTTGGGTTTGTAACCACTGGTTTGTAATAATCTGATATCGTACTCTTTTAAGAGTTTAAACTTGTTTTGTTGTATCCTTGTGTTCTATAATGTTACCGAATATTATACTCTGATCTTGTGATGTTACCGAATATTATACTGTGATCTTCTCGGACGTTGATCTAAGGTTTGTTCCAGGGGTGTTACATTAAACTAGACGGGTTAGCGCGCTTTGCCGAGCAGTTAGCTTTGCATTGCTGCATGGGTCCTGCTGTGTGTTGTACCATGGTGTCGGTATTTTATTTTTTGACGCGGAAATGACGGTGTTTATTCTGCGCAAGAGATTATTTTAGTGGACAAAGTTGTGTGGTAATCTTGGTCCTCGTCTAGTCCATGGTGTATGTGATCTTATGCGTAGCTGGTGGTCTTGTGATACTAAGATATTATGAAGTTTTTTGTATTTGTTTTTGTGTGACACAATTAATATTTCTCGCGTGCATCATAATGGCTCTCTTTGCCAGCTTGCATGCAGCTGGTGCTCACACGTGCGGTGTGTGTGGTGTGCGGCTAGAGTGAGAGCGGAGTTCTGTTCGCTATATAGTTGTCCTCTTGGGTAGTCTGTCTGCATGAGGGTTGTGTTTGGATATCATCTAGTTCAATTTCTCTGTGTGTTTGCTGGCGTGCGTGCAATGGACCCATTCGAGAACGGCGCTGGGAGGAGCGGCTTGGCCACTACAAACAGGCATGTGCATGGGGGCGTAGGGGCTGATGCAGGTGGTGGCAAGGTTTTGCCACCCTCTCCAACGGTCATGTTCCATGATGGTGGTGTTGCGGTGGCCGCTGCTACTGACGCCGCGGATGTGGGCTTGGAGCATAGTGTCATTGTAGGTTCGGGGGTGAACGGGCATGCCGATGGAGCTTCTCCTGCGATGGTTGTCCCGCTTGACGCAGTGGAAGGGCCTAAGGACGGTAAGTAGCTGGTTTCTTGCGATTTGTCTTTTTCTTTGAATTTGTGTTCTGTTGATGTGGTGGAGTTTTGTTTCTTTGAGTCTGTCCAAACCAGCAGCTCGTCGCGCGGGTTCCAAGCCAGATGTTGTTTGGTGAAGTTTTGGTGGCTACCGATGGTACCAGCGCGAGGTACCGGACCCACTGGGAGGACGGCGGCTACGTGTCGACAGTGGAGAGCCGTGTTTCGCGGAGGTACCTTGTGGTTGCTGAGATGTGCCAAGCGCCAAGAGTCGGGTGGCTAGGAGTGTGTCGCAAGAACAAGATGACGTGGCGGCGGGTCTCATTCGTGCTCTTCATTGGCCGCGCAGCGTTGTGGTCATGGATACCAACTGGAGGCATGTGAATTGTATGCGTCGTCAGACCGCCATCACCATTGATGACCTGCTCTCTATACGTGCTACGCTGGATGAGCTGTCTTCATCGTGTTGCTCCATAGGGATGCTGTCGGAGCTGGTGATGATTTCGGTGAGCTGATGGACTGCGTGACTGCTTTGTTGGTGCACATGAGAGACAAGATCAACATGGTGACGGCAAGGTTGCGGCGGCTGTGGGTCAGCCTGGCCGTGTGCGGTAGTTGGCTTCTGGTAGTCGATAGCATGCAGATCTTGCGGTTTGTAACACATGTTGTTTTCCGTCGTGGCTCTGTGTTGTTGTGTATGTAGAGATTGGTAGTACCAGGTATGTTCCTGTGTGAAGGAGTTGGCGGCCGCTTATGTCGTGGAGGGCCTTATAATGTCCATACTTTAGCACTACTTTCTATGTATATTTGGATGGACAGCTGCTTCTAGCACTTGTTATGTAGTGGGTATGGTAATGGTAGTACCGCTGGAACTGATTGGAGCTATTTTTGTCTTTTGTTTGTGTATTCAGATGCGCGTGGATACGCTATTTGGGAGTGTTGTGGTGGACGTAGGGGCGCTTTGTTTATTGCACTAGATTAACCAGGCTTGTACGTGCATAGTTTCTTGAATTAGTGATTTTCCACGTTTCTAGCAATATCAATCTTCTAAGTGGCTGATATTATCTATGTTTATCTCTAGGAAGGTAGGCCTTCCTATTAGAAAGTTTAACCTACCAAAGGCCTATTAGAGTATAGATATGAATAGTAGAACGAAATATTTTGTAAATGTTAAGTTCTTTCTCCTTTTTTAAGTAGAGGTTGAGAGGTTTGAAGATGTTGGGACGGGGAAGGGCACGGTGTAAGGAAGTTTGTGTTTTTTATATTCTTGTGATCAGATATTTAAGGAAAAAGTAATAATAAATATGTGTGTCACATTTTTACATACAACATAGCAATTTTAGGCACTGCACTTATCCATTCATAAGGCCATCTCTAACCGATTCTCAATAAGTGGTTATAGGAGTAAAATTCTGAGAAACTTGCACCTAACTGATCTCCAAAATAGTTAGAGGAGTAAAAGAATTAGGAGTTGTGGAGGAGTAAACTGGCCGCGGAGGAGTAAAATTAGGAGTCGGGCGCCACTCTAGAGAAAAACTCTCGCCGGTTCCCGCCCCTCCCCCTACAATTCTTTCCCGCCCACCTCCTTGCTGGCACCGATGTCACCGACTCTGTCTGAAATCGACGCGCGGCTAGTGTCCGCACCCTCGTCGGCCATCCCAGGCGTCTCCGACGGCTCGACGACGCCACAATTGACCATATCCTCCACACCAGCGGGGAGGAAGAGGTTGAGGGAAACAACGTCGTTCGGCCCATCGCCACGGTTGCAAAGCCCTCTAGAAAGGCCGATGACAAGCACGTGGAGGATACATATTGGGAGGAGAAAGTATCAGGAGCTCACTCGTCAAAAGATTCGTCAAGGATTTGGAGGAGGTGAGGGTGGAGATGGCGATAGTGGAGATGATCATGGTGGTGATGGTGGAGTTGATGGTGTTAGCCTAGGAGGAGGTGGAGATGAGTTATTCAGAGATGATGTTTGAGTTCTTCGAAGATGGTCCACAACATATGAAGTGATATGTTGGTGGTTTATTGGATCAAACAAGGTCGATATGTTTTTTTGGTGGCCTTGATCGATGTGGTGCTAGAGTCTACTTTTGGATGAACTGTATGCATGTTTTATTTCGATTCGATGAACTATATCTATTCTATTGTTTAAGTGTTGTGTTTCTTGTATTTGAATGAGTCAAAAACGTTTTACTCCTCTAAATATAGGGGTTCAGTTAGGAATCGACAATCATTTTTACTCCTCTAAGTTTTGGGTGTCGGTTTAGTTCTCTAAAGTTTTGGGGATCGGTTAGAGATGCCTTAAATCTTCAGATTTTATAATAGATCCACACATCTAAAAGTTTCTACTTGTAAGAAGCGACAGACAGTCTAAGCTTGATATCTCCAGAAATCTAATATTTGTTTCTCAATAGTTTAATCTAGTTTTTAGCTTAATTTTTGGTAGTAGTTTGTCACTTATAATTTTTTAGCAGTAACTTGATGGTGAGTGATTTTTTTGTTAACCTTTATTTTGTCATATGTCACTTCATTTATTCGGATAAAAATTCTTGATTTTTTGTGTGGTAACTTTGGGTCCAATATCAAAGTGATTAAAAAATATTGGTACCAAGGGAATTGTTCGAAAGTTCAATCACGTATTATGGGAGAAAGAATTAAATCAAAACCCTTTTATCCCCAAAAAACATGATATAAAACATTAGATGAAAATCGCTACATAAATCTATAAGAATATTATGATTTCTTGAAATATTTCTTGTGAAACATCATTTCAAATAACCGTGAGAAAAGTAAAAAATCCTAAAGATTCACACAAACCCTAAATAGAATTCAAGTGAGAAATTCAAAATAAAAAATATTCCTAGATAGCATACGGACCTATTTTCGTGGGAAATGGCTTTGACATGTAATACGTGTTGTCTACTATTGTAGGGGTTGGTGGTAGGATCCCTCATTGTGCTGGGAGATAGCAATTATGTTTCAAACTTTGGAGTACATATTGGTGCATATGGTGCTATTGCGTGGTCGATTTTTTTATCACATACTTTGTATGTTACTTGTTGTTGGTTTAGTTGGTATTCCCAAATTTTTAGGTTAGATATTTTTTTGTATCTTCTCTTGCGGTCTAATAGGATATTTTTCTAGACATCTCTTACTTTCAAGTATGATATGTCGCATTGCCGATTTGAGTAGTGGTGTAATGCTGGAATGGGCTCTTGCTGGGGCTGGTCTAAATGTGTTTTTAAGCAAATCAGGAGCTTAAAGTTTTATTTTCTTGTGAAATCGGCTTTTTTGAGTTTCTTAAAATAGGTCATCTTGTTTTGATTGAGTGCTTAGTAATTGTGGTGTCGTAAGTTCTGATGAAAGGGTATGCTTGACATTGGATTTTCTTTTATAGATCATATTGTGCCAAAAAAGATTATATGAGTAGTTCTGATGGATATAATTGTTTAGGTTGTTCGCATGGATATTTATGTTTTTTGGTCTACTGGATTAGAGGACTCATGTGCGGTGTATATGAAAGTTTTAGTGATCGATCTAGAGTAGCGGGGTGGTCGTGGTAGTTGGTGGGCATGGCGCGATATGCATGGTCTGCTATGTCATTGCATACCGAGAGATACGTGTGGAATAGTCGTGGTGGTCGTTGGTCTTAGTGTGAACATATGCGTACCACGTGCCATTTTGCATGTGTGTTTTTGTCTTGTTCTTGTTGGAGAATGGTGGGAGGTATGTTTGTTATATAGACTGTCTCTGGTTGCTTTGTATCATCAGATCTTGTGTCCTTCTCTTTCCAGTTTTCCACAACTCGGCGCTCCTGTGGGATGAAAATCTGTTACAAAGTGGCGCAGAAAATATTGATCAACTTGTCTTTGGTTGGTATGTTACTCGTCGCTGAAAGAAAATTTTATTTGCAATAATGCACTCTCTCCGTCCTAAAAATGATGTCATGGATTTGTCTAAATTTTAATGTATCTAGACACATAGATTCAACCAAATTTAAAAAAAATACGACACCTTTTTTTATGGAGGGGGTACATAGAGTTGACAAATCAAGTAAATAAAACTATACAGCAAAACAACGCATTGCAATGTTAGAATTGAGCATAAAAACCATGCTCAACGAACGAGACCGAAGCACAAAACCAACATAATACCACTACAACTCCATGCTTACTTTCAGTTCTAAATGGAACTAAATGATGAGGCTTAGGCAAGTGCAAATTTATACATTAAGTACATATTTTTACGAAAGAATCTGGTACATGCGCTCTCAAGCAGAATCACCAGTAGCTTCATGTACTATTATATATAACACCTTTAATTTGGTATACTATTTTACATAAAACTTAGGGCATTGTCGTTGCTAGAACAGCCTTGACCTGTGGTTACGCAATTGCACGCATAGAGGCAAAAAATTACATACATTTAACTGACATAATCTAGTGTCGCCCTCCAAATTTCCTATTTCCATGCATCAGATGAAATAATTAAATTATTTACAAACCAAGGAGTTGGAAGAAACTACAGAAGGTTTCCTGTAGGCTGCAGATATAGGCCAGATGCCAAATAATGAGAAGTAATAGGCGACACCGCTGATCTACAGTCAGGTCGCCTAACATTCATAAATGATTGTCTCCTATAGACACATAAGGTATGCATAAAGACATCGACAGAGAAAAAAATTGGCTGCTAAGAACGACTTGAAGTAATGACAACAGATAACTCCAAGGAATAAACGCTTATTTAATCCCTCATGTATGTTTAGTAAAAATGAGTGCATTCTCCTGGTCTAAATATAAATATTGCTTGTCGTGTTCAAATACTGTACACATAATTCTGGAACAAAAAATATAGTGAAATCAAAACTTCTTAGAATTGGGGAAGTTGCTTGTCAATAACCTACTGTAAGATATAACCTATAGATCTCACAGACTCACACCAAACACGATAGTGGTGAAATTTCTTTTATGTAATTTGCCATGAAATAGGACACAAAAATCCCAGGATAAACAACATATAGAAAGTTCTTGAAAAACATAGAATTTTTTGCAGGAGGATGCATAGAAGCATTGGACTTGCCACAAAATACACCATGTTTGTATGCAAGAAAAACATATCAATGGTCTTGGAAGAAAAGAATAACAGGCCAGTAAACTTGGAAAGAGGCCTGTAAGGATGCATGCCTAAACATCCCACCAGGAACAGTACTGACAACTCATGTTGCTATTTTGGAGAATGAAAATACAGAACATGCGTGTTGGATCCTTGCCTGTTGTGAATGTCCTTTTGTTTTCTATCTCAAGAAGTTGTGTTTGAACTCAGCTTGGTCGGAATAATGCATCTGCTATTCCAAACAACATAAATCAACAAAGTTCGCACATTAGTCCCTTTCCAGTTTCAAGTACTAAAATTTGGAAGTGCTGCCACCAACCAAGTGATGTATAATGTTTATATGTTTTAATAACACCTAGATTGTTGTCATCGGAAAAGGTGCTATGATATGGATCACATCGCCTTATGATTTGGCACAAACAAATCACATAGGCAAGGAAATAATTGAAATTGAGACGTTTTGCATAGTCACTAAATGGTATATAAAACGGTTCGTGGTGCATAGCTAATCCTGGAAATCATAGAATTAAATAGGAGAAAATACAACATTTAACAACCTTACATTGCTTTGAGGTGTTAACCAGCAAGAACACATGGTGACTAAAAATGTAACCAAGCATCCAACTACCCAGAAGTTGGGTGTATCACAGTACGCATGTTAACTGTAACACAGTGTGGAAATAAATAGTGAATAGAGGGACAAACCGTTAGATGTGCCGCAAGTGAACAAAACAGAGGGTTAGTCCCAATAAATGAAAATCTGAGTAGAAATAGTCGTAACACGATGTTGACGACAGGTAGAGGGCGCGACAGTCCGCCACACATCACCATCAAGTGTAAATATCTATCGGTATCATACATGTAAATCATATATGAAACAGTACCTGGATCCGAAGTATAACTGGATGACACATGGAATGGAACGAACTTGGAAGATGAGAATTCATAAGCAAAATTGAAGAATTAATATCCAGCACAGACTGCAACTGCATACCTACAAATAAAAAATCTCATATGTTACAAAAAGAAATAGGGAGGCTGCCAATATAAAATGAAAGCACATGTCAACACACACTGCCTGGTGTAAAACTTGAACCTCAAGTAGAGCAGGATATAAACAAACCTAGCTAGCACATCCAAAGATTATTCAGTAGAATTATAGGACCACCTACAGAAAAGAACAAAGATATCCAATAAACCTAGATGAATTGCAAGCCTCCAAGATCCATATGAACGGAAAAGTTGCAGGCTAAACCTGCATGATTTGTCCACAGACATAAGTAGCAGACGAATGGCTCCTATAAATAGATGTAGCAGAGGAATAATTGGCCATGCAGTTAGAGTTGTGCCTTAAACGCGGAGACGTAACACGTAGGCAAGATAGACCCGTAGGCCGCCGATGACCAAAGAACTATTTTTTGCCAGCCTCACTATTGACAAATATATCATGGATGGGTTTGGGGAGAATAGCTGAGATAGGAGGTGACTTGTACATGTGTAATCATCAGTTACTAATTTACTACCAGTAGAGAGTATTATCCAAGTAAGAGAACCTGCCTATATACAAACAACACTTACCAATTACTAGTATTCATGTCGTTGGGCACTCAACTTTGGAGGGTTAGCTATTTCTGTTGTTTCACTTGAAACTGTACATGAGTATGAGTTTCAATTAACAAAGAATTTGCACTGTCAGAAAAATTACATCTCTTTGCTACGAAACAAACGGTCTGTGCCAATATTTAAATTTAACATCGAAATTTATCAACTCAATCAAGTAGGCCACACCATCTAAACTAAAGGAACAAACTTAACAAATTAATAGCTTGGAGCATACAATGAGTATTGCTTCAGTGGCACATCTCAATAGCCATCCATTCCTACAATCTTATAGTTTTTTAACAACGCAGTGTGATGAGGATATATACATGGATTATGATGATTCTGGCTGCCTAAACTGGAATGAAATATTGAGTCAAATCAATAATGACTATCAGGTGAATTTATTCCTAATTGAACCTGATGTTTTATTTAATGAGAACTTTATACTACCTAAGTCTATGCATCTTTGTATGATCAGGTTTATTGATAACACAAGCATTACGCGAGGAGGAGGAGAGTTGCAGCAAGAAAGACAAGCGCTGATTTCCAATATCAACAAGTGCGTAGAGCGGGAGGCAGGCGCACTAGGACGCAATGAGGAAATCACGTATGAGTAAGAGAGAGAGAGAGATGGCGCACCAAGAATTACATGTTTGAGGTGTTCCACGACGTTTGGACTGCGTGCCAATAAGGCCGAACCCATATATGGGTCGGTATGTATCAGTTTGAGTCGAACCGAGTCAGTTTGGGCCAAGTTATGGCTGTTTTTAGGCCCGTTTAGAGGGGAGGACGCCCCAGCCCTCATATAAACCTCCGTAGCCGTCACAAGTTAGGTTTTAAGACCACGTTAAAATATTTTGAAGTTGTTTCTTTCATAGAACCTTTGGAATTACCCTATGTTCGAATCTGCCAACTATAATTGAGTGTGATCTGTTGTTCCATTAGGAATTAGTAGATTGTATACTACTATTCGTGGTCACGGCTGCGTGCGCAAGAGTGTGGTGTTGTGAATATCCTACAAGGTTCGAGAGCTGTTGCATTGGCATCAGGGATCGAGCGGGAGAGATCATAGCTACGCACTAGTTATCTATCATCCACCATCACCATCGATAAGAGCTTGCTGAGAAGATCGGGCCACCCCATATCATCTTGGTATCAGAGCGCTGGGTTTACTCGGTGAGCAATATCATCTTGGTATCAGATTTCCTCGTTGCCTCGGTAAGCAATCCACAGTCCATCCATAGATTAGAGAGTGTTTTTCATCCTATACAGAAAAAGCCTCACAAAAAGAGTTGTCATAGCCTAGATTACATCGTATTCGAGTAATAGTTGTTGGTCGAGTTCCTCTGTTAGATTAGATCTAGATCTGTTCTTCGTAGATTTGTTTTCTAGTGTTCTAGTTATTTTCCACCATCTTTTTCCGCTACCATCAAGTCAGATCCGATCCAAGTAAAGAGTCCTGTTGTGTACTACTTGGCGAGTAGAAAAACAAATCGGCTCGCTGCCTCACGTCTGGCCGCAGACAAGTCTGTGCTCTAGCGTAACCAAAAAAATTCTGAAAAAAAAAACAAAAAAATTCGAACCGTCGCCTTACCACAGACCAGTCTGTGCTAGTACGAGAAAAAAAAATTCTGCCGCGGCAGGATTTTATGCCTTTTTCTGCCGTGGCAAAGACCAATTCTCAGGTCAAAAAAATTTCTTTTTTTGTTTATTTTGTTACTGAGTCCACATAGCGTACCTATCCTTGTGAGCCTTAGTAAGGCTTCTTTGTGTCTATAACTATCCTACGAGACTAGCGTGCTTAGTGCTCTACGGGCTGCTCAGTTAGCAATCTTGTGCCCGTTTCGTTGAGACATTGCTAGCGTCTCTCCTTGTGCATTGCAACACGAGCATTCCTCCGACATACCTTACTTTTTGAGCTCATTTTCATAGTTGCAATTGCCCCATTTATCTCCACCGTGTGTGTTTCCGTGGGTCTTTGTCATACGATCAGCACTAGGACTTGTTTGCGGTGTAGTTAGGATACCATACCTACAGCTCCACCATAAATACCCTGTGTGCCATGTGATCGTTCTCTATACCTTTTATATTCACTTCATCACATCAGTGCATCAGTTTTTGATTTCGTTTGGTAGAGCATCTCTATTCACTTTGGAACGGTAAGATCTCCTTTCTTATTAGTTGTGAGTGAGTTGTGAGAGTTTCCACCATACTGATTTTGATTTGTGCACTAATGTACTAATAATGTCTTCTAGTAGTGTTGATGTGATGCAGAAAATGGAGGCAGGTGATGTTACAAATAATGTGGAGACGTATAGTTACAAATTCATCGACAATTGGCGTTGTAGTGGAACTTTTTGGAAGGAAGAACGCGGTATTTTTGATGGTGATGGTCTTTTCCACCATAGTGTGATGATTGGTGAGCGACGTGCTTCCATTACCATTGATAGTAACTCTACTATTAATTTGATCAGCGTTGAAGTTGTACAAAAGTTGCAGCTACCCACATGTGCCCGTGCAGTGCCATATCTCTTGCATTCATCATATGGCACATTGCTGATTTCACACACCACTGATGTTCCTATGACTTTTAAAGAGCATACTGAGATTGTGCGCTGTGATGTATCTCCTATACCACTTGATTCTTGTCACATACTATTGGGAGAACCTTGGAGCAGAAGGTTTGACGCTCAAATATGTCCTGTTGTTAGCAGGATTTATTTCAAATGGAACATGAAGAGGCGTGTTATGCTCAGGATTTCAGCCGACAAATTTCATGAGTATCATCTTCTTCACAAGGAGAGGACAAAAGAGTTCAGTTTGTCTGCTAAGTACAAGGTCATGATGAATGGTGACAATTCTATTATTTGTCATCTTGAACACGGTGTGCATTACAACCCATGTGAGAATGAGAGCCACATAGCCAAGCTGAGTGAGAGTGTTATCAAAAGTGAGCTGTGTGATTCCACTAAACGTGAGGTTGAGAGCATCCATTCTAAGAGTTTGAGAGAAAAAGAAAACATCAGTACAGTAGATGCTAATACATGTGAGGATATTTCTACTAATGTAATCATCTCTACTCCTGGTATTATTTCTTGTGCTATGCAGGTTGCTTTTGAAGAAAGGGAGCAATCTATTTTACAACCTACATCGTCGGACTGTGCATTGTCACTTGCGGTGGATGTTTTAGTACCTACTACAACTGAGGAGATTGTTGATGACATTGGTACTGTTTTGGAGCTTCAGCCAACATGTGCGACATATTGTGAGTCTATTCCTTTACTGAAGCCTCCTTGTGATTTGCCTTGCACTACTGTTTCAGCACCATGTGATAGTTTACCGAATTCAAATTTTGATCATGTGATACTAATAACACATAAGGAAATACTTGCTCGAATACCACCTGCTGATATTGTGTATTCCATCATGCTAAATGAACCTATGAGTATGAGTTGTGCTATGGATAAGATTTCTGAAATTTCATTTCTGAATTCTAGCACATATTCTCCTTGTTTCACTTTCAATCTGATTGGTGAATATAGCATGCATGAAATTTTTATTGTGCATCACATATGCATTACTTGTGATAGAATCGCTGAACCGAAACATGCTATTTTCAGCCATACATCACAAAATGTTTGCTATGGGACAATAGCTCATGTTCCAGATATTATGGAAATACATTCTGGTCTAGTTGATATATTGCAACCAACACAAGTAATTTTACCTATGTTGGATTGTTCTAATCTTGCTAGAATAGGACCCAAGTTTTCATATTCACTATGTTTGTCCCAAAAGTCTTTGTCTAGTTTTGTTATTACTTTAGACTTCCTTGATATTTGCAAATTGAGTTGCATTTTACATACTGGACAACATGATCATGTTCATAATAATCAGAGTAGCGCAGTTGAAGCATGTCATGATTCAATTTGGTTTTCAGACATATTGAATTGGTTTGATCTTGTTCACAAATTTGATCATAGATCTTCTTTGAGAAAACTGAATTTAATATTGAAGAACATGACTATCTGTTTAGTTGTTTTTCACCATGATCATGATTCTTTGTACTTCACTTATACCTACAATTTAAGTTGCTTGATGTATACTGGACATACTTTTCATATGAACAACAATAATACAACATCTTATATATACATATACTTTGCGTACACGTTGTTCTTTTTGTTTCTCCCACTTTCAGCTTACCCAAAGCTGAGGACGGCTTTTCATGAAGAAAGGGAGGATGATGAGGATATATACATGGATTATGATGATTCTGGCTGCCTGAACTGGAAGGAAATATTGAGTCAAATCAATAATGACTATCAGGTGAATTTATTCCTAATTGAACCTGATGTTTTATTTAATGAGAACTTTATACTACCTAAGTCTATGCATCTTTGTATGATCATGTTTATTGATAACACAAGCGTTACGCGAGGAGGAGGAGAGTTGCAGCAAGAAGGACAAGCGCTGATTTCCAATATCAACAAGTGCGCGAGGGGGGAGCGGGAGGCAGGCGCACTAGGACCCATATATGGCGAAATCACGTATGAGGAAATCATGTATGAGCAAGAGAGAGAGATGGCGCACCAAGAATTAGATGTTTGAGGTGTTCCACGATGTTTGGACTGCGTGCCAATAAGGCCGAACCCATATATGGATCGGTATATATCAGTTTGAGTCGAACCGAGTCAGTTTGGGCCAAGTTATGGCTGTTTTAGGCCCGTTTAGAGGGGAGGACGCCCCAGTCCTCATATAAACCTCCGTAGCCATCACAAGTTAGGTTTTAAGACCACGTTAAAATATTTTGGAGTTGTTTCTTTCATAGAACCTCTGGAATTACCCTGTGTTCGAATCTGCCAACTATAATTGAGTGTGATATGTTGTTCCATTGGGAATTAGTAGATTGATACTACCGTTCGTGGTCACGGCTACATGCGCAAGAGTGTGATGTTGTGAATATCCTACAAGGTTCGAGAGCTGTTGCATTGGCATCAGGGATCGAGCAGGAAAGATCATAGCTACGCACTAGTTATCTATCATCCACCATCACCATCGACAAGAGCTTGCTGAGAAGATCGGGCCACCCCATATCACAATGTCCTAGTGACAATCAATCCAAAGACAAACTAAACCTTTCAGAGAACCCATGTCAGCATGTGCCCATGACAAAGGATATATTTGAGGACCTGCAAATAAATATGTCCTATGTAAAAGGAATAAGTAGGCAATCCGGAGATGGCTAGAGAAACATCATGGTCATGAAATTAATCAGTAGCACGAGCATCATGCAAACAAAAATTAAAACTAGTGAACTTAAAATCAAATCCTCAACACATATTAGAAAATGCCCAAAACAATGGAACCCAATATGCAGGTCCAAAAGAAGCACCACGTACCAGAGAAGGGAAGAAGGAGAAGAGGAATTCATCACTGTCGATTCAATGCCAGCGGCGAGGAACGACATGACTGGTGGCAGGGAGAAGTCATGTACAGAGAACCTAACATGCACACCTGCAGCGGGGCCAACATATACTCCCCTTCATCCCATACCTGCTCCACTAGCTGGCTGATGGTGTGGATGTCCGGTTCAGGATATAGGTGCCCTTGGCGACCGCCTCCGGATACTGCCCGGCCCGAAAAGAGCCCCAACCACGCCGGGGATATCACCGCGAACATTGCCAACACATGCACACCAATGCACCAAAGAAGGAAACGTTGGCACACCTGGATTGATCAATGTCGAGAACAGATTGGCTCCCTCATCTTCTGGATTTAGCATCTGAGGCCACCACCAGACTAATCATGATCTCCACCTATCGGTATGCAAAGTTAAGAAGATGAGGGAGCCCATCTGCTGCACCTCCATAAGGATCTTCAGGCAACCCTAGATTGATTGATCCGTCGTCAGAAAAAATCACCTTATTGTAGGAAGGGAAAGGGGGCGTCGTGGGAGCGACCGCCTCCGAAGCAGCGCCTCGCCATGGATCAGGCCGATAGGTGCTGGTATAAGAGCCACCGCCAACCCGCTCGCCGTCGACCACCATGGCCGCCGACCGGGGGGAGAGAGGCCGGTGATGGGATCTTGGTAGGGGCTCAAGGAAAGAGAAGACCACACGGGTCAGTCGCCACACGGGCAGTCAAGCATCTCACGGCTTTGACCAAAGAAGGAACCGGAAGAAACCACCGTCCACGCCAGCGAGAGGCAATACAGCAAGGAAAGATCGCGTCCCCAGGCCCACGTCCAGTGACAGCACAAATCGCCCTGCGCACCGCAACCTGAAAAGTCTCCGAATCTCTCAGGCTTAAGGAATTGAGTAATTATACCGAGTGTCTTAATCAGTGTTTTGGTCATGTATATCCATTTTTAGTCCCACATCTTGCATCATGGGAGTATTTTATTCCCACTCTTGTAAAGTGAGCAACACTAGTCTCACATCTTGTAAAGTAAGAATATTAGTCCAATTTAATCGAACTTCAACGAGTTTGACCAAATTCGTCCAACTATGACGTCGTATTTTTTAAAAATAATCCATGTGTATTTTTCTATGGCACGTCTGTCTGACCAACAGGCAGGCCCACCTGTCAGTGAACGGAAAAGTTAAAATTCTAGCATGGGACAGATTTGAACTACTGACCTTTCAGATAACTACCCATCGCGCTCAAGCCCCTACGCTAAACAATGCTATCAATTAAGCAAGAGGGAGTAAAGTTTTTATACAATATAAACGCGCACACGCGTAAAAATGCTCACCTTCGCTATCGGCATAATCTTGTGCATTTTGAAGCCCGAGCTACGTAAAGGATCTTATTTTGAACTTTTAAAAATACAATTCAAAGTACAAAAAACACCTTAAAAATATGTATATGTGGGCAATTATATAAGCTTTGAGTATGCAAAATTTCAACCCAGATTGATTTGTATTGGGGCTAAAAAAAGGCAATTATATAAGCTTTGAGTATGCAAAATTTCAACCCAGATTGAATTATATTGGGGCTAAAAAAGGCAATTCTGACAGGATTTAAAGGTGTACTTGTTACAAAACCAGATCTCTAATTTTGTCTTTTCTATGTAGCCCAAAATACAAATTATATTGGATTGAAAATTGTATTTTTTTTTTAAAATCCAACTTTAGAACACGTATTTTTTAATGTCCAAAATAAAGGCTTACATGTTGACGGAGTGTATACGCTCAATCTATAAAGCTGCTTCACTCGTGTGTGCTAGTATACGTAATTCTTTTTTGTGTGTTTTTCATATCCCTGTGAGCGAGCAGAGCTAGCTAGTCTATTGCGTGAACTGATACTCGTGTGTGTGCTTGGAGGCGTATCATCCTAAAATTAACGTATAATAATAAATAGGTTTTCTTATAGTTACCAAATCTACGTGTGTGTTGTGCTGGCAAGCTTCCAGCTTCTTATTTAGAAACGCAGGTCGTGAGTTTAACTTCTGCCACTGCAGCTCTATATTTTATTATTTGATCACTAATGGATGGGGCCCGCCTGTCAGGCTAAGGTTACAAGAGGCAAAGAAAAACACACGTGTTCATTTTGCAAAAATTCAGAATGAGTTTCGACATAGGAGTGGACGAATTCGATCAAAATCGCAGCATTCGATTAAATCTGTACATCTATACATAATAATAATAAAGTACGAAGTGTTTCTTACTAGTTCTGCTTTTTTTAGACAAATTTACCCTTCCACCAGAGTACACAATACACAATATTGCCCATTGTACCGGTTTGAAACGTTTTCTTTTCTTTTTCCTCGCTTCTCAACTGGACACGCGCGGTGGAACTGGCGTCTACATAATACACAATATTGCCCATTGTACCGGTTTGAAACGTTTTCTTTTCTTTTTTCTCGCTTCTCAACTGGACACGCGCGGTGGAACTGGCGTCGGGAGACGGCGAGCCGACGAGAAGCATGTGTGAGTGGCGTAGTCTTGGGTTTCAAACACCGTGTACGTGCGTGTCGGTGGCCATGTGCGCGCTGCTTTGCTTGACTAAAAAATGGACAACGAGGTGTCAGAGCAGAAATCAATCCCATCTATCTGCTCTTGCGCACAACAAGGCACTGACGGCTGCATGCCTGTTGACTCCACGTGCTCCTTATGTATATCATCACCAACTGATATAAGGACACATAGGACCAATGATCATACCCAAGATAACAATCAGTGCCGGTTTAGTTTTCTGATGTCCCCTGACTGAATGGAACTGTTGAGGTAAGGGCATGATTCAATAGTTCCAGCCCTGCTTGCCATCGGCGCCGCTAGCTGCTGCCCCCAGCGCGCCCACCCTTGAAGCTTGCCGCACGGCACTGCACTTCCGCTGCCTATTGTTACATTTGCCAAAGGAATGAAGATGGCTGTCATGGCTGCTGTCGCAGCACCGATAGTTCTTGGAGCGGATGATGACGACGATTTGGAAGAGAGGCTCCGCCACCAAGCTCCTCCTTAGGTCACACCGTTCCTCTTTTCAAACGGGGGAGATATGTTCCCCGTCAAAACGTGACCTTCGACAGCACCATCAAACTGAACACAGAGACACCACGGCCACCCATAGGTCTCCGAACACTAGAGCCCCCGACCTACTCCGGCCATTACGAAAAGAGTGTTAATAATAGATATATGATCACTTCAGTATTCTCAATTCTCAATTTGAGAAAATGAGTTCAATGAAATTCTCAATTCTGTTTTTGAAATATTTGACAACTGTGTTGGTGGTTAAAGGCACATACTTTGCCAATGTACGTCGAAAATTGCTTTTAGGTCTCGGCTTGATGCACACTAACGGCAAACAACGCATATTATCGCATTTTTTGTATGGAAATAAAAAATATCTTGCAAGATTAGTAAATTATGTTTAGTTTCTCTTTAGTGTTTAGTTTCTCTTTAGGTCACATCTCACCGTAGCCTGAAAACATAATAATAATAAGTGATATTCCTTCTCTCGGTGCAACGCACGGACACTTTTGCTAGTTAGACTAAAATGCTCTCGGGTTGCAAGTTGTGGGATAATAATGCTCACTTTGCAAGATGTGGGACTAAAACACTCCCTCGGTGCAAGTTGTGGGACTAAAAATGTATATACCTTTTTTTTTTATCATACTCACGCGTGCTTCACACTGACCGGTGCATTTCAAATAATTACACAGGTACGTGAAGGTGAATCCTAAACTCATGCGCTTCGAGTACTCTAGCGTTGCGAAATGTTTTCATATTTTTGTCAAACATTGAAATCAGCGAAATTGTACTGGTGAACCTTTTTCCACTGCTAGGCCCTAGACCCTAGAGACCCATACGTGTGACTATATCAATTGATTCAGTAAAATAGCTCTAGAGGTACAAAACTGATTACACCCACGTACACTCAACATCATCTTCCTAAACCCGTCCATGTCCAAGCCTGGCAAATATAGAAACTCCAAAGGCTATACTCAAGAATGGCAGCATCTGCCAGACAGAGCTAATAGGCAACATTAGCACAAGGCACATTCACAAATCCCTGTTGCATAATCCAGAGATATACAAGACAATATTACAATCCATTGCTGCCAGCCAGTTCTTACGCAGAAACAGTACGATTTTGCTTTCACAGCGAAACAAAATCTTTTATGGCGCAGCACATCAAGTGACCATCACTCAACACTTCAACAGGTTACCTATATTTGAGATTAATTCGGTATAAAATGAATGTCCATCTGTTCTCAACGAGCTAAAATTTCTCGGTCCAAATGCAAACTGGGCTTAAGGCAATCGGACGATGGCAAGTACACAAGAGAAGAAGTGAAAAAAACGGGGCCTAAAAGAGAATCCGGGGTGCTTCCTTCTTTCCAGGAGACTTCAAAAATACACAAACACCGAGCTCTTCCTTTCCTACTAGTAGCTGCAGTTAGTATCCCGGAGAAGGCCTGGAAGCTGGATCGATTATGCTAGGGCTGGCTAACGAACCCAGAAGCCAATACTCTTAGAATCTGAATTCCGGCTCGACATCCATTGCCCATCCAAACTTTGCTAGAATCGTCTTGCTGAATATCTGTCAGCAAAAGTAGCCAAGCAAAGAAGGTTATGTTAAGGACTACTAGAGCGTGATATAGGCAATTAATATAACCTGGAGCAACCAAAAATGAACCCATAAACCAAGAAAAGAAACTAGTCCTTGAAGTGTGATACCTTCTCAATCGGTACTTCATGGGTTTTGCACCATGCCACAGTAATTCTAGGATCAAGGTAGTTGATCTTCGATGTCCCAAGTGCTACCGTCTTCAAATCCTCTTTTATTTTCTTATCCATCTCCATTTTCTCTATCTTGGTTTCTATCGAAGTGATTTTCTTCTCAATCCTGCAAGTAGATTTTGTGAGATTATCCAGACCACTCTTTGTTCAAGTTTACAGAATATGATATATCTGATTGGGATGTTACGCTTCAGAAGGCAAGTTTCTCTTAGGCCTCCCATCTTTATCGTTGCCTAGAGGCTTTCCTTTCTTCGCTTTGCCCAAGTCTGTTTTCAACTCATCCATCTGGGCCTGGAGAAAAGAAGCAAATGATGAAAAAGAGTTCACACGACAATGGATTAGCAATAGTACAGTTTGAGCTCATCATTTCCAGCCAACAACCGAACCTTTAATTCATCAATCTTTTCATTCAACTTGGTCATCTGGGAATCATGTGATTTTGAGACAGCACGCTGATGGTTACAGATAATAGCAACCTGAGTACAAGAAGCAGTGTTGAGAGTCAAGAAAAATGATCATAAACATTTTTTGTCGTTATGAGCTACAGATTTTACCTCTTTGTTTGCCCGTTGATAGACGGCTATCTTTTCAAGAAGGGTACCATCTTCTGTTTCTTCATGCAACTGTAATTCCGGCGCACATACATATTTATTTGGGCCAAAAATATATCACAATATAACATGTAAGCACATGAAACATAAAAATACTCATTACTAAACACTCTTTTGGAAATATGAAAAAATATAGAACTGCTGTAATTGAAGATATAACAATATCTCTGACAATTACAAATTAAAACATTTGCTAGTACCTTGAGCTGCAGGTACAAGTACAACTATTAATTTTAAACAGCAAAAAAAAATTAAGACTTAGTGAGAATCAGTGACGGTCTTATTGTAACAAAAGCTAACCAATCACTTCATAAAACCCAAGTCTGTGCCTCCTTAACAGTTCAACAAAATATAGTAGAGAATGAAGACCTGGTGAAACAGTGAGATTTGCTTTAACTTACAATAGCATCCAGGGTAATGGAAGCATTATATGTACGGAACACTTTTGCAGTAAGGCCAGGCATCAAGTCTTTCAGATGAGTATTTAGTCTAGTTGTATCAAGCTTGTCAAAGACAGAATCTCCTGCCTGTTTGCCTAGAGAACCAGACAAGAGAAAAACATGTGAATGACTTCTCTAGCTCATGAAAAAATGGATGGATTGGGAGAAATCTTGGGAAATACCAGCACGGAATTCCTCGATCGCACTGTATACAGGTAATTCAACCTCTACAGTGTTGAAATATCTTATAGAATCTTTACCAAGGAAGTCAAACTGTAAGGTAATTAAACATCAGATAACATCAAAATTATTTACCATACTGAGTAACAATTGAGAATAAAGAATAAAGACCAAAACCTGAAGCTTATTCGGAGGCACACAGGTAACATTATCAACCTTCAGCGTACAACAACCAACAGTATCAGCCTCATCGTCATCCTGAAAAGGATTGAGGTAGCTTGTAATATATGTCAACAAAGCTCAAAGCAAAATACAGATGGAGAAGGACAAATTGTCGAAGAATGTATGCTGAAAGGAATATCTCTTGGGGTACAAGAGTGGCCCCATCATGTAGAATCGCTGCAAACAGTAGGTCCAGCAGGACAATACCTTTTCATTGCCAGCCCTAAGGGCTAGTTTATCTATAAGATATGTTGCCACTGCAATTTGCTTCTTCGTAGTATCTTTGCTCCTGAAATCCTTTGTGTAATTTTGACGAATTTTTTGTATGTGATCCTGTCATAGCCAAGAAGAAAACACAATTATTTGTACATGCTGTGTCAAAATCTCTATGGCACACTAACTGAACTTCCTCACCTTCAATTTTCGAGACTTCTCGTATTTTTGCTTGTCACTTTGTCCCTTTAGTGAGCTGCTTGCTGCCAGGAAAACATACTTGAAATCTTTTTGGCTGATTGGATCATTCCAAAAGGCCAACCATGTAACAGTGTTGTCATGTTTGACTTCTTTCCAGCTGCAAAGCACATGACATTGAGGAGTGTATACATGCTAGCCACTCTGTAACAGGTATATTTAAGATAACTAGCGAACTTTTTGGTACCTTTGTCCATCTATAGGGCACTTCGGAATTGGAGCTCCTTCTCCAATGTTTATTGTAATGTCACTTGGTCGGATGCGTCTCTTCAGTTTTCCCATCTGAAACAATGTAACAAAAAGGCTTAAAATGAGGCCCTCCACTTAAAACAGTAAAATGTATGTCATTAAACATTTTCTCATGCACCTTAGGATGTTCTCCTCGTCCCCTGAACAAGCCTGGTGGTTCTACTCTGAAATTGCCAACCTGAATTGAACAAACAGTTTAGCCCGGAAGACATAACTGCTACACATGTACAAGTCAGGAATAGGAACAGCAATGAAACCATGATTCTCAATAAGGACGGCATTTATAAATAGTTAACTTCTTTGCATCTGGTGTAAGAATGATGTTGATTAACTAGTATGGTCAGCCTATCAATTGCTGACTAGTAATAAGAAAGTATCTATCAAACACAAATGTATGATACCAAATGAAAAAGGAAAGAAATATCTATTATTCAAGGAGGCAGTAAGTTAATAACAAAAGTCACAGTAGAGAAATAGGACCTTCTCTTTAACACCGTCTACAACAGCCCACATGAACTTCTCCTCTTGCTTCAGTTTCTCTTCCCTTAATGTTTTCTTCTCCTGTAAGCACATAACAAGATTAATCACTCATGTAGAAGAACGAATAAATCTACATCTCCAACCTACTAAGATTGAACACGCTAGTGAGCCGTAAATGAGCAAGTTGACAACTTTCAGAGACCACAACAATTTCAGTTTCCTACATGCACAGATTAGTTATAGTCACAAAAATCTACCTCCGTTGTCATCTGTTTCTTTTTCTCCTTCTCCGCGAGGTGCCATTCATAAATCGGGGTGAAATCACAAAGCTCGAATTTCTTTATGATATGGTTTTTACCAAGAACTTTTCTCCAGTCACCGAAGAAGTTCTCAATAAATGTTTTCTTCCCCGCGTACTCTGTGTCTTTCATCACAGCAAACATGGTTGCAACCTGCAACAGAGAGAATTAACAAAGGAATAAATACGTAGAAGCATGATTTGGATTCATGAGCACCCTGAACACTACATCCCTCATTGCTATGAATCAAAAGTTGCAAACAAAGTAATAAACAGCTAACGCATATATATATATATATATATATATATATATATATATCACCTCCTCCTCTTCTGGAGTCAGCTCAACAGGTTGCCCATTGTAAAGCATTTTGACACCATGAGGACTGTATGGAGGTGGGAAAATAACGCCATTGTGCACCAAAGTAGACCATTTCTTTCCATCGCCAGATCCTGGAGGAACCCTCGATGACTTTGAGAATTGGGAATTTTTGTTTGTTTTCATTTTCAACTTCTTGTTCTTAAGAGATGAAGGACTCTTCTTTACAATACTCTTTGCAGATGGCTTGCTTTTCGAAGACTCGCCCGTTGTGAGTCTTCTAACAAGAGGTGTGTTGTCATTGTCATCAGCGTTGGATTCCCCTTTCACAGTTCCTAGGGCAGAAGTACCTGAAGGCTTGGCCTTCTTAAAGGCTGAACTTGTTTGATTATTATCACTTGGCCTTTTAACTAGATTTCGGGGAGCATTTGAATTATTGTTTGATGCCTTGTTGTTAGACAGGAGCTTGTCCTTGGAGTTTGAGATGCTCGCAGATGCACCTGCAGTAACTCTTGAAAATCGGGCAGCCAGTGGCTTCTCATCCTCTGAATCATCATCATCATTGGATTCCATTTTGACAGCACTTTTTGAAGCAGCATTAGCAGTTAACCTGCTGGCAAGTGGTTTCTCATCGTCTGAGTCGCCATCAGGCTGCTGAGGTTTAGGTGCAGCCTTCAACGTAACTGTCTTATTTGCGTTATTAGAAGCCATTCTTGCTGAGTTGATCTTCAGACCAATTGGCTTATGATCGTCCTCTGAATCGTCCTCAGGTTTCTGAGGTTTAGGTGCAGCCTTCAACGTAACTGTCTTATTTACGTTATTAGAAGCCATTTTTGCTGAGTTGATCTTCAGATTAAGTGGCTTATGATCATCTTCTGAATCATCTCCATTCTCAGCTCCTGTGTCAACTTTCTTAAATTTGGTGTCAGCCTTTTTCCTAGATGCAAGTGGTATATCATCATCTGAATCATCAGACTTGTCATCTTCCACATGAGGTCTTTTAAGTTTACTCTTATCCACCACCATGTTACTCTTTTGACTACGCTCCATGGAACTGTTTGGCTGACCGGACCCTGATGGCCGAGGATTTGAACTGGTCGACTGTGGCTTCAGTGGCAGCGGCAACCTCGAAGCACCATTCATCCCATTCCTGTGGGGAACTGAAGCCACAGGTTTAGGGTTCCTAACATATGTGGCATTTCCTGATGGGCTGTCCTGCTTCGACGGGGTGGGCCTGTTCTTCAGGGAGATGTTTGACCTCTTGAAGGAAAGCGGAACATCGTCATCGTCATCATCGTCAAACATAGTGGGCTTGACAACAGCCATTGCTTCCTGGCAGCAGCAGGACTCCTGGTCGAACAGACGAATTCAGCCACACCTGCAACAGCCAAGGTTCATCACGTAAGCAAACCTAGGTGACATATTGTAGTAACATTCGAATATAAAAGCACACGGTTGAAGGACAGTCGAACGAAGCAGCTTATGCGGAAATTAATGCCATCTGAGATAGACCCGTGCGCAACAAATCAAGGGTTGCACCCTTTCCTGAATCACAGAGAGACACGCAGAGAGCAAAATTCCTCTCGCCCTAAACATAGATGTTCGACATCCTACTAAGGTCATCCGACACGACGCATGACACAGAGCCAGGCCACCGCGCTCCCCTCAGATCGACACCCCCGCGTCGTGAAACGGAACATATGAAACCAGCCCGGCCCCCGGGCGTCGACATGACGTGAACACGGCCCCGTTCCCTGATCCATCGGGTCACCGGCGCACCGACTGTGCTCGATTGCCCGCATGACCCCGCGCCCAACGCGCCCGAATATACAGAGAAAGAGGGACGGGAGGAAGAGAGGGAGAGACGGACCTAGGCGCGTGGCCGCCCACGGCGCGGCGCGGGAGCTGACGAGGAGGCGTAGCCGCCGTACGGATCTTGACGCGGCCTGCCGTCCGGCGAGGCGGCGGCGCTGGGGGAAGGGATGATGGGTCGGAGTTTAGGGTTAGGGCTGGGCGGACGGGGCGCGGCTTATCTGTGTCCTCTCCTCCCGCTGCTGGGGGCTGCACGCTCGTATTTCTATCTCTCTCCCCGCGCCCTCTCTCGTCTTCCTGCCCCCCCCCCCCCTCTCTGGCCTCGGTTTTTCCTCTCTTTTTTTGTTCAGGCTCACGCCAGAGAGATGGGCGAAAGGAGAAGGAGAGAGGAGGGCCCGCCCGCAGTGACAGATATGGCGTGGAGGAGAGAGAGGCGTCAGGATATTGTTTGGCCCCACCGGAGGGAGTAGGTGTCCCACGCGCAGGGAGAGAGGGGACGAAGGATGCGTGCGATGCAGCCTGAGCCTGGCTCACGGCTGGCTCGCTGTTCGGTGAACCGGAACAGTCCGGAAGCCATACGTAGGGGCCCTGAACGTCAGACCGCGGGTCCCACTCTGGGCCGCCGTATCAGCGGCTGTTCTGGGGTAGATTAGTTAGGGTTTAGGCGGCGAGCCGGCTAGGCTTGGGTGTGGTGCGGGGTCCGAGAGGAAAGCGACCGGGCATGAACGCGTCATTAAGTTCCGATTTACTAGAAAACAAGGTTTGGCTTGCTGATGTGTGCACTTCATGAATTTTTTTTCCTTTCTTGCCGTGTACTCCCAATCTAATCTAAGAATTATAACTTTCCTAAGATTCATTTAGGACGTATTTGTTATTCGAGTCCGAATTTCTTGTTTTTATCTTTTGGCTTACTCGATGCTGCATGGAAAAATTTGAGTTAGGCCAACTTTGGACTCTTGTTTGGTCCACCGAATCCTCGTTTCACTGCAAACGGACTAGCGTTTGTTTCCTCACTGCACATGGTAGGCAATAAATGTTAAACTTCTAATCTAACATTAATCCTCTCTAATCTACCTAACTATGATTCCATTTGAGATAAGTTGTACATGAAAAAGTTGCCTCTTAATGTTATGAATCCATTGTGGTGAACAATTATTTCGTTGAGTGTTTGAAACATTGCGTCGTTTTTCCTTTTAGAGTTTTTTGAACGAATTTTGTCGAATTTGTCGTACATCATTGATCATTTGAAATTTTCCTTTGGAGGGAAGATTCAGTTCATCATTTCACGCGACTTTGATGTTGTAATTTTTCTGTTTTGATATTGCTATACAAGTAGATCTACGTGTACGTATGTATAATAGGACATTTTAGATCTACGTAATTATGAATGTCAAAATGAAAAACTCACAACACGAAAGTTGTGTGATTCAGTGAGGCGAAGCTACGAAATTTCAAACTGTCGCCCGTGTACAAAGAATTTAGCAAATTTCGTTCAAAAAACATATAAACATGAACACGAAATAGACACCTAAAAGGTCAATGAAACTAGGAACCGATCGTCGGGGTGAATTTGGATCGTCGATCCGTAACTTTTTCATGTATAACTTATTTTTAATTGAGCCATGGTTTTGTAGATCAGAGGAGATTAAGTTAACCACAATTATGGAGCAAAGTATTGCTGACTAGGTTGTACCCACGAGGAAGAACTTGTAGCCAGTGGGCCCGTCCTGGTGGAAATGTCCAAAATCGGCGTTCTCAGTAGGCCAAGTTTTGGCCTGCTTTAAGACCCGTGCAATACAAAGATTCCATGCAACCCAGCTCTCCAAACGAGCTTATTTCTTCCCGCGCCGTGCGAGAAACAACGGTCGACCAACCAAACACGCCCTTACTAGCTTTATCTAATGATGAGGCAAGAGCAAAGGAGAGGTGGCAATTACCCAAATCCGGTCGGTTAAAATCATAGTAGGGTATATAGACCCGTGGGACTAGAAGTACTTGTCTTGAAAGAATCGAAGGAAGGGAAACCCACGTGAAAAACACCCCCGCGCTCTCGTCGCCCCCTCCCTGAGGCGACGGAGCGCCGCCACCCCTCTCCCTCGCCTCAGCCCCTCCCTCCCCCGTCGTCGCCGCCAGCAGGGGCCGCCGGGCGAAGCCTGGGTGGCGGCGGCGGCCTGCTCTTCCCCGCGTGATTTGGAGGCGGATTCGAGGCTCCTTCCCTCCGGCGGCAGTGGCTCGGCACAAGCTGGGTGGTGGCGTGACGATGGTGTGATGATGGTGCCCTAGGGCGGCGCAGCGCGATGGGCTGTAGCACGGTGTCGCTGGTTGTGCCCTCAGCCAGATATGGGCCCTGCGTGCTCCATCTGGGTTGGGGTAGGTGGGCATGCCATGCGCGTGATACACTCTACAGATGGTTGTGGTGTAACTCATGCAGGGAAAAGCGGTCGGCCTGTTGCAGCGTGGCGATGGCTTTATGGGCCCGATCTGGGCCCAACCGAACCCTTTTTAGGACTCGTGTGCCTCCATGGAGGCTTTACGGGCTCGCTGAGCCTGGCCGTACCTAACTAGGATTGGTGTGCCCTATGGCCGCGTTCGGTCGACTACCGCCAAGGCGGTGGAGGAAGTTCCCTCCTACGCGGCCACGGTATAGCTGACCCCGGTTCAAGATACTCCTTGCCTCCATCTAACAGACCTCGTGACGGTAGCTTTGGTGAGACGGTGATGGCGGTCTTGTGATAATGGTGGCGCATGTTGGTGGGCGGTGAGTATGGTGTTGTCGAGGCCTCGTCCTCGTGGGGCTCCTATGCTTCGAACCATCTAAGGGTTGTGGATAGGGTTTTTTGAGAGAAATCATTGTCGGCTTGCCTGACATTGATGCGGTGTCGCCATTGGGTGGCACCTTTCCTCCTGGAGGGCGTCGTGGCTACCCTCCATCCACTTCCCTTAGTGTGTGAGGGAAACCCTAGGACTAGTGTGTTGGTCTGCGCAACAACGTTTACATTCCTTCTTGGATGTGTTGCTTGGTACTTCATAACTCGGAGCTAGGAGTGTGGTGGTTGTAGCACCCCAATTGTCTAACAATTGTAATGCTACTTGTCCTAGTAAGATATTGGCTACTTTATATATATTATTGTTGCATCATAATTATATCATGCTCATGTCATCATGCCACCTTGCATTTGAGCATCATATAAAACCCTTTTTCTTTTGGCTCTTCTCTCACATGCATTATTAATTGTATTTGCCTCTTGATATTGTATTTGGTTGTTGATATATTGTCTAAATGCCCAAGTTGAGTTGGGGCATATCTTTTATTTCCATTCTACCATCCTTCCCTTCCACCACTTTATAATCCCACCATCCCATCAACCATGAGCTTGTTTCTCTTTCTTTTGCTATTTAATTCTAACTCATGTAGTTTGGGGTGGATTAAACCCTCTAAATTCTTATGCTTGGTTTTATCTCCACTTCTTGGATATGCATAGAGTAATGCCATAATATACATATTGTTTTCACAAATATTCAATGGCATTATTATTTTTGCATGGGCCATGCACTAGACTTCACTACTTTTATCTCCTTTGGTTGTTCTTTTGGGTTTAGTAGAAACTATCTTGGGAGGCCATCTACCACCACTACACCATCCCCATACTCATATCCACCTCTTTTCCTCTTATTTTATTTTCTCCATGCACTAACCATATGTGGCCTTTTTCCACCTAATTATTTTCTTCTTCTTTCTTGTTTCACTTCCACACTAGCTCATGCAAGATCAAGCCTTTTGGTCCTTCTTAGTTTGGCCTCATAAACCAAATTAATACCTAATTACCTAATTAAAACTAACCTAGGTTCTTTCTCTCTCTCTAAATTCCCTAAACCCTAACTCCACTTACCTCTCTCTCTCACACCTCTCTCTCTACCATGGGCACCACCTGGCCACCCACTCCTTGGCCCACACCCAGCCACCCTAGCCTAGACAAACCCTAACCCTAGACATGCCCATCCACCCTAGCCCGATCTACTCCCTCTCCTCTCTTCTTTCTCTCCCGGCTGAGCCAACCCCACCTGGCTGTCTCTCCCTCTCGACCAAGCCCACCTGCAGCCCCAGGACTAGCCCTAGCCGGCCGAGCACGTGCTCGAGGGAGAAAAGGAGAGAAAGGTGGCACGAGGCCACCTTATCTCTGCCGTGCCCCGCCTGCCTTCCTCCTCCTCTCTCCCTCCTTTTTCCTTCCTTCCCACGCCTCTCTGGCCTCTCCCAGATCTGGTCGAGCCGCCCCCTCCTTCCCCATCTTCCTCTCCAACCACTAGCAGCCGACGCCGGTCGCCGCCAGCACCCACCTCGCCCCGACGTTCCTGCCGGCGTGCTCGACCTGGAGGTGGCTGAGAAGATCGTGGACGATCCCCTGCGTCGCCCCGTGGCCGCTGACGCGAAGGAGGAAGCCCTGCACCGCCAGTACCATCGCCGCTGACGCCAAACCCTAGCCGCCGGAGCGCCTGCATCCCCGACGATCCGCCGCGTCCCCGTCCGATCCGAGCCCGCCGTCGAGCCCGCGGTGAGCCTCCCCTCCTCCCTAACATGGTCCGCCTCGCCGTACAGCCCTAACGCCGTCGTGCGTTTCGTCGAACACCCACCGCGCGCCAGAGCTCGCCGACGTCTGCAGCTTTCCCGCGCCGCAGCAACCTTATCTAGCCCGTGCCCACCTCCCTGTCAACTCCCCTCACCTACCGCACCGGCTAGCACCCTCAGCGCGCACGCCCGCGTCTCGGGATCGAACCCCGCTTGCGCCGCGCGCCGATTTTCCTCGCCAGACGCGAGAGGAAGAAAAACAGTAAACCGGGCCCGTGGTAATTTGCAAAAAGCCCCCCACCTTTTTGATTCCCGCAACCCGCGCTCCTAGTGTCCCCACCTGTCCGTCGCCCTAACCCTCTTGCAGTTAGGCCCTCCGTTTTTCTCCGGCGTAACTCGCGGTCCAGCTGATGCCCCACTAGTCAGCCTCTGGGTGCATCCCCACTGGCACGTGGGCCTCCAGCCGCTGGCCCCGCCTGTCAGCCTCAGTGGGCTAGCTAGAGCCCGCGTGGCAAAAGTGTTTTCGCGCGCGTGGCCCCGGTCAGCGCAGGCCCACCCGTCAGTGGCTGGGTCTGATTCCGCCCGGGTATAAAAAGTTTTTCCCCTGAGTCAGTTTTAAACAAATCTTTTCAAATTGATTTAAATTCAAATTCTTTTCAGATTCAAATAATTTTTAAAATACAAATCCAAATAATGCATGTAATATATGTTTTGGAATCAGGAAAATGTGAGGAATTCAATTATGCCCTTCAAAATATATTTTGAACACTTTAAATTTCGAGATGATTAAAATTACAATAAAATGCCCTTTTCCTTATTTAAATAATAACTTTTGTTTTATAACTCCAAATTTGACAAATAATATGTCTAAATCAATCAGCGCGACGAGCCCGTTCTATTTATGCAGTCCTTGTTCTGAATTGAAGCATGTATCATGTTGTAATTTAAAATCTGAACTGTTTATGACAATAAAACTTGGTCAAATAAATAATAAATTGCCTTATTTCTTGAACCTACACCTCACCTTTGTCATGCTACTTTAATGCCATGCAAATGGTGCATCATTCATCATGGCATGCTTGTTTGCTTGTCGCATTTTAATTCATATTGCTTGTGCACTTTATTTATGTTGGCCCTTGTTTGTTGGGTTCTTCTTCGAATAAACGCCCAGCAGGAGAATTACCAGGAATCACAGGAGTACTACCCAGATCCATCTCTCACTTCAACTGAGCTACCAGGCAAGCACTACCACATGCTTGCATACATACAGTACCTATTGCCTCTATCTTATTCTTGCATCATTGAGTCGCGATTGCATTCAATTGAATCCCAAGTACTGTATGGCCTTTACTTTTAAACCACACCAAGCTTGTTCCGGTCCCATGAGCCATTACTACAGGAGTTGTTTGAGCCATGCGAGTCATAGAAAAGCATGAGTAGGGTATGTGAGTGTCCGAGGAATAACGAGGTACCTAAACAACATAACCTGAGTAGTAATGGGATAACTAATGAAAGAGGCACCGGTGAGCAATATCTGCTATTTGGTTTTTCATGCTCACTTGTGTCCCGTAGGACCCCGAGTACTTGATTCCTGTTCCTTGTTTATTCGCACTATCCACACCCGGGAGGCCTTATGGACCTCCCTGAGCTAGAGCTTGATTCATTCTTATTTCTTGGGGCCACAATTAGTTTGGGGCTTTATTACTATTATGTACTTATGCCATGTTACTGCTTTATTTAAGCTTGTGCGAGGAGCACCTGTACTGTTTTGGATCGTGACACGTTTTTGCTGTATCGACAAGCCCAGTCACATTTTCGGGTTCCCAGTCGTTTACCGCCGTCCACACAAACCTTGGGTCCGTCTCGGAGCCGGCCAACTTCGTTGCGGGTAGCTTAATGGGGTGGCCCCCTGAAATGTTTCTGAATCCTGTGATTGCTTTGTCGTGAATGCCTCGTTGGGTTTTGATTTGGATTTTCCGAGGTTGATCGAGTGTGTGTTGCTATTCGTGCACCCCTGCAGGGTAAATCTTTCTGAAAGCCGTGCCCGCGGTTATGGACGACTTGGAGCACAGTTTCTCGATCATAGACAAGTATAACTAAAGTACCGCTTTTAAATTGACTAAGTACTTGACTAGTAAATAGCGCAATACCCAGGGAATGGTTAATAAAACTGCCAACGGATGATGGGGGTTGTTCGTCCGCTTCCTCGTTGGTAAGCGAGGAGGAGGATGGATCTGTTAATTATACTGTTATAACTGTTGTTCTTAATTCACGGACTTCCGTCTATCATTGGTTAGGCGGGAGGTTAGCGAGTCTCTATAGAATTGTTAGGTATTATCTTTTGCTGCAACTGCGTTACCCCAGGTTGTGGCCCCTTTAGCGGCATAAAGACTTGCTGAGTACCCCTAGGGTCTCACACGATAAATTGTTTGATTCAGATGAACAGGTATACCCGCAAGATGGATACTGGGTGGAAGAGACAGATGAGGTTGGCAACGATCATTCGGTGTAGAGATTCCGGGAACGGGGATCCGTGTGATCTGTGGGCGGGATGTGTTTATTTCTGGGGCATCTTATGCCAATTTGCTTCTTATCCGTACTCGGATCTTGTTTTCCGCTTCCGCCTGATACTCTGATGTGTGATGTATGAGGAGCTATCCTAAATTATTATATCTATCTAGGACATTTGGATTTTGCCGTATGGCGTTGCAATATTTCTATTTCTTTTAGATGGAATGGCTCTGAGGACTGTTGTATGTGGCTTGCATACATACTCATTTGTGTATGTAGTTGATCCATTCGCCTGCCGATTACGCCGCTCGTTCTTGTCCCGTTGATTGAAAGTGGTTAGGACGGCCGAAAGGTCTACCGTGAGTGGCCCTGGGCCCCACCGTACTATTTTAACCACTTTCGTTCATCCTGGCATTAACTAAGAGCATAATTCACCGAGGTAGTTACAGTGGTACTTCTTCAGAGGGCATGGTGGTTGCGGGTTAACTTTGCTTAGTCGATCCGCATTTGTCTTCATTTTTATTTTGGGCGTGTGTTTGCTACTGCCTTAGTATTTCTATCGGTTCAAGACTCACGTTGGCTATATTGGGTGTTTGCTATATTAATATAGTGGGTGAAAGCCTGTTTTGTGACCTCGAGAAAAAAATAGCCATAGATATGTAATAAACAGTAAAAATCTCAAATTCATGGGTAGGACATGTACGAATATTAGATGATAGGCTCGAGCAAAGTCTTGCTTTAAATTCATGAAACCACAACCGGAGCATACAACATACGAACCCAACAAATCCGGATCAAAGATCCACACCATACAATACAACGCATAGCTAAAATTTGTTGCACGAACACACACATAGGCACGGGCGCCCCCAACACACACCTATGGAATAAAGACACGTGGTACAAGGAGGATAGGGACGACCAACTAGGTTGAACCATCGCGAACTGCCCATGGTGGTGTCGAATCCTGCCAATCGTCACCTCCAAGGCCTCTCAGTCCTGACGTCTAGCCACCGGCTTCCACACCTTTGATCTCAAGGTTCTTCCCAACCGTGCACACCTATGCCTACTAGAGAACTAGAGTCGTCGTCACCGCACCACGAACACACGTGCTCTTCCTCGATGGACCCCTAGGGACGGTCATGGTGTGGTGCCCCTTGGGGATCGGGGTGTCGCCCTTGGTGGCATTGTGGCATCCCGCAAAAACCACTACTAGAAAATCGCTGTGTTTTTGTGCATTGCAACATCATGACCGCATGCTCATGTCATCATGCCACATTGCATTTGAGCATCGTCATCATCATGCATGGTTTTTGTCTAAACTATTTTCAAAATGCCTAGTTTTGTTTTCTAAATATTCCCGTCTTTATTCAAATTAAAACCCGGCTCTCCGGAATATTTTGTTTCGTCTACAAACAGATTACAAACGCCCGTTTTAAACAAGTAAAATTATTCATTTATTTTTGGGAGGCAGCCCGTTAGGCCCGAAAGCCCGGTCGGCCACCTCCAAACCCTAGTCTAAAAATATCTAGTCCTAATTCTACCCAATCCTATCCTACCCAGCCTCCCTCCACCTCACCCTGACCAATCTCCTCCCTCCACCTCACACATCCACCTCACTCCCTTCAATCCCGTCTCGCCACCTCAACTACCTGGCCACCTCTTTCCCGCCCAGCCGCGCGCGCCCCCACGCTGCCGCAAGCGGACACCCCCTGGCCTCGATCGCCACCAACCCCCCCGCTCGCCCCTGCCACGTTTCCCGGCCCCACCCTCTCGCCCTCTCTCGCACGCGAGCCCCGCCCCGCCCCTGCCTCGCGTTCCCCACCAACCTCCTCGATCCCCGCCGCCTCTCCCGTCGTCATCCTCCCGCTCGTCAACCCACGGCCGCCGGCGACCTCGCCCCGCTCCTCCCCTCACCGGCGCCGTCCTCAGCCACCAAACCCCACCGCCGTTCCCCGCCACGGTCGTCTCCTCGCCGTCCCCACCAGCCACGGCGATCGCCGCCTCTCCCCCACGACCCCGGCCACCGCCAGTTCGGACCCTGTCAGCATCGCCGCTGCGCGACCCTCGCTCGGCCTCGGTTCCTCCGCCGCCAAGAGTTTCCCCCTGACTCCTTCCTCCGGCCGCCACCGCTGGCCCGCGCCTCTGGCCGAGGTCCAGTCGCCGCGTCGTGCGCCTCCTCCTCCCGCGGCCTCCTCCGCCCTCGCGGTCCGCCGCCACCTCCTCCCCTCTGTCATTGGGAGCCCCTTCTCTGCACCACGCCTCCTCTGGCCGCCCTGCGCACCGACCCCCGCTGCGCCTCTGTCTGCAGCCAGTCGACCTCGCGGGCTCTGTCTCTCCACACGGCGCTGTCGTCCTGTTCCTCGCCCGTGCCCTTTTCGCTAGAGGCCGGCGTCGCTTCCTACAGGTCACGCGCGTGTGCGTCGTGCGAGTTCTTCCTGTTTGTTCCCGGTGCCGTTATCTCATTTTGGTTGTATGTGTTTGTTAGCTCTGCACATGCGATCGAAAGGAGTGAGGTGAGGCCGAGGCGATCAGCGTGTTTCACCGATCTCCCATCGACAAGATCTTCTCGCCAACAAAACCCTCGCCAAGATCTACATCGAACCCCGAGAACTCCGCCGCGGTATCCGGAGATCGCCTACACGGAAACGTCAAGCCACGCCAAGACCCAGATCCGGAGACGCCGAGGTCCCGGTCCCGGACACCAAGTTCGTCGAGATCCCGAAGACCTGAGCCCGGAGATCATCACCGACAATCAAAGCCGGAACACCGAGATCTGCTACACGAACCCGAAGATCCTCTTCGTGTAACATCAAGTACTCCACCAGCACCCGACCCCGAACCCGAGTTCTTCGATGTGTAAGACAAGATCGTTCGCACGAGTCCGATGGCCGAGAACTGAAGTGGAACCCCGAGGATCCCGACAAGACCTCCTTCCTGGATGCGATGCTCAAGGACCGAACGCCAAGATCGCCTTCCCGGATGCCGACATGGAACGCCAAGTCCTTCTTCCCGGAACGCCAAGATCTACTCCGTTGTCCGAGAATGTTCCCGCCGAGACCGATCCCCGTCGAACCCCGGACTCCCGGAACCAAGATCTTCCGAACCCCGATGTGTGACCCTAAGCCTCTATTTTCATAATATGACATTTATCAATTGTCGCATATTAATTGTTCACCTCGCATGCATATCATGTGGTTTGGGGGCATTATGCCGATTCACCTCATAATTAAATATGGAGTCTATATGCGGGCTATTCTAGTCTTATTCCGAACTCCATTTAAATTTGTGTAGCGAACCGATGCCATGTTGCCTTGTTAATACAACATTTAAATTGCGAGGTTCTAAATAAACTTAACCATATAATCATTTGTCGGAATCCTGTTCCGCTTAATACTGCCTAATCGCACCGCATCTGCATCATATCATAATCATGCCGGATCTTCTGCCGTCGTATTAAATATTGCATCCGGTGTTTCTTCTAGTGTTTGCTTCTTCGCGGATTAGGACGATGAGTTGATGCGAGTATTGACAAGTTCTCCGGATATGAACCTCCGACAGTGTTTCCCAGGCGAGCATCTCTCCCCCTTTCTACCTATTTTGCGTTTATAGTCTTTACTTCCTCATGTTGCTCTATTGCTATCCGTGTTACGATGCTTTAGTTTCCGTGCACCATTTATATTCCTTGCAGCCTCTATATTGCCTTGGACACATCCTATTGCCTGTTGATTGATAGACAGTCGGCCTTGCGAGTCGTAGTTGCTTGCTCAGGTGCTGCTTCGCGTCGTGTCGTTCCACCGTGGATAGAAGGTTGGCACATGCTTAATGGTGGAGAAGCTTAACGGTGGAGATGATCGTGGCTTACATTATAACTTGTTATTTAAAAATGCTGGAAATAGATATAATGTAGAGGCACCGGTGGGTAATAGTCAATATTTGGTTTTTAACCGCCCACTTGTGTCCACGTAGGACCCGAGTTCTTGACACATGTTCCGAGATCGAGCGCGCTAACCACAGGTGGGGTGTGTGGGCACCCCCATCGGCTTACTACCTGATTTCAAAGTATTGTACCGGGGGCCACAAGTAGTTTGGGGCTTTATTACTATTCTGTACTTATGTCATGTTTTACTGCTTTGTTTAAGATTTTGTGTGGAGCACCTGTACTGTTTAGGATGTGGAATGTTTTCGCGGTATCGACAAGCCCAGTCACACTTTTCGGGTTCCCAGTCGTTTATAGCCATTGGCACAAACCCTGGGTCCGCCTCGGAGCCGGCCGCGGATAGCTTAGTGGGGTGGCCCCCATGTACTTGCTTTGGGTCTGGGAAACGTCATGACTTAGGCCCCACCGACATACCGATGGGTATATGTTAATTGATCTGGCAAAAAGGGTCGACGTGCGTGTGGATACTTTGGTGCACCCCTGCAGGGTTAAATCTTTTCGAAAAGCCGTGTCCGCGGTTAAGGACGACTTGGAGCACAGTTTCTCGATCATAGACAATTATAACTAAAGTTTACTGCTATAATTTGACTTGTATCTGAGATGACTAGTAAGTTGGATAACTGCCATGGAAAGAATAAATAAACTTGCCAACCGTGTGAGTTTCCTCGACTTGACTTCCTCGTTTGGTCTCGTGGGGGAAATACTAGGATGGGTATGTTTAGTGTTAGTATCAGGTTGGATCCGAATAGATCTCTCTTATCTCTCTCTCTGATAGTTGCCAGTATTACAGAGTCTCTATAGATTGTTTAGTGTCGCTGCGCTGCCGCTTCAGTCCACCATACCTATGTAGGCGAGAGCCGCCGAATTCTAGCCTCGCCGTGTACTGGCCTCAGTACTGACGCTCCTCTTTTTCCTTTGCCCTTTGTCGGCACCCCTTTTGTCTAGCAGGTTTGAGATCGACGTCGTTAGCAGGGTTACTCTTCCGGCTTGGCCTGGGCAGGGTTATGGTCGCCATTGGTCATTCTTCAGGGCTCGTAGCCCCATTTGGATCTTGTCCGTAGTCGGACGCTCTATCGTTTTCAAGGTGATTTGGATCTTTGTATTGTATATCTGTATTCTTGACTCAGGGAGTCGCTGTTGTATATATATATCTGTTCTGTGGGTCCCATCGAGGACTGTTGTGTAATGTTATTACTTCGTTTTCCACCCGCACGAAAGTGCCTGGTGGGCGTCCTTGAATCGTTTCTATGCGGGTTTGGCGGAAAGGGCTAAAACTTGCATAGGGCCGATTTGAGGGTGTTGCAGAGTGGTATCAGAGCTCAGCAGTTGCGATACCCCACAAGTCCAGCCTGTAGGATAACCTAGCTAACGGCCGAAGTAGAGTGTCAAAACTATTTTGCAAAATCGGTTGGATAGATCTGATTAGGCCTGCTTTTACTCCTTATCCCTCTGCTGTTCTCCTCTTACCTCTGCGTGTTTTGGATCTGTTCTCTTATCTTTTCTTCGAGTCTAGGAATTCTCGTGGTTTGTTTTCCGTCGTACCTTCAGGGTTTCGCTTCCTCCTTTAGTAACGGTGCTTCTACATCCGGTCTACATGCTATCTGAGGAATCCTTCTTCTGTTGGACTTCTCTTTGTTCCTTCTTGTACCTTCCGGTGTTTTCCAACACGACAACATCATCTATGCCAGATCCGATGCAGAGTCTGCATTTCTCCTTTGTTCCGAACCTCGCTGTCGAGATCTTCAGTCTGATTCCAAGAGTTGGTTGCATAATTCTCCTATTCATGTGCAAAGTAATGCTTTGAGTGCGGGATGGAGTAGCTACCATACCACTACTCTTGTTGATGACCATGGAGGCCTCCTCCTCTCCTGTCTCCACGCCCGACGTGTCGTCCTGCACGTGCTTTCCATTGTCCATATTCTCCATCTTGCTCCCCAAGTTCATCCGTGAGCGTTTATGAAAGAACATTTTATGATCCCTTATGTTTTGTGTGTTACATAACAGTGGAGTTTCTCATGTGCGCTAAGTGTTGCAGGTAAGAAATCGTGTTGTTGGGGGCTGAATTATCCGCCCCCATCAAGGGCCGGATAATCCGGCCTGGCCCTCTTGGCCAGAGTTGGCCGCGTGTGAGCTTCTGTCTAGGGGCGGATTTTCCCCTGGACAATCCGTGGCTGGGGAAGATTTTTCCCCCAGCCGAATAATCCGCCCCCCAGGAGAAGTGCCCAAGGAAAGATCGACGCGAGTCTCTATCTGGGGGTGGATTTTCCCCCGGACAATCTGAAGTTGGGGCGGATTTTTCTCCAAACCGGATAATCCGGCCCTCCCATTGGGCCGGATAATCCGGCCCCCAGGAGGAGCTGCCAAGGATGGTTCGGCGCGAGCTTCTGTCTGGGGGCAGATTTTCCCCCGGATAATCCGAGTTTGGGGCGGAGTTTTTCCCAGGCTGGCTAATCTGGCCCTCACTAAGGCCGGATAATCCGGCCCCAGTTTGCTCCAACGGCTCTGTCTAGAGAGGGGTATATAAGCCCCATTCACCCTTGTTGGGGATATACTTTCCGGGTATCCTCACAGTTCCTCACTGGCCAGGGTGGCCCACTCCGGGTTAGAGCTTTGCTTCACGGGCGGCCAAGTCAGGGAGAAATACGGAGTCCAATCCCGCTACGGGAAGGCCTAGAAGACTTACCGACTTAGGCCCATAATGTTACTTGTAGTTCAAGATGTACTCTGTAACCGACTCTTAGTTGTAGCCGAATAGATCTCTCATGTAAACCCTAGGCCGGATATCTATATAAGCCGTCCTAGGGAGAGCCTTTAGGGCAACACCTCAATAGTCTACAATCTCAACTCGCACAGGCAAAACCCTTGTAACCCATATTCTGGCTTTGCCGTATTACTGGATTGCTAGCAGGAGTAGGATCCGTCCAAAGCCGGCGGATTCGAACCTGGGTAAACTTGTGTGCTCACCATCCCAGAACACCGTACACCTCACATCCCTCTCTTCCGCACGCCTCAAGGACCCCCTCATGGCGTACTTGTCCTCAATCCGATGACAGTTGGCGCCCACCGTGGGGCAAGTGAGCTTCAAATCTGCATTCCGAGCGGAATCTGCAAGAATCGGAATCGGCGAGACTATCGCTGTCGGTCGCATCCTCTACGCCAACGACGTCCCTCTCATCATTCTCGACGAGACTTGGATTCCGGCTAGGGAGGCCGTGACTGCTTACACAATCATGTCTTTTGGCGAGATCGATGTTTACATCGGTTTCGCTGAACCTGCCCAACCCACCCCAGCGGTGATGATAGAGGCAGAAGAATCTTCTGGGTCCCCTTTGTCTACGGAGGCGGCAGAGTTCCGGATCTTAGAAAACCCTAATCCCACCCAGCCCGCACCAGTTGCAGAGATAGTGGAGAAATCCGAGCCTGAAGAAGACCTAGCGGTCCTAGTCAAATCTGGAGTGAACCTCCCTGGAGAAGCCGGATCCCAGATCGACCCACTCGTGGAAGTCGAAATTCAGGAGGAACATATCAACGACACTGATTCCGGATCTGACGACGCCGGGACAGACAGGCCTTTCCTGAGGTACACATTAAGACGTATGATACTGCAAGGCAAAAGCGCAAATGCAATCCTCGAGACCTTCAAAAGTTTCAACATGGCTGATCGTGAAAGCCGTAGGTACCTCAGGAAGCAGGCGTCGCACTTCGTCGGATACGTGGGATCCGGATCCGGCTCTGCCGATGCTGGAGAAAACACCGACTCCGTGCTGGAGGTAATTGGAACAAACGCCGACGTTCCCGCATCCTCGGATGAATCGATGACGTCAGCAGATTTCCGAAAGTTCTCCGCGGAATATGAAGAGGAGTATAACTCCAAAGTTGTAGAAGAAGGAGAAGCCATGGATGAAGGATCCGGGGAACACTCTCCCAAAGCGCAGGATGACATGGACGTCGGAGATAATCCCGAAGTCTAGATGTCCAAAAGTACAGATCAGAGCTTGACTCCGGGAAATAGACCCCAAGCCGTCTTTGCTACCGGTGCTGCCAAGAGGGCAAAGAAGAAGAACAAGAAGAACAAACCCCGGCAAAAGACCCTCTGATAGAGGAGGTGATTGCCGAGGAATACGAGGAAGACTCGGATGGAGCACTTATCCTAGAAGAGCCAAAAAAAGAAGAATCGATGGATGGACACGTGATCACCGAAGGTGCGCGTAAACTCATCGATGCTGCATTAACCACACCTATCCCTACAGCCGCAGAACTTACTGCTGAAGAGCTGGACGAAAGGGCCCAAGCCCTTGAAGCGCATCGTCAACAACTCCTCGATGAAGCCAAAAACATCGAGGTGGAGAAGAAACGCATGGCAACTAAGGACTACATGTCTCGGTTGCATCAAAAGACACGGAAGCGTCACACCGATGATGACCAATTCCCACACGTCCGTGCCGTCCTTTTTGGAGATGAGATGGGGAAGCCACGGAAAGATAGCAAAGGAGATTGGTATACCCAACCCCAGTACAGAATACCGTGGCGGCCCGAGAAATTCTATCGGCTAATCCAGGACCGGAGAAGATCCGTTTGGGTATCAAACTACTCAACAAGGGACTGGAGCAGCAAAAGGTCGCCCTGTCCGGAAGTCAAAAACTGGTCTCGGATTCTAACCATTGTCGCACAGATCCGGCATGGGCTGACGTAAGGTCCCATTACGTCCGGGAGCAGTATCATCGCCTCGAACGCCGGGAAGACAATTATTCAAGAACCGGATCATCAGGACAGCATCACAGAACTACGCGTAACTGGAGCAACGTCGCTCCAACGGCCGAGAAAGATGCCATTGCGGCACTGAATCCGAGGAACCCTTCCTGACGAGAGTCTAACGATCGAAGGGGAGAAGATAAAAAGAAATGTCGGGAGGAGGATCGTTAAAAAATGCCACCTCCTAAACATGCAAGCCGTCCGGCTGAGCCTCACCGTGGTGGGAACGACAGACGAAGGAACGACGAAAACCATGCTGGGACAAGACGGTAGGGGGCTCGTCGTAGTCAAGATCCTCCCTGGAACCGGAATAATGACGCTCCAGACGGAGGCCGGCAATCAGCCGGAAACAATTCAGCTGCCCCACCCTCTCCACCAAGCAGTCATCACAACTGCTCCCAAGGAGGGCAAGGAGGACGACGAGGCGGAGGAGGTGGTGGCAGAAGCCGAAGTCCGGCTCCAAGGCACCGCAGCCACAGCCGGCATTTGGGACGATCTCTATCCCCGAACAACGCAAGGCACATGATCAATTCCAACATAGAGGCGCGGCGCTATGAAAACGATGACATCTACGTGGGCCCAAAGTGCTTCGGACCACGCATTAGAGCTACAAGATTCCCGGAAGGATTTGCTATCTCAAGGCACATCCAAGCCTACGACGGCATTGCTCGGCCAGATACTTGGCTACAGGATTTTTCCAAGCTT
This sequence comes from Avena eriantha, assembly GCA_910589775.1. Taxonomy (NCBI): domain Eukaryota; kingdom Viridiplantae; phylum Streptophyta; class Magnoliopsida; order Poales; family Poaceae; genus Avena; species Avena eriantha. Next base: position 100,162,948 of record OU342746.1, on the reverse strand, counting down.
GTTGCATTGCCAAAGGTGGAAATAGCCTGGTCGTAACCCGATATCTCCCACTTATGTTGCGGAAGACGGCGCGATTATGGCTCAATGAACTTCCGGAGAACACCATCCATAACTGGTATGACATGCAAAGTGCGTTCTTTCGAAATTTCGAAGGCACATATCGGAGGCCCTGTTCGGTCGGAGACCTACAGCGTTGCACCCAGAAAGCCGGAGAAACTTGCCGGGATTACCTCGGACGATGGATCGACACCAAGAACTCCTGTGAAGGAGTAAACGATCAAACCGCAATTGAAGCTTTCATCGCAGGGCTCCCAATTGGTCTACTACGTCACCGGTTGAAGTGTGACAAGGTCACTGATTTGGGAGAGATGATAGAAACAACGAGCAAGTATGCAGATGCTGACGACGATGCAAAGGGATTACTCAATGTCCTAGTTGTACCTCAGACGGCAAGACAACCAAAGCAACAAGCTCAGAAGCGCAAAAATACCTCGGAAGAAAAACCCAACACGGAAACAGCGGTGGTTACTACTGTTTCCGGGTCTGGAGGACGAGGAGGACGTGGCGGAGGCCGCGGGCATGGCCATGGGACTTCAAGGGTCCAAGGTAGAGGAGAACAACAACCAGGCAAAACCTACTCTTGGGCCGACATTGCCAATAACCCATGTGTGCATCACTTAGACGCCAATGGGGGCTCGTCCCTCACCAACGCTGAATGTCGTTTCAATGACGACATCAAGAGAGATGATACCGTGGGCTACAAAGCTAAGCGGAAGAAGGGAAAGAAAAATCCCGAAAAGGACAAAGAGACCAAGGAAGATTCCGACATGGAGGAAGCTGATGCTTCAAATCCCAAGTCGAAAGGGAAGAAGACTTTTCCCACCAAGAAAGACACTTACGTCACTTTTCTTGGATCTCAACCAGCAAAGGTCAAGAAAGCAGTTCTCCACGAGCTCAATGCAATAGTTCCGGCTGTCCCCCAATATCTGGACTGGTCGGAAGTGGCAATCACATTTGACCGCGCTGATAATCCGCCTAAGTTACACAGGCGAGGAAAATACGCCTTAATCGTCAACCCACTTATTGACGGTTATGGTTTCTCCAAGCCCCTCATGGACGGTGGTAGGAGCATCAATATTCTCTATGTCGAAACGCTACGCCGGATGAAGATCTCGGAAACCCAGTTAAACCATAGCTCTGTGATCTTTCACGGAGTTGTCCCAGGAAGACAAGCTAATTCCCTGGGAGAGATTACTTTGGATGTTACCTTTGGAACTCCAAAGAATTATCGGACGGAGGCACTTTCCTTCGAAGTGGTCCCGTTCAAGAGCGCATACCGCGCTATATTCGGACGTCCGGCTTACTGGGCTTTTATGGCTCGTCTGTGTTACATTTACAATATGATGAAAATTCCAGGTCCCAATGGCATGATCACCATCAGGGGAGACCCAAAGAAAGCGCGAGAGTGCGAGGATGGAAATGCCGCCTTTGCCAAAGCCGTGCTGCACGCCCAGGAGTACCAGGAGATCAAGAAGAGCATAGATCCGTCCGAGATGCCCGCAACAAAGAAGGAGGTGAGAAAGCCAAACCCGGAGTTCAAGGCATCAGAAGAGACAAAGAAAGCATCGTTGAAGGATGATGACCCCTCCAAGGTGACCCATATAGGCGTAGGCCTAGGTAGCGCATAGGAAAGCGCGCTCGTCAAGTTCCTCCAAGCAAATCAAGATATCTTCGCATGGCAGCCATCTGACATGACCGGAGTACCTAGGGAACTTTCCGAGCACTCTCTAAATGTAAACCCGAACGCTAAACCCGTCAAACAGTCCTTACGACGGTTTGGCGACGAAAAGCGTAAGGCAATAGCTAAGGAACTAGCGTGGCTCGAGTTAGCCAGATTCATAGAAGAGGTCATCCACACTGAGTGGTCGGCCAATCCTGTAATGGTCCCTAAAAAGGACACCATTGTTTTAAGGATGTGTGTTGATTATACTGCCTTGAACAAGGATTGTCCAAAAGATCTGTTCGCTCTGCCTATAATCTATCAATTTGTTCCCATAAGTGTTTCCCTTTTTGTGACAAGCGGTGTTCCTTATAATAATCTTTTTGATCTTTCGTGAACCCACCTTGCCAATAAGATTCAGTTTCAAAGAATCCAACCATTGACATCAAGCATGACAAAGCAAGACAATAACAGACCAACGAAAACAACAACTAGAGTAGGAATTTTTTTTTTGTATTTTTGAAAAAGAAACAAGCAAACAAGGAGAAAGATAAACTTAGCTTGAACAATAGTGAATCCAAGTGGACTTGATAAATAAAGCTATGCTCTCCAGCAACGGCGCCAGAAAATAGTCTTGATGACACACAAGTATAGGGGGTGTATCGCAGTATTTTCGAGGGAAGTGAAACCCAATTTATTGATTCGACACAAGGGGAGCCAAAGAATATTTATAAGCCTTAACAACTGAGTTGTCAATTCAGCTGCACCTGGAAACAATCTTGCTCACAGTAGTTTATCAGTAGCAACAGTTTTGTAGTAGGAATAGTAAAGTAACAACAGTAGCAAAGCAAAGACAGTAGTAACAAAAGCAGTAATAGTGGGATTCGAGTGCGGTAGGCATAGGGATGGATGGACGGGCGTTGCATGGACAAGACAATTCAAATAGCAATCAGAACATAGGGCAATTGCAGATAAATAAGATAAAGCACCCAAGTACTAGACAATCCTAGGCATGTGTTCCATATATAGTCATACGTGCTCACAATGAGAACTTGCACAACATCTTTTGTCCTGCCAGCCCGTTTGCAGCGGGGCCTCTAGGGAACTACTGGCAATTAAGGTGCTCCTTTTAATAAAGCACCGGAGCAAAGCATTAACACTCCGTGAACACATGTGATCCTCATATCAAAGCCTTTCCCTTCCGGTTATCTCCATTTCTGTCACTTCGGGGCCATAGGTTCCGGACAACAATGTGTGTATACAACTTGTAGATAAGACCAAGAACAATACTATCATAATGAATCAATAATAAGTTCAGATCTGAAATCATGGCACTCGGGCCCTAGTGACAAGCATTAAGCACAACAAGTCGCAACAAAGTCATAAAGCACTAATAAAAGATACTAGGCACCATGCCCTAACAATCTGATGCCATTACATGAACGATCTCATCCAATCTCTACCATCCCCATAGCCTACAGCGGGGGATTACTCACTCATAGATGGGGGAAACATGGATGGTCGATGGAGATGATGGTGGAGATCGATGGAGATGGCTCCGGGGGCACTTCCCCATCCCGGCAGGGTGCCAGAACAGAGACTTTCTGTCCCTTGAATCTCCCGTTTGGTGGCGGCGGCGCAGCGGAACTTTTCGTGGAAAAACGTCGAACCCCCCGGAGTTTTTAGGTAAGAAGGCTTCTTATAGGCGAAGAGGGAGACCGAGGGGGTGCCTGGGGCCACCACACCATGCCCTGGCGCGACCAGGCCCAGTCCGTGCCTGGGGGTGGTGTGGCCAGCCCCTGGCCCTCCTCCGTCTCGTATTCTGGCTCTGTGAGTCTTCTAGAAAAATAGGCACTTTGGCTTTTGTCGCGTCCAATTCCGAGAATATTCATTTTCTGACTTTCCTGGAACCAAAAACAGCAGAAAATAGGCAGCTGGCACTGTGGCTCTTGTTAATAGGTTATCCAAGAAATCATATGAAAAGTACTCCAAAGTGAAGACAAAACACAAGAAAGTGGATAAAACCAAGCATGGAGCATCAAAAATTATAGATACATTTGCAATGTATGAACATCCCCAAGCTTAACTCCTGCTCGTCCTCGAGTAGGTAAGTGATAAAAAGAAAGAATAATTTTTGAGGTGACATGCACCATCAAAGACTTCACCAAAGTAATTGTAAACATTCAAAGCTGGGATCAAAGTACTTCAATCATAACATGAAAGACAAAGTTCTGGCAATAAGACAAAGAAACTATGATGCAACATGAAAAGGCACAAACAAAACATTCATGAATAACAGTGCTTTGCAAGACGTTTGTTTGTTTCACATAAAGAAACACATGGGATAGTGGCATTCACCTTGTCCCTCAAAGAGTAGCAAACATAAATGCATAGGACACCTTCAAAGTTCACAAGAGTGACTAGATACAAATAGTTTAAAACAAGCAATATCAAGGTATGCATCAATCAACAAGTCTTGGGACAATGCACATAGAACTAAGAATGGCCACTATGCTCTCAAGAAAGTGCTCAAAGAATAAGTGGAGACTCAACAAGTAAAAGAAAAGGTTTTGCATAGTTTGAAAGGCTTCCAAATGCTGAAAGTATGGTACTCGTTAGCTTTGTGCTCTCATTGCCCCTATCATAAGCATCTTTAATGTGGTTAAGGTGAAAGTGACACAACTAAGAGGATATGCTTGACAAGTTATAAATCAAAGTCTCATGCCCCTTACTTACGAAGACCGATCCTCATGCTACTCAACTTCAGTCACAAGTAAGCTCTTGTCATTGTAAGTATATACGTATCATAGAGAACTGCCAACGGGGTACCCCTTGCACATGACACGGGAGCTATCCCATAATCAAAATACAAGGCAAGTAGTCAATTGGCATCTCGGCGATCTTTTTATTTACTATGTGCATAGATTTTTATTGAGGATGCTTCATAGAATGCTCATTATGGTTATGCTGCAAGTTTCCACCATGATTAGGCATGGCTTAGGCTAGCGGCACAGGTGTTTCTCTAACATACATACAAACTCCATGATCTTAGAAGTTCCGCTTTTATTTCACACCACCGGGATCCATAAGCAAAAGAACATGATATCAGCTAGGTATAGAGTACCTAGGAAGCGTTGAAAGCGGTCCCCATGATACATGGTTCTGCTAACTTCAACTCATAAAGCGCAAGCATATGCACAACAAAGAAGGACGCTATGGTTCAGGTTTATTAAGTGCAAGAAAATAAAGTGTGCCATCAAGTTCGTGAGAGCTTTACTAACTAACTTTCTCATAACAAGCAAACATTTTATTCGGAAGAAAACAAGGCATATTGAATATGCACGGAAGTAGCAAATGATGCTAATAGGTAGGTATGGTGGACACTTTGGCAATATTTGGTTTTAGGGAGTTGGAAACATGAGTAAAACATACTCAGTGAAAGTGAAGGCTAGCAATAGTAAGGGAGCGACAAACGAGAGAGCAGTAATGGCCATAATCATGCAGAGCGACAAAACATCATTGATCAAAGCATAAAGTGATACTACAAGTTGAAAACTAAAAGATCATAAAGGCTTGTGGTGACTTGGGATAGTGATAACATGGTGTGAGCATGTGCCAAGTCAACCCAAATAAAGCATCAAAGGAGAATACCACTATACTATGCTTTAATATGCTAAAACAACGCATGATTCATCCAAGGCACATTAAGCAATCTCAATTGTTTATAACAATTCATGCTACAACAAAGAATACTAAGAATAAAGCCAAAACAATATCAAACATGGCATGACAAAGCATAGGCCACAGTTAAAAACAAGCTCTCTTTACCACTTAAGCATGAGCTTTCCTACTCTTTTCCAATCAAAACTAGACTATTTGAACACCAAAGTATGAAAAGGGGAGGTCCAACCAATTTATTCAGCAAACTAAGCAAACCACGCAAACTAAAACCAAAACAAAAACGAAAAAGAAGACGCTCCAAGAACAACACAACTGTGCATGAAACAATAAAAATGAAGTGTTTGGAAGAAACCTGGGATTTTTATTGATGAAGAAGGGGATGCCTTAGGCATCCCCAAGCTTTGACGTTTGTACTTCCTATGCATAGGAATCGTGTATGCAAATAAATTCACAAAGAACAAAGTGACAAGCATAGGAAGATAAAACAAGAGTAACTCCAAAACTTTCAGCACATAGAGAGGTGTTTCAGTACCATGAAAACTTCCACAACCATATTTTCCTCTCTCATAATAATTTTCAGTAGCCTCATGAAGAAACTCAACAATATAACTATCACATAAAGCATGCTCTTCATGATCTACAAGCACTAGAGCTTTATTATAAACAGTTTCAAGAGAAACCTCAGGAACATAACATTCATTCTCCTTTAGTAAGCATGGAGGACAATCAAATAATGTAAGGGATAAAGAGTTACTCTCATTAGATGGTAGGCATGGGTAGCTAATCCATTCTTCCTCCTTTTGTTCATCACTCTCCTCCTCCTTTTCATCTAATGAGATTTCAGGTTCATCAATTTCTTCTTCCATAGGATCCTTCAAGGCATTAGTCTCTTCCATTTGTGGAAAGCATCTATTAAAATATTCAAGGATATAGCCATTTTCATTCTTGCAATTATCAAAGCAAAATTTAAGTATACCATAAACCTCATATTTGTAAGGTGAATCATCAATATTTTCAAGCAAACTAGCAAGTTCAAAAGCATCCTTCCAAGCAATAAATTCTTCAATTTGTTCCGCATCATAAAAGTCATAAATTCCTTTAGCATAGGAAGATATGGTATCATTATCACTATACTCACATTGAAAAGGGAGGTGTTTATACCTCTTTCTGCAACAAGACTCATCACATCAGTAAGGAACATTATAAGTAGAGCACACGTTCCTAGCAATGGTATACAATCTATCAATTTGTTCCCATAAGTGTTTCCCTTTTTGTGACAAGCGGTGTTCCTTATAATAATCTTTTTGATCTTCCGTGAACCCACCTTGCCAATAAGATTCAGTTTCAAAGAATCCAACCATTGACATCAAGCATGATAAAGCAAGACAATAACAGACCAACGAAAACAACAACTAGAGTAGGAACTTTTTTTTGTATTTTTGAAAAAGAAACAAGCAAACAAGGAGAAAGATAAACTTAGCTTGAACAATAGTGAATCCAAGTGGACTTGATAAATAAAGCTATGCTCCCCAGCAACGGCGCCAGAAAATAGTCTTGATGACCCACAAGTATTGGGGGTATATCGCAGTATTTTCGAGGGAAGTGAACCCAATTTATTGATTCGACACAAGGGGAGCCAAAGAATATTTATAAGCCTTAACAACTGAGTTGTCAATTCAGCTGCACCTGGAAACAATCTTGCTCACAGCAGTTTATCAGTAGCAATAGTTTTGTAGTAGGAATAGTAAAGTAACAGCAGTAGCAAAGCAAAGACAGTAGTAAGAAAAGCAGTAACAGTGGGATTCGAGTGCGGTAGGCATAGGGATGGATGGACGGGCGTTGCATGGACAAGACAATTCAAATAGCAATCAGAACATAGGGCAATTGCAGATAAATAAGATAAAGCACCCAAGTACTAGACAATCCTAGGCATGTGTTCCATATATAGTCATATGTGCTCACAATGAGAACTTGCACAACATCTTTTGTCCTGCCAGCCCGTTTGCAATGGGGCCTCTAGTGAACTACTGGCAATTAAGGTGCTCCTTTTAATAAAGCACCGGAGCAAAGCATTAACACTCCGTGAACACACGTGATCCTCACATCAAAGCCTTTCCCTTCCGGTTATCCCGATTTCTGTCACTTCGGGGCCATAGGTTCTGGACAACAACGTGTGTATACAACTTGTAGATAAGACCAAGAACAATACTATCATAATGAATCAATAATAAGTTCAGATCTGAAATCATGGCACTCGGGCCCTAGTGACAAGCATTAAGCACAACAAGTCGCAACAAAGTCATAAAGCACTAATAAAAGATACTAGGCACCATGCCCTAACAATCTGATGCCATTACATGAACGATCTCATCCAATCTCTACCATCCCCATAGCCTACAGCGGGGGATTACTCACTCATAGATGGGGGAAACATGGATGGTCGATGGAGATGATGGTGGAGATCGATGGAGATGGCTCCGGGGGCACTTCCCCGTCCCGGCAGGGTCCCAGAACAGAGACTTTCTGTCCCTCGAATCTCCCCTTTGGTGGCGGCAGCGCAGCGGAACTTTTCGTGGAAAAACGTCGAACCCCCCCAGAGTTTTTAGGTCAGAAGGCTTCTTATAGGCGAAGAGGGAGACCGAGGGGGTGGCTGGGGCCACCACACCATGCCCTGGCGCGGCCAGGCCCAGTCCGCGCCTGGGGGTGGTGTGGCCAGCCCCTGGCCCTCCTCTGTCTCGTATTCTGGCTCCGTGAGTCTTCTGGAAAAATAGGCACTTTGGCTTTTGTCCCGTCCAATTCTGAGAATATTCATTTTCTGACTTTCCTGGAACCAAAAACAGCAGAAAACAGGCAGCTGGCACTGTGGCTCTTGTTAATAGGTTATCCAAGAAATCATATGAAAAGTACTCCAAAGTGTGGACAAAACACAAGAAAGTGGATAAAACCAAGCATGTAGCATCAAAAATTATAGATACATTTGCAATGTATCACCTCCACGACCAACTCGGTCGCAATGTACATGCATACGTGGATGATATCGCGGTGATGTCCAAAAAGAAGGAAACACTGATTTCCGACTTGGAGGCGACATTCGCCAATCTACGAAAATACAACATCATGCTTAACCCAAAGAAATTCTTCTTTGGAATACCAGCCGGAAAATTGTTAGGTTTCATCGTGTCTCAAAGAAGCATAGTGGTGAACCGGGACAAAATCAAGGCTATACTCAATATTTCCAGGCCAACTCGCCTGAAGGACGTACAAAGATTAACTGGTTGCATCGCTGCGGTCAGTCGATTTGTAAGCCGGCTTGGTGAAAGAGCCGCACCATTATACAAACTCCTGAAAAAGACCAAGGATTTTGTTTGGACTGACGAAGTTGAGGCTGCACTACAAGATCTGAAGAGAGTACTCTCATCTGCTCCTATCCTTGCAGCGTCAGAACCTAAGGAACCGATGTTTCTCTACCTTGCTGCGACAAATAAGGTCGTTAGTATCGTCATGGTGGTGGAGAAACTAGAGGAAAATCAGGAACACCTGGTGGAGCGTCCGACTTACTTTGTCAGCGAGGTCCTGACAGAATCAAAACAGCGGTATCCGCACTATCAAAAGTTGGCTTACGGTGTTTTTCTAGCATCTCGTAAGTTACGACACTACTTTCAGGAGCATCCAATTACCATGGTGAGCACAGCTCCCATGAGAGATATAATCAACAACAGTGACGCCACAGGACGCGTCGCCAAATGGGGCATAGAGCTTTCAGCTTTCGATATTGAGTATAAACCTCAGACAGCAATCAAACCCCAGATCCTTGCTGACTTTGTCGCTGATTGGACATAGACGAAGGAGAACATGATCCTCCCTGAGTCGGAATATTGGACCCTCTTTTTCGATGGGTCTAAGGCTCGAGGGGGCTCGGGAGCTGGCGTGGTGCTCAAATCACCCCAAGGAGATAAACTTTTATACGTGTTGCAGATCCACTTCACAGCGACAAACAATATTGCCGAGTATGAAGCACTGCTGCATGGAATCCGGATTACTAAGGATATTGGCATCCGACGTTTGATGCGTTACGAAGATTCGGATCTTGTGGCTCAGCAAGTGTCGGATATTTGTAATGCAAATAAACACATGGCAGCATATAAAGCTGTCGTGGATGATCTATCTAAATCGTTCGAAGGGTTCGAAGTTCAACACATCCCTCGAGCAGAAAATGAGGAAGCAGATGCACTATCTCGGATAGGTTCTGCGCGGAAAGAGGTCCCGGATGGCGCTTTTCTAGAGCACCTCAAAGTTCCCTCAATAAGGGGAGTAGATGAGGAATATCCGACCAAATCCGACTCACCTTTGATAGCAGTTCTGGCTGAAATTTCCAGCTGGACTCAACCCTACCTCGATTATTTGGTAGATGGCAAATTACCCGAAGACGAGGTGCTGAGCCGGCATATTATCTGACGAGCAAAAGCCTATACTATTGTTAAAGGTGAGCTCCATAAACGGAGCGTTTCTGGGGTTTTTCAGCGCTGTGTATCTCCGGAAGAAGGAGTGGAAATCTTAAGAGAAATCCACGAAGGCGAGTGTGGTCACCACGCTGCAGCCAAATCTTTAGTGGCAAAAGCTTTTAGACACGGATTTTTCTGGCTTACAGCTCAGGCAGATGCCGAACGATTAGTCAAGACGTGCAAAGGCTGCCAAAAGTACGCCAAGCAATCTCATGTTCCGGCTGATCAGCTGCGAACAATACCTATAACATGGCCCTTTGCGGTCTAGGGGCTTGATATGGTAGGACCATTTAAACGAGCTCCAAGTGGATTTACTCACCTCTTAGTGATGGTGGATAAATTCACCAAATGGATTGAGGCTAAACCCGTCACTAGTTGTGATGGAGCAACAGCCAAAAGATTTGTTGAGGATGTTATAATCCGGTATGGTTATCCGCATAGCATTATCACGGACAACGGGAGTAACTTCTCTATGGGAGAATTAGTTGAATTCTGCAATGAGCAAAACATCCGGCTTGACATTGCGTCAGTCGCACATCCACAGGCTAACAGACAAGTCGAAAGAGCAAATAGTTTAATCCTACAAGGGCTAAAACCGAGACTCGAAGCACCACCACGACATGCCGCGGGGGATTGGGCAGAGGAACTACCCTCTGTAATTTGGAGTTTACGAATAACTCCAAACATGTCAACATGATACACACCTTTCTTCTTGGTCTATGGCGCAGAAGCAGTTCTTCCTAGTGATTTGATTCATACTTCTCCTAGAGTGGCCGCGTATATCGAAGAGGATGCCAAGATTTCTCGACAAAATGATCTCGACTTAATCGAAGAAGTTTGCGTCGTTGCTGAAATGAGATCTACAGCCTATCAACAGAAGTTACGCAAGTATCATAGCCAGAGAGTCCGAAATAGATCTTTCAATAAAGGTGACTTGGTTCTCTGGCTTATGCAACAAAGAAAGCACAAACTTTCCCCAGTATGGGAAGGGCCCTTTTGAGTTAGTCAAGTATTGCACAATGGATCGTACTACTTAACTGACATGAGGCCAGTCAAAGAAAGTGAAGGAAATATGCCCTAGAGGCAATCATAGAGATGATTGTATTTCATGTGTATCCATGAGTTATTATAATGTTCCTTGAATATCCATATACCAGGCAACTTGTATTGATTGGCAATTATGTGAATTGTTTGTGAAACTCTTTACTTGTATGGTTATCTAGTAATTGTCCCTAGTCGGAGTTCATGCGAGGACACACGTGAATATTAGACTAGCACATCGATTGGTTAATGACTATGTTTCGCAAGTCATTGACATGGAGATGTCAAACCAATGATGTGGACACATGTTATGAACATGGGGTTGGACTGACCCAACATGAGACTAGCAATAATACTTGCAGCTCTCACTACACATCGTGTACGTTTTGTCCTTAGACCTGAGATTGTCGCATGTACTTGAGATGTGGATCGACCTACTTTGGGGCTATCAAACACTACTCCGTAACTGGGTAGTTATAAAGGTAGCTTTCGGGTTTGTCCTGATACATGCTGCAAGGCATCGGTCAATCAAGATGGGATTTGCCCCTCTCTACTTGAGAGAGATATCTCTGGGCCCCTCGAGTGATCGGATCCAGAAATGCATGGCCGTGCTACATATGGTTAAGAGTTAACCTAGTAAAGGGATTCTGAATCACAGTATCAAGAAAGAGAGGTCAGCTTAGAGCTAGACCAAATATCGTGAGGCAAAGGGAAAGACATGTACTCAACCTTGTGATGGTTCGTCCGAATGATCTTTATATGCGTTTAGGAGTTGGCACGTCTTGCTAGAGGCCGCTACCAACTATTGACGGAGTAAGTGTACTCGCGTCATGTCTATACGTGTATGAACCTATAGGGTCACACACTTTAGGGGCTGGAAGCCTAATGAGGATTGGATCCGAATTAGACCAGGCTTAGGCTGCTAATGGGCTGCTAATGTAGAAGCCCACCAGGGATGCCTATATAAGAGGGAGTGAGGCGAGCTGAAAAGGTGAGAGCATTCCACCCAGCCGCCACTCCTCTTCCGCCTGTGTTGCACGCGCAGACCTAGCAGTCTGGCGTGTGACGACTTCCACTCCGGACGTGTGTATACCTCGGAGGTGCTGCATCTGTAGCACTTGGACGAGCCGCGCAAAGGGGAGCTGCTCGTGGGACGAGGACGAGGAGGAGACGTAGAACATCTACACTGCCGCAACGTGCTTCATCGAGTTCCGCACCTGCGCGTCTAGCGGTAATCCCGTGATCTATGACAATAGTATTCCTGGTTGACGCGGTAGAAATTTTTGATTTTACGCTAGTGTAGCCTACCCGTTACCCTTCAGAAAGACCTGCTACTAAGAAGAGAAAGAGAGCTGGAGGCAGTACAAATCCGGATGAGTTAGACAGACCATGGAATATTGCTCAGCTACGTCCCTTTTATTCTTAGTTTATCCTTCTTTGTAATCATACATATGTACATGTTCTCTGAGAAATAAAAGTTTTGGTTGCCTCAAGTTTTTCTGAGAAGTTTTTACCATCTTATTTCCAAATGATCATGTCATAGTCGAAAATCCCAGAATGCTTGAAAGTACTTTATGCTCATGTTCGTTCTGGTCTAGATTTTTGATTCTAAAATTGCTACCTTCGGGTATAACTCTAAAATTCTAGTCTTAACTTTGGTTATTTGTCTGATTGCTAGATGCAGGCATTTTCCGAGTAGTGAATTGTTGGTACTGGAAGCCGGCTTTGTTTCCGAGTGTAAACTGGTTTAGCAATTGAGCTCCATTGCTCGGCAAAGTTTCCGGCGGAAGGTTTAGCCGGCTCACGAAAGGGACGAGGCGGAAAGCCAGATAAACGATAAGTGTAGACGAAAAAATACAAGTGCTTATGTAAACATTTCAGGCACAAAAAAAATCAAAGCCAAAAAGTGCTGAATAGATCAAAAGCTTAGCACTAGCAAAGTTAAAGTACTGCATATTTATAGACGCGTCATGTTTTTCCGGAATAATACAAAAATTTCTGATCTATGATGCAGGAGGAGATGAAGGAGCTGCCGGCTCGCTGGTTACGCCGCCTTGGTATCGTTCCGAGATGTCCGCATCCGAGGTGGTGCGTTCATCGTCGAAAACTTCTGCGGATTCTTCTAGAGGAGGCGGAGTATCCACGCGGGTGAAGAAATGGGTCTCGTAGCTGGTCAGGTCAGCCACGTGACACCCATATCCGGCACAGGAGTGCATGATGGCTTGAAGATCCTGCTCCTGGCCGTCCTCATCTACTTTGCAGTACCCTCTGGTCACTTGCCATATCTCCATGTTTCCATGGTGGCTCATGACCATGGTGAGAGCGTTCTGCGCCGCAGTCCACGCGTAGGACATGTTCCTGTCCCGAACAAGTTGCGACATCTCCTTTTCCTTGTCCCGCACCCGAAAATCCGACATGCGGTGCATGTCCGGAATCTTGAGAGCTTCACCAATGTCCTCAAGGGATTGGCGGAAGTCATGAAGCAGGTCACCGACCTGAGTAAGCCGGTGGGTGCGGGGTTCGGTGGAAGAAGAGTTCGTCAAGTTTAGAGGACCTATACACAAAACAAGTTAAGAAAAATCTGACATTGATAGAAGTCGAAGAAAAAGATAAGTCAGACAGATGGAACGTACCGAAAATGACATCGTCAATTTTGGTCTTCTCCTCCTGGAGACTCTGGAGTTCAGCCTAGAGCGCCTGGGAAAGATCCCTCTCTCTGCTAAGCTCATTCTTGAGGTCTGAGATTATTTTATCTTGAGCAGCGATCTTGCAATCACGCTCTTCAGTAGCCATGGAGGAGGATTCAAGGACTTGAGCTATACTCTTTTCATGATTTGCCTTGAGCTAGTCCAGCTCTTGGCAAAGCTCCTTGTTCACCACCACCAGGGTCTTGAGGTTCTCGGCCTCTTCAATCATGGCGCATGATTGTTTCACAGCGCTGTAAGCCAAAAAGAACAATTGTTCAGAAAAATTTGACATTGAAAATAACAAAGACAAGGTTTGAGTCTCGGAATGTTTACCTTCGGCCTCATCCTTGGCAACTTTAAGTTCAGCATTTTTAAGCCGGAGAGCTTTGATCTCTCTCCGCTTATCGTAGACATTCTTCAGTAATTCCTGGTTATAGGAACATACTTTCTGTAAGTCAGAATACCCAAAGTCAGAAAGCTACTTAAGACTCGGGCTAATATTTTTGCTAAATATCAGCACGAGCCTTGGGGGCTACACTAGTTCGTTCTTTGGCATCCTAATGAAGCATAAACCCGGATTGTATATCCTACTTCATGCTTGGGGGCTAGAGGATATGATATAAAATAATAGAAAAAACAGGAGTTGATATTCCGACTTACATATTGTTCGCGGGTGAGTTTATCCAAACCCGCGTTCACTTCAGCGGCCACCCTTTCGGCGAGAGTCAGAGGAATCACTGGGGTTGTTGGAAGCTCACCAGTCCTAATCCTCTCGTTGCAAAGGCGCACTTGGGCGAGAAGGTCGGAGAACTTGACGTCCTCTACTTCTTGCGCTTCTTCTTCGGCAGATAAAGTACTTTTCTCCAGGAATTGCCTGGCAAGCCGCTAGATTTCTTCAGCAGATTTTCGAGACAGGCCAAACTTGGCAAGTCCCGGATTGCTGATAAGGTTTTCGGCGAAGGTTTCTGCCAAGGGATCATTACCCAAAGAGGGTTCACCCTTATCTAAATCTGACTCACCCATGGTGACGTCAGTTTGCGACTCAAGGTTCGCAGGCTCTGTTGAAGGAGCCAGATCTTCTGCGGCATCCGGGGAGATCACCGGTGTTGTGGAAGGTTGAGGGGCAGGAGTCGGAGGAGCCACGGCAGGAGAAGCTATGGTAAGCTTCGTCTGCCGTAGCGGCTTCGAAGGAATCCCTTTCCCTTTGCCCTTGAAGAGCGGTTTTGCTCTGAGAATGTAATAAAGTTGGAAACATTACATCTCGGAAAGAAATTCGAGTAAGGTACAAAGGCGGAAATTGTGATTGAAAGTTACCTCTTCACAACAAGCACCTCCTTTGTGCCAACAACCACTGTCGGAGCTTTGCGCTTCTTGAGCGCAAGGTCCGGCAATGGGACCACCTCTGTCTCTTGAGAAAACTCAGGAGGATATCCTTCGAGCAGAGCAAGTTCCGACTCGGGGAGGTCGGCAAGCTGAAAATAAGAAAACATATCAGTATTGCAGTATAACTCGAAGATTGAAACACATAAAAAGTGTACTGATGGAAGCTTACAGGCACTACGGGGTTTTCCGCCGTGTGCATATCCAAAGAAACCTCCGGGATTCTCCTCGTGATCCGTTCCTTGATCAGCCACTTAATCTGGCTTATATAGCCCTGCGTGGTGTAGGCTTTGGGGCTGATGCGGAGGGAATCTTTCTTGGATGACGTGATGGAGTGCATCAGTCGATCCCCGTGGTACTGAAGGGGCTGGATCCGGCGTGAGACCCAACATTGGACCAAGTCAGATCCCTTCAGTCCCTTGTGTTTGATCAAGTATTCGATCCGCCTCTTAGCGAGGATCAGATTGTCGGTGAGAGCCAGAGCAGCCTCGTCCCAAGAAGGTTGGGCCGTGGCAGCTCCGTCAACAAAAGCCGGCAAAGCAGTGGCTTTGCCGAGAGCCAGAATATCCCTATGATAGAAAAACGTGGCTGGCCATTGTTTGACCGAGTCACTAGCTAGAATTTTGGGATACGCGTGCTCGCGTCTAAGCGAAAAACTAATAGTGCCGGTGATGTAAGGAACACCGGCGGTAATGGAGTTTCTCCGGACATGAAAATAGTACTGAAGAAGAGTCAAACTCGGCCTAATGCCGAGAAAGCCCTCACACAACGAAGCGTATGCGCTCATCTCTAAGAGAGAGTTGGGAGGAAGATTATGGAGTTGAACTCCGTAATGATCAATCACCTCGGAGAAGAACTCTGAGGGAGGAAACGACAAACCTCTGTCGAGGTGGGTGCTGAAGTGGACCCGCTCGCCGTCGCGCGGGTTGGGGACAGTTTCCTCGAAGCCGCTCCGCCAGTCGCCGGCGGCAAGAAGCCCCTCCTTCTCCACGTTCTTGACACCCTCCTCGTTGAGCGCGCAGGGAATCCAGAGCCCGCGAAAGCTCTCTTTCTCCGCCACCGCTTCCGCCGTCGCCGCCGCCGCCGCTGCCGCCAAGCCGGAGGAAGAAGATGAAGCCATTTCTCCAGTGAGCAGTTGACCTAAAAGGGGCGGCGCTGGGAGTTCTGTGGGAGAGGAACGGGGAGCTCTGTGCGCACAGGGAGATTGAGAGGAGAGGAAAAGGCAAAGGACTGGTGGAAGGAGAAGGAGAAAATCCTAACCCCTTATATCCACCTAACTGCGTCAAGATTCGTGCAAATGCTACAGTGTAACCGCCACGCGTCGTGGAAGGAACTGGGAAGGACCCACGCGATGATTACGTCACCTCGATCTCCACGCACGCATTGAAACGGCGCCTCGGTTCCACGAACTGCGGACCCACCAACGGTCGTGCTGACAGAATGCCTGTCAGATGACGTGACTTGACCATGACTTGTGTAAGATGGCGTTAGGAACCAAGTTCTGGCTTAGTTTGAAATCAAGCTAGAAAATCCGAGTAACCTGTTGATAGGTCCGACTTATTTTTAAGACCCGGATCGTATTTTTTGCTGTGAAGTTTCAGGAACCCTTCAAGATTCTGCAAGCCGAAGATCAAGCTAGACGATGATAAATCCGACTTTGGATCTTGGAGGCCTCCGGGGGCTGCTGTTGGGGATATACTTTCCAGGTATCGTCACAGTTCCTCACTGACCAGGGTGGCCCACTTCGGGTTAGAGCTTTGCTTCACGGGCGGCCCAGTCAGGGAGAAAGACGGAGTCCAATCCGACTACGGGAAGGCCCAGAAGACTTACCAACTTAGGCCCATATTGTTACTTGTAGTTCAAGATGTACTCTGTAACCGACTCTTAGTCGTAGCCGGATAGATCTCTCATGTAAACCTTAGGCCGGATATCTATATAAGCCGTCCTAGGGAGAGCCTTTAGGGCAACACCTCAATAGTCTACAATCTCAACTCGCACAGGTGAAACCCTTGTAACCCATATTCCGGCACTGCCGTATTACTGGATTGCTAGCAGGATGTGGCGCCCCGCCAAAACCACTACTAGAAAATCGCGTTGTTTTTGTGCATTGCATCGTCATGACCGCATGTTCATGTCATCATGCCACCTTGCATTTGAGCATCGTCATGTCATCTTGCATTTGTTTGCATAAAACTATTTTCGAAAAGTCTGTTTTTGATTTCTAAACGCCCCGTTATTTATTCAAATCAAAACCCGGGTCTCCGGATTATTTTGTTTCATCTACCAACGGTTTGCAAAAGCCTCGTTTTTAATAAATAAAATATTTAATTATTTTTGGGAGGCAGCCAGCCAGGCCCGAAAGCCTAGCCGGCCACCTCCAGGTAAAATTCTACCTACCCAGAAAACACCCAAGTTTTTTTCCACCAAATACCCTAACCACCCTGTCCTACCCAGCCCCTTCCACATCACCCCGACCAACCACAGCCTACCACCTCACCACTTCCTCCACCCCAGCCACTCCTCACCTGCCACCTCACCCAACTCACACCCCACCCAGCCCCACGCCTCCCAAGTCCCTCACCACACCTGCCGCCATCCTGGGCCCCACCCCGCCGACCGTTTCCCGCCCGCGCCTGCACACGCCCCAACACCACCTGGCCACCCCCCGCCTGGGCACACACTCCCCCTCCCACCTCGAGTCTCCCCCTGGCCCCACCACACGCCGACCCAACCGCCTCTCTCCTCTCGCCCGCCCCGCTCCCCCGCCTCCTTCCTCCCTCCCGGCTCGATCCCCGCCGGCCGCCTCTTCCCCGCGGCCACCTCCTCGTCATCCCTCCACCGATGCCGCCATCCGCCACGGTCCCCTCGCCCAGACCCACCACCGCGCACCACCCCACCGTCGGCGCGCCTCTTCCCCGCGCCGCTCCGCGCCTGGCCTCGACCTCAGCGCCGCGAGCCGCCGCCCGAGCTCCTCCGCGTCCGCTCGCCCCAGTCCGGCCCGACCTCGCCGCCAGCAGGTCCCTGGCCAACCTCCTCCCTCGCCGTTCCCCCCTTCCCGCCGACCTCGCCGTCCTCCCCTCGCCGTACCCCGCCGCGATCGCATCGCGCCCACATCGCCCCCTCCGCTCCAGCCGTGCCCGATAGCCCCGTCGCCACCCGGCCCCGCGCGTCCTCGCCACCCCCCTCCGCCGCCGCATCGAGCTCCGCCCTGCGCCTCCCCGCGGTCCCCTGCATCTCCGAGCCGAGCCACCGCCAGGGCCCTGCGCCGCCTCTGGTCGCCCTCTCTACGCAGCGGCCGCTGTCCCGGAGCTCCACCCGGCCCCGTGCGTCCCCGACCTCATCTTCCCAGTCTTTCCTTGTACGCTCTGTTGACGACCACGTGTTGGTGAGCAGGTGCTCCTCAGGATGGGTGATGTACCAGTACGCGTGCCTGCAGAAGCCCGGTACCTTTGTTCCGTTGACAAAACCAAGACGCAGGGAGACCATGCCGCAAGCACGTCACGGATCCGATGTACCTAACGATCTTCATATCTGAACCCGGCGATTTCTTCTCCCGGATCCAAAGACCAATTCCGAGAAGCCATGTACCGTGTCCCGAGGCCTATCCAAGCTCATCCACGAAACCGTTGGCCGCCGAGAACCGACGTCATCTGAAGACCGAACCCGAAGACCCCGATCTCGGAGTCCGATGATTGAGACCGATCCCGAACATGGCGCCGCACCAAGTTCTCCTTCCCGGACCCGAAGACCGCACCGGGCGTTCTTCTTCCTCTCGGAACCGAAGACCGATCCCGCGAACCCGAACCCCAACCCCAAGATCTTCGATCTCTAATGTGTGACCTCTTTTCCTTTTAAAACCCCTATTTTTTTTAATATAATGATGTATATATATTGTGCATATTAATGGTTCATGTCCGCGTCGCGTCATGTGGGTTTGGGGCATTTTGCCGATTCACCGCATAATTAAATAGGGGGTCCATCTGAGGGCTATCTTTGTCTTATTCCGGATTCCATCTAAATTGGTGTAGCGAACCGATGCCATGTTTCACCCTGTTAATACAACATTTAAATTGCGAGGGTTCTAAATAACTTGAACCGTTTAATTAATTGTCGGGACCCTGGTTCTACTTAATATTGCCTAATTGCACCGCATCGGCATCATATCATAATCATGCCGGATCTTTTGCCGTAGTATTAAATAGTGCATCCGGTGTTTGTTTTAGTGTTTGCTTCTTCGCGGATTAGGCCGATGAGTGGATGCGAGTATCGACAAGTTCTTCGGATATGATCCTTCGACAGTGTTTCCCAGGCGAGCATCTCTCCCTCCTTCTACCTATTTTGCATTTATAGTCTTTATTTCCTCATGTTGATCTATTGCTATCCGTGTCGTGATGCTTTAGTTTCCGTGCACCAGTTATATCCCGTGCAGCCCCTATATTGCCTTGGACACCTCCTATTACCCGTGTTTGGAAGATAGCTGGCCTTGCGAGTCGTAGTTGCTTGCTCAGGTGCGATCTTGTGTTGTCGAGTACCACAATTGTTGGAATGATGGCAGATGTTTATTTGTGGAGATGCTTATTGGTGGAGTTAATCATGGCTTTAAATATAACTATTAAAATGCTAGATATAACTAATGCAGAGGCATCGGTGGGCAATAGATGTTATTTGGTTCTTCCATGCTCACTTGTGTCCCGTAGGACCCCGAGTACTTGATACCTGTTCCTTGATTTTTCGCACTATCCACATCCGGGAGGCCTTATGGACCCCCTGAGCCAGAGCTTGATTCATTTCTATTTCTTGGGGCCACAAGTAGTTTGGGGCTTTATTACTATCCTATACTTATGCCATGTTACTGCTTTATTTAAGATTGTGCGTGGAGCACCTGTACTGTTTTGGATCGCGCCATGTTTTCGCGGTATTGACAAGCCCAGTCATATTTTCGGGTTCCCAGTCGTTTACAGCCATCGTCGCAAACCCTGGGTCCGTTCCGGAGCCGGCCAACTTCGTTGCGGGTAGCTTAGTGGGGTGGCCCCCTGAAATATTAATGAATCCTGTGATCGCTTTGTCGTGAATGCCTCGTTGGGTTTTGAGTTGGTTTTTCCGAGGTTGATCGAGTGTGTGTTACTATTTGTGCACCCCTGCAGGGTAAAACTTTCTGAAAGCCGTGTCCACGGTTATGGACGACTTGGAGCATAGTATCTCGATCATAGACAAGCATAACTAAAGTAGTGCTATAAATTTGACTTAATATGTGACTAGTAATCAGCTCAAGTATAACGGAATGGATACTAAAAATGCCAACAGCTGGTGGATCTGGGTTGTTATGTGACATGCTATATGCCTAGTAAGTATTGCAACTCCAATGGAATGTGATAAAAGTGTCAACAACTATTGGGTTATGGGATTCCTGAGGACAATTATATCTGACTAGTAAGTGTTCCAACTACAACGGAATGTTAACTAAAACTACCCACTACTTATGCTTCCGGATGACTCATGCTATCTGTATCGGATTAGTAAGAGCTTCAACTATAAGGGAATGAATAAAATTGCCAACCGTGTGAGTTCCTCGGTCTGACTTCCTCGTTTGGTCTCGAGGGGGAAAACACCAGGATGGGTTTGTTAGTGTTAGCTTCAGGTTGGATCCGAATCGGTCTTTCTTACCCCTCTCTAATAGCCGCCAGTGATACCGAGTCTCTATAGGTTGTTTAGTGCCGTTGCGCTGCCGCTTCAGCCCACCATACCTATGTAGGCGAGAGCCGCCGAATTCTAGCCTCGCCGTGTACTGGCCTCGGTACTGACGCTCCTCTTTTTCCTTTGCCCTTTGTCGGCACCCCTTTTGTTTTAGTAGGTTTGAGATCGACGTCGTTAGCAGGGTTACCCTTCCGGCTTGGCCTGGGCAGGGTTATGGACGCCATTGGTTATTCTTCAGGGCTCTTAGCCCCATGTGCATCTTGTCCGTAGTCGGACGCTCTATCGTTTTCAAGGTGATTTGGGTCTTTGTATTGTATATATGTATTCTTGACTCATGGAGTCGCTGTTGTATATATATCTGTTCTGTGGGTCCCATCGAGGACTGTTGTGTAATGTTATTACTTTGTTTTCCACCCGCACGAAAGTTCCTGGTGGGCGTCCTTGAATCGTTTCTGTGCGGGTTTGGCGGGAAGCACTAAAACTTGCATAGGGCCGATTTGAGGGTGTTACACAGGAGTAGGATCCGTCGAAAGCCGGCGGATTCGAACCTGGGTAAACTTGTGTGCTCACCGTCCCGGAACACCATACGCCTCATACCCCTCTCTTCCGCACGCCTCGAGGACCCCCTCATGGCGTACTTGTCCTCGATCCGACGACAACCCCTCCTATCAGACTTCTTAATTCATTCGAAAAAGTTCTATCCTGTCGAAAAAGCTCTCACTCAAGATCTCTGACTTCAACCACCAGAAGGCTTCGATCTTTGGGGGAATTGAAGGAGGACACTTCATTCATCGTCATCACGAATCAAGCGCTTCAACTCCTCTCCATTCACTTGGAGAATTCCCGATCTAGTATTCTTGTTAATATCTAGATCTTGTGTTTCAATATTGATAACACAATATTGTTGCCGTTATGGGAGCCTCCAATTCGGTTGTGGAGTTGTGCCCCGCTAGTTGTGTAAAGGCATTGGATCCCGCCTCGAAGGGTTCCAATAGTGGAAAGGTGGATCGGGCCTTTGGTGGCGAGATCCATCGGAGAACAGGGTGAGGCCTATTGTGGCGTGGTGGTCTCAGTACCGCCCACCCCTCCAACGCAGATGTACTTCCCTTAACAAGGAAGGAACTGCGGTAAAACAAATCATGTGTCTCCGCGTGCTCCACTACGGTTTCCTCGTTCCTCAGTCTCACCCGCCTTTACTCGCTAGTAGTTAGGTTTGCATATAGGGAAATTCTACTTATTTGCATATCTAGAGAATTTACCTTTTGTGTCAAGCCTAAAATTGAAAAAGTATTAAAATTTGAAGTAGCACCTATTCACCCCCCTCTAGGTGCCCATACAATCCATTTCAATTGGTATTAGAGCCCCGACTCTTTATTCGGGCTTAACTGCCTAAGAGAAGTATGGGTACTAAGGAAAATGGGAATGAGGCTGTGGACAAGGTCACAATGGATGACCTCAAGACGTTGGAAACAACCTTGTTTAAATCCTTTGAGACCAAGATGGAAGGGATGCAACAAATGATTGCTCGCCTCACAACATCTATAGCCCCATCTCCATCTTCCTATGAGGCCACCACTCCTCTATCTAAGGATAAAGCTCATGTCGAATCTACGGAAGATGAGGTGGTGGGTGAGAAACATAATGGCTCCGCCTCAAAGAAGGGAAGTGGTAAGGAGGATTATAGTGAGGTCCCTTACTTATATTCTCTCGACCCACCTATCCCACAACCTCATATAAACAATAGGGGTGATCCACCCAAGCTTACTGCATCTTCATTTAATCAATGAAAATTCTTAATGAAATCTCATGTATGCAGTTCGTCAATTGAGCTTTGGAGGATGGTCTTCATATTGGAGACCCCGCCAACTTGACTAGAAGAGAAGTTGTGGACAGTCAACTAAATGCAACGACTCTTCACATGATTCAGCCTGGAGTGGGTCCCAAAGACATGCCACATATTGAGCACTTCAACACCACCAAAGAAGCTTGGGATGCTCTCACCGACCTATTCATCGGAAATGAAAGCATGAGAAGAAATAGGTATGATGCTCTTAGCAATGAAGCTAGAGAATTTTACATGTTGGACGGTGAGGACCATGAAGACATGTATAGAAGGCTCAAGAGCATTGCAACAACATTTAGAAAGCATGGAGCCACTCATATTGATGATGCTTGGATCAAAAGGAAATATGTGAGTGCCCTCATGCCATTTGAGCCAATGGACTTGAAGAGTTTGCCAGGTAGACATAACTACCACCAAATGACTTCCAATGAATTCATGCAAGAAATGGCGGCCTTCAAGGTTGTCGCCAAGAATGCCGAAGACACTCGTTCTCGAGCAATTGGAATGCAAAGGGAGTTAATGTTGCTCTAAAGGCCAATGTTGTTGAATAAGATGGGGATGATAGAGGATACAATGTTGTCTCCATGGGTTGTCCCGAGGAGGTCCAGCGTGCTCATGGTGAGTACATGGCCTTCTACACAAGGAACTTTTGGAAGGACACAGCCAAGGCTAAGTCTGAACTTGAGCGCAGGAATGGGTCAAGTGGGCAAAGAGAGAATGACCCAAAACTGAGGACTTGCTACAATTGTGGGGACCGGTTGCACTTTGTGGTTGAGTGTCCATATCAAAGTAGAGAAGACAATGGGGGCAGGCTCATCCTCAAAGAGAAGTCCAAGGCACCTCGAAATAAACCATTTATCAAGAAGAATGGCCCTTACAAGAAGCAACCCAAGATTGTCTTGGTAGCACAAGAGGAATATTCTTCTACAAGTGAAGACGAAGAGGATGAAGATAGCTCTCGAGAGGTGGCTGCTATATCCACCACATCTAGCCCCACATCACTTTTTAACTCTCCAAACGAAAATGTCATCGACAACAACGTCACTTGCCTTATGGCAAGAGGGTCTGAGGGTTATGCTTCCGGCGGGTCCAAATGTGTGCTCGATAGCGGGTGCACGAGTCATATGATCGGAAGCAAGGAGATCATCTCGGAGATGCGGCCAAATCATGATCACATAACTGTCTCCTATGGTGACAAGTCAAAATCTGAGGTATTAGGTCTTGGCAAGGTTGTGGTGGCTCACGATATCTCTCTCGTGGACGTCATGCTTGTTGAGACCCTTGGTTACAATTTAGTTTCTGTTTGTGCCCTTGGTAAGGATGGCTTCGCTGTTTTTATTGATGGTGATTTGGTGGTACTCTTGTGGAGAAATATTGCCTCATAATTGTTAATGATTACTCAAGATATACATGGGTCTATTTCTTCAAGCTGAAGAGCGAGACTCAACAAATGGTCATCGATTTTGCCACGAGGTTCAACGTCAACACAACATCCCCATTTTGGCAATTAGAAGCGATAATGGCTCCGAGTTCAAGAACTACACTCTGAATGAATTCCTAAGTGAAGAGGGGATAAGACACCAATATTCCGCTGCATACACCCCTCAACAAAATGGTGTAGCCGAGAGGAAGAACTGAATCTTAATGGATATGGAAAGATCTATGCTAGCTCAATTCAAGTCACCTTATAACTTCTAGGCTGAAGCAATTTCTACCGCATGCCACTCTTCCAACCGGCTCTACCTCCGCAAAATCTTGGACAAGACACCTTACGAAGTACTTACCGGTAACAAGCCAAACATCTCCTACTTCCGGGTATTTGGTTGTAAGTGTTTCTTTCTTATCAAAGGAGTTCGTCTTTCTAAATTCTAGTCTAAGGCTTTAGAAGGCATTTTTGGTTGTTATGGTGCCGAATCCCACACTTATAGAGTCTACAATAAGCTCTGTGGAACTGTTGTAGAATCTTGTAGTGTGGTATTCGAGGAAAATGATGGCTCCCGTGCAGGGCAAGTTGATGTTTGTGATGCATATGTTGAAATACCCCAAGAAGCTATAAGAAGAATGGGTGTGGGATTTTTCCGCCCCATTGAGGAACCCCTTGTGGCGGATCGGGAAGGACAATGCTCTACCCAAGTAGAGCCCTCATCAACACAAGCTCAACATGCTCCAACTGCTGGAGAAACCTCTACATCAACACCACAAATTGTTGTAGCTCATCAATCCGCTGCTCCAGAAAGCTCCAGGCCGGATTATATGGTGGACACCGGATTATCCGGCCAACCTTCCTCGACTGGCAGAAGTGAACACAATGTTGAAGAATCTGCTGCAAGTCCCAGGCCGGATTTTCCGTCTGACCTCGGATTATCCGACCCCTCTCCTGTTCGAGCGAGAACCGTTCAAGACTGTGAAGATGCACCATGTTCTCCAAGGCCGGATTATCCGGCTACTCCCTCAGCTGAATTATCCGGCCCTGGAAATTCTAAACAGCAGCAGCCTCCTGTTATGGCTGCTAATCAAAATCAAGGGTAAGATTCGTCACCTTCTATTCCTACTGATCGAGCTGAAGATCAAGGCCAAGCTAATAATTCCAAAGAAGACTCAAATGATGAAGTTATCCCTCCAAGAGACAACAAGTTGATTGAACTTCGTCGCAAAGCTCATGTAGATAGGAATCTTGAATTAAGGGGTCACACCCTTGACAAAATTTGTAGGTGATCTCAGACGAAGGGTGTCCACAAGAAGGGAGCTTGCAAGCTTTGGTGAGCACCAGGCTCACATATCAATGGTGGAACCCAAGAAAGTATTTGAATCCCTTGAAGATCCGAACTGGGTTGTTGCTATGCATGAAGAATTAAACAACTTTGAGCGCAACAAGGTCTGGAAATTAGTAGAGAAGCCCAAGGATTGCCACAATGTTATTGGCACAAAATGGATTTTTAAGAATAAGCAAGATGAAAATGGCATTGTTGTAAGGAATAAGGCAAGACTCGTGGCACAAGGCTATTCCCAAGTTGAGGGCATCGACTTCGGTGAGACTTATGCTCCAGTGGATCGTCTTGAGTCCATCTGTATCCTTCTTGCTTATATTGCTCATAATAATTTTAAATTATAGCAAATGGACGTTAAGAGCGCCTTTCTTAATGGTCCTCTACATGAGTTGGTATACGTAAAGCAACCTCCGGGATTTGAGGATCCTAACTTTCCGAACCATGTCTACAAACTCGATAAGGCACTATATGGCCTTAAACAAGCCCCACATGCGTGGTATGAGCACCTTAAAGGGCTTTTGCTAGACCGTGGCTTCAAAGTTGGGCAAATCGATCCCACTCTTTTTACTGAGAAGGTTAAGGGGGAGCTTGATACGTTGCTAACGTATCCATAATTTTTGATGTTCCATGCTTGGTTTTATCTACTTCCTTATGTTTTGTTCCAACTCTGGAGTACTTTTTATACACTTTCTGGGACTAACCTATTAACAAGATGCCACAGTGTCAGTTGTCTGTTTTCTGCTGTTTTTGGTTCCAGAAAGTCAGAAAATGAATATTCTCGGAATTGGACGAGACAAAAGCCAAAGTTGATATTTTACTAGAAGACTCACGGAGCCAGAAGACGAGATGGAGAGGGGCCACAGGGCGGCCACACCATGTGGTGGCGTGGGCTAGCCTTGGCCGCGCCACCAGGTGGTGTGGGCCCCCTGGCCGCCCACCGACCTTGCCTCTTCGCCTATAAGAAGCCTCCCGATGTGAAAACCCTAGATAGTCAAGCCTCCAGCCACGAAAAGTTCTACAGCGCCGCCGCCACCGTAGGGGAGATTCGGGGGATAGAAAGTCTCTATTCAGGCACCCTGTCAGGACGAGGAAGTGCCCTCGGAGCCATCTCCATTGATCTCCACCACCATCTCCATCACCGTTGCTGATTCCCATGATGAGGAAGGAGTAGTTCTCTCTCGAGGCTAAGGGTTCTACCGGTAGCTATGTGTTCATCTCTCTCTCTATGCATGATCATATTTTGATCATGAGCTTTGTAATCAAGTAGGTCTACCTTGCTACTCAAGTGCTTTAATAGATCTCTGCTCTCCCCATGTGTGTGAAGTTGACAGTGTGCACACCATGGTGGCACTTAGGCTAGAGATTACAAATACTTGTTATGGGTTATATTTGGAGTTGGATGTCTTTATGAAATTGTGGTGTTTTTTTGAACCATCTAGTACTCAAGGTGACAGTGTGGGGTTATCTAGATGGGAAAGATGAACTTTGAGGTGTGCTATTATAGCCCTACGAACGATTAGAGTGTCCAACCAGAGAGTAGTTCAGCGTAGTATCATAAAGAAGAATATATTTATATGAGAGTGTTCACTAGTGAAAGTATGATCCCTAGGCCTTGTTTTAAGCACCGAAACACCGTTTGCTATTAGATCTATTACATGTTTTCTTGCTTCTATCTTTATTTCAGTTTTACTTTAGTCTTTTCCACGCCATCAAGATATTTTCTAGCACCGTTACCACTTATAATTATCCATACCACTTGTATTTCACTATCTCTTCGCCGAACTAGTGCACCTATACACCTGACAAGTATATTGGGTGTGTTGGGGATACAAGAGACTTCTTGTATCTTGATTGCAGGGTTTGCTTGAGAGGGAATACCTTTGACCACTTCCTCCCTGAGTTCAATAAACCTTGGGTGATCCACTTAAGGGAAAACTTGTTGCTGTTCTACAAACCTCTGCACTTGGAGGCCCAACAACTGTCTACAAGAATAGAAGTGCGTAGACATCAGAGCTCTTTGTATGCCAACTATATGTAGACGACATCATCTTTGGCTCTATTAATAAAGCTTTTAATGATGAATTTTCAAATCTTATGACTGATAGGTTTGAGATGTTTATGATGGGGGAGTTACGGTTCTTTCTTGGATTTGAGATCAAAAGAGAAGGAACCTTCATAAATCAAGCAAAATACGTCCAAGACATGCTCAAGAGATTCAAGATGACGGATCTTAATGGCGTCGCCACCCCGATGCAAACTAAATGCCATCTTGAACTCAATCCCCGGTAAAGATGTGGACCAAAAGGTATACCGGTCCATGATCAACTCTCTTCTTTACCTCTGCGCATCTAGACCCAATATTGTGTTGAGTGTAGGTGTGCATGCAAGTTATCAAGCGACTCCTAAGGAAAGCCACTTAGTGGCAGTCAAGAGAATCTTCCGATATTTGGTTCATTCCCCTAATTTTGGTCTATGGTATCCCAAGGGCTCCAATTTCTCTCTATGTGGCTATACTGATTCAGATTGGGCTGGTGATAAGGATGATAGTAAACAACTTCTAGAACTTGCCAATTCTTGGGAAGATCCTTGGTTTGTTGGTCTTCTAAAAAGCAGAATTGTATATCTCTCTCCACCACCGAGGCCAAATATGTGGTTGTTGCTAGTGCATGTACACAATTATTATGGATGAGGCAAACTTTAAAGGAATACGGTGTCAATTGTGACGAAGTGCCTCTTTTATGTGATAATGAAAGTGCAATCAAAATTGCGTACAACCCGGTGCAGCACACAAGGACAAAGCATATTGAGATTCAGAATCATTTTATTCGAGACCATGTAGCTCGAGGTGATATTGATCTATCTTTTGTGAGCACGAAGAACTAACTTGCTGATATTTTCATGAAGCCACTGGATGAAGCAAGGTTTTGTTACTTGAGGAATGAGCTAAATATCGTTGATTCAAGGAGCTTGTCTTGATTACCCATGCACTCACTCTTATATCTCCTCCTTATTTGGTCTAGGTGTGGTCATGGATATAGGGGGAGTGTAGTCCTAATTGATTGGGCTAACCGTCCCCCCATAGTGTTGAAAGTAAGTAAAATCATTCCTCTTAATATCATTTTGTGATATGTGAGCTTATTGATGAGTAGGTCATGAACCCAAGATATATCTTCGCGGTGTCATACCATGCACTCCAACAAGGGGGCCTCGGCCACCGCCCTCTTCCATGAGAAGAGTTGGTTCTATGTGGATCTTTTTGGTTGTTATTTCTCATCTCCTATTCTTATGGAAATCACACTCAATTTTGGCTTTTAGTTGATTTGATTCTTGCAATCTTGAGTGTATAGTACCATCTCAGTTTGATTGTCTAATCCCAAGCTCCCCTCTATCCCTAACCATCTCTTCTAGCACATAAGTCCTTTATTCATCTTGTGGGGGTGTTGTTTGGGGACGCGTGGGCATGAACCTGTGTTTAACAAGAATTCAGAATTGAGGCCGGATAATCCGGCCCAAGTGGTGGCCGGATAATCCGGCCCTGGCGGATTTAATCTCTTAAGGGCTGGGCGTCAGGGGGAAGGCCTCACAGAGGGCAGTTCTTCTCCCCCAACCCCTCTCCCTCTCCCCAGCCGCCGCCCGCCGCCCCCACCCTCCCCAGAGCCTTCCCGGCCACCGGATTCTCTGGGCCTCCCTTAGGGGATTGTTTGTTTGCGGCCTGAAAGTTCCTGGGCGAGTGCATGGCGGTACCCAAGTTCCCTGTAATTGCCATGTTTCGTAAAGTTGGGTTGTCAACTACTGAGAGGGGCCATTCGAGGCAAACTCATCTCACCCCTGCCAAATTCAAACATTCCGTTAAACTGCCCCGTGAAGTAGACGGTCGGGACCCACATGTCGGTCATCTGTCCGTGACGCGAGCGCCAACACGGCAATCTCTTAGGCAAATCGAGGAACTAAGTGGATTGGATGCATTGACCAGTTTCACAAATCCATTCCCTCCTTTCCCCTAGCACCGGCAGTGTCGAAATCCACCCTCCAGGCAGGATGATCCATTCGGAAATTTGACTTCCGGCACCAAGTTGTTGTGCCTAGTCGCTGATCCTGAGCTCCAATGGCGCATGCCGTAGCCGCCATTGCGAGGCTCTAGCCCGTCTCCGCCGCCGACGAGCCGAGCAGCTCAGAGGATGGCAGATCCTACTACCAAGGAAGAAGAAGTTCTGGCTACATGCGGGTGAGCTACCCTTCTCTTTGCTATTCACACTAATTATAACTGCTAGTTGGCTACTGAACCTAAAATTGTTTGTTAGCCCAACGCTAGCAAACATATTTTGTCCACAGTTTTCCATCAAGTGGGATCTCCGCGGACCACCCTTACCTAGTTACGGTAGTCCTATTCAGGTACGACTCTAAATCAGCAAGGGTGAAGGGCAAGTGGTATGGACACCATTGTATCACGATGGAAGAAGCACCTGCGTAGATCTGCACTATATCTGGTATGGTTGCTGCTCTGTGTAATCATGGTGAATTATGGCCGAAGCATACTGCAAAGTTAAGCTTCATGGATGAACATGGCATCATGGTTCCTCTAACGTGTGATAGTCAGCTAATTGGGTGTTTGAGATGAACTATGATGTATTGGATGTGGAAGCTGCTGCAACTGGGAGTCGCCCTTCTATTCTTGGACAGGGTGGTCGCTCGAACCCAATTAGCTCCTGGTAAGCAAAAGTCTCTCGGGGTTCGCATGTTTGTGCTGAATTGTAAATTTTGCAAGTATTTACTCTGTAGATATTGGGCAGTTATGCAACAGTCCTATTTCTTTGACAGGAAGCGCCGCAAGGTCAGAAACATGACAGCGAGGTCAATCATTTTGCTGCCCGAAAAAGGAAAAAACGAGTGGAAAGATGATGCTGGACACGATTCTGGTGCTGATTGTCCCGGCGATGCGGAGTACGTGAAGCTAAGAAAATTGGCACCGAGAAACAGGAAGAAGGCAGGAAATGAAGAAGCCAGTGGACGTGAAGGCTTGGCACCCAGGCTGCGGAAGAAGGCTATTGGCAATGAAGATGCATAATAATGTGTTGAACTTGAACCTATATATGTTATTCAGTTAAATTCTAGAGCTCTGTGTGTGGAACTTTGCTAGGCGAAACAATCAACCCACGTTCTCTGAGTAAAATGTACCGTGACTTAGGGTTTGGAAATGCCCGAGTCAGTAGTTGAATCCGAAATTGTGATTGTGCCACTACTATCTGAAAACACGCAGCACCGGTTCCACGATTGCTGAGGGGCATGATGCCTCCAAATTCGATGGAATGTAAGTGACACAGAAATAAATTATTTAAGCTGCTACACTCCACGAAGCAGCAACTTATTTCAGCTCATGCACAACGACATGGCAACATAAACAGCAATGGCAACTGCGATGAGGAGGAAATTGGTGCCACTCTTTGGCCTAATCTTGAGCCCGTCTATCTCACCGCCTCCCTACTCCTGCATCCCTTGCACCTGGTGGAGCTCCTGGATCTCCAGTAACCGGTGTACGTGCTTCCACTTTATAAATTGTGGTTGTGCCATTTGCATGCGACACAATCCACGTAGATTATGTTTAAACAAACCACCAATGTCAGAATACCACCATGATCAGACAAAAGGAAGTAATGTAAGGGTAAGACAGGTTAACGGGCGACCAATTTTTTTCCTCCCAGGACTCCAGGACCACTAGTTCAGACCGCTAGGTCAACAAGTACTACTATTACAACTTAAAGAGGCATGGAGCTCAAGCTAAATAGAACTAGGTATCACACATCTCCTTGATCTTCCTAATCTTGGCCCGATGCGCATCTTCCTGCGAGAGCAAGGATCGAATCGTCTGCTCCTTCCTTTTAGCATCTTCCTTGCACAACTTCAATTGTTTCTCTGATTTTTGCTCATGCACTTGTCAATACTCGTAGTTGTGAACTGCAAGACTTTGGCCTGGTGAAGATCATTCCTTGCTTGAGTCAGTTCTTGCTCTGCTTTAGCCTTCATGGCCAACGCCACGTCCCTCTCCTTCCCGACTTTGCTAACCTTGTCTTGCACCCTCCTGAGATCTCGGTTAAGCTTGGTCGTGTCATCTGGTTCCCATAGCTTCATCTCAACACTGTCAAGAAGTGAGCTGAATACGGATTCTTTCAACTCAACAGTCATTTCCCATAGTTTGTCTAGCGTTTTCTGCATTGATTTGGGCCACTCTGGATCTACCCATTTGACAACACCGCAACTTCCGCCTTGCATCATTGAACGATGTCCTTGACACCATAAAAACCTCCTGCCTATGTTTCATCCTTCGAATGCTACAAATTTAGCAGGCACATATCAATGTTTACATAGCAGAGGACTGTCTTCATCCGCTAAACCGTGATAGTCGGAGTCATACAACGTCTGGTTGGCCTAACACATCATATGCGCATGAGTAAACAGAGTAAATCTAGCTCAAAATAGATAACTGGCCAGAGATGATAGAGATATAGATGAGACGACTCACATCGAAATCACCGTCCCTGTCATTGATGACCCACAAGTATAGGGGGTGTATCGCAGTATTTTCGAGGGAAGTGAAACCCAATTTATTGATTCGACACAAGGGGAGCCAAAGAATATTTATAAGCCTTAACAACTGAGTTGTCAATTCAGCTGCACCTGGAAACAATCTTGCTCACAGTAGTTTATCAGTAGCAACAGTTTTGTAGTAGCAATAGTAAAGTAATAACAGTAGTAGAAGTAAAGACAACAGTAACAATAGCAGTAAACAGTAGGATTCGAGTGCGGTAGGCATAGGGATGGATGGACGGGCGTTGCATGGACAAGACAATTCACATGGCAATCAGAACATAGGGCAATTACAGATAAATAAGATAAAGCATCCAAACACTAAATAATCCTAGGCA
The DNA here is from genome assembly GCA_910589775.1 of Avena eriantha. Classification (NCBI taxonomy): domain Eukaryota; kingdom Viridiplantae; phylum Streptophyta; class Magnoliopsida; order Poales; family Poaceae; genus Avena; species Avena eriantha. The sequence goes on along the minus strand of OU342746.1, from coordinate 100,130,712 downwards.
TGTGTTCCATATATAGTCATACGTGCTCGCAATGAGAACTTGCACACCATCTTTTGTCCTGCCATCTCGTTTGCAGCAGGGCCTGAAGGGAACTACTGACAATTAAGGTGTTCCTTTTAATAGAGCACCGGAGCAAAGCATTAACACTCTATGAACACATGTGATCCTCACATCAAAGCATTCCCTTCGGTTATCCCGATTTCTGTCACTTTGGGGCCATTGGTTCCGGACAACAACGTGTGTATACAACTTGCAGGTAAGACCATAAACAATACTATCATAATGAATCAATAACATGTTCAGATCTGAAATCATGGCACTCGGGCCCTAGTGACAAGCATTAAGCATAACAAGTCGCAACAAAGTCAAAAAGCACTAATAGTAGATACTAGGCACCATGCCCTAACAATCCGATGCCATTACATGAACGATCTCATCCAATCCCTACCATCCTCATAGCCTACAGCGGGGGATTACTCACTCATAGATGGGGAAACATGGATGGTCGATGGAGAAGCGATGTTGATGATGATGGCGATGATCTCCTCCAATTCCCCATCCCGATACGGTGCCAGAACGGAGTTTCTGGTTCCAAATCGTGAAGCTGGTGGTGGCGGCGGAGCGGAACTCTTTCTGGAAAAACGTTGAACCCCCCTGAGTTTTTAGGTCAGAAGGAAACTTATAGACGAAGAGGGAGACCGAGGGGGTGTCTGGGCGGCCAGACCACCCCTGGCGCGGCCAGGCCTAGCCCGCATGGCCAGGTGGTGTGGCCTAGGCCCAGCCCCTCTCCGTCTCGTATTCTGGCTCCGTGAGTCTTCTGGTGAAATAGGATTTTTGGCATATTTTCCGGGATTTTTCCTGATAGTTGATTTTCTGCACAAAAACTAGACACCATGGCAATTCTGTTGAGAACAACGTCAGTCTGTGTTAGTTGCATCCAAATCACACAAGTTTAGAGGAAAAACAATAACAAAAGTGTTCGGGAAAGTAGATACGTTTTGGACGTATCAACTCCCCCAAGCTTAGCTTATTGCTTGTCCTCAAGCAATTCAGTTGAAAACTGAGTGCGATTAAAGAGACTTTCACGAACACATTTGCTTTATATGATGTACATATTCTCAACATGTGATCAACTACTTAGACAATTCATAATAAGGAGTATGCAACTAAGTTTACTTAATAGGCATTGCAAGCTATGAAGAGATTCCAACTCAAAAATAATAAGTAGCATGAAACATAAACATAAGCAACATTACGATGCTCATAACAAGGTATGATAGAGTGGTATCTCGCTTGCCTTTGATTGTGAATGCCAAGGCACCACTGAAGTTCAAGTGAATACTAGAAGTAAAGATATCAAAGATACAAGCATGAAAGTCATAACACAAATAATCAAGTAATGAGACAAGCACAAAGAATGACAACTATGCTCTCAAGAAAGTGCTCAAAGAATAGGTGGTGACTCAACAAGGAAATGAAAAAGGTTTTGAATAGTTTGAAAGGGTTCCAAATGCTGAAAGTATGGTACTCGTTAGCTTTGAGCTCTCATTGCCCCTATCATAAGCATCTTTAATGTGGTTAAGGTGAAAGTGAGGTCCAATCTAAGTTATATGCTTGACAAACTATAAACTGGAAATCTCATTTCCCTTGAGTACGAGAGTCGCTCCTCATGCTACTCAACTTTAGTTACCGGTAAGTTCTTGTCATAGTAAATGCGTGTGTATCATAAAGAACCGCCAACGGGGTACCCCTTTCCCGATGATACGGAAGAATCCCCATATCAAAATGACAAGGCAAGTAGACAATGAGTATCTCAGCAATCTTCTTATTTACCATGGGAAAAGGGTACCTTTTCTCTTTCTTTCCTCTTTTCTCATATCTCTTTTTTTCTTTTTCTCAATAGTTATATATTTTTATAAGAAGAATGCTTCATAGATACTCATTATGGTTACGCTGCAGGTTTCCACCATGATTAGGCATGGATTAGACCGGTGGCCCTGGCATTTCTCTAACACACATACATAACTCCATGGACTTACAAGCCCCCTTTTATTTCACACTGACGACCTCCGCAAACAAAAGAGCATGATATCAACTGGGTATATATTTACAGGTGTTGAAAGTGTTCCCCGTGACAGCACGATTCTGCTAATCCCCAGCCTATAATTTGCAAGCATATAACTTTCATGGATAGTCACAATGGTTCAGGTTTATTAAGTGCAGAAAATAAAGCGTGCCATCAAGTTTGTGAGAGCTTTATTAACTAACTTTCTCATAACAAGCAAACATTTTATCCGGAAGAAAACAAGGCATATTGAATATGCACGGAACAACAAATGATGCTTAATAGGTAGGTATGGTGGACACTTTTGGCAATATTTTGTTTTAGGGAGTTGGAAACACGAGTCAAACATACTCAGTGTACATCAAGGCTAGCAATAGTAAGGGAGCGACAAACGAGAGAGCAATAACTGTCATAATCATGCTTGCAACAAAACAGGACTAATCATGGCATGAAACTGATTCAAGACCCTCAAGACAAAATAATTCATCGAGGCTCAACTGATTATTTCAGTCATATGCATGCGTGAGCATGTGCCAAGTCAATTCAAATGAAACATTCAGAGGAGGATACCACAGTGTCATACCAAGTTATGAATAGAGTAATGCAAGCAAACATTCATATGGCATGCTACAAACTATTAGCAAGCTGGAACTAATCATATGAAAGCAAGAACTACTAAGTGTCCATAAATAACATACACCCTACACAAACAGGCTAAGCATGCCCACAATGACGAGTATATGTACAAAAATGAAAACAAATAGAGTTCGTTGCCAACCTCTTACCACACCTCAAATTTGTCATTAATCCTCATTATTGCCCTTCACTTGTGTGGCTTGAATAATAATATGAAACCAATTTCCACTGAGAACTGCTGAACCCTACAACAAACTCACAAAACCAAAGAAGAAGAACAAATATTTTTGGTGTTTTTGATTTTAAAACAAGAACCAAAAAGGAAGAACAAGCAAAGCAAAATCTTTTGGGTTTTTCGAATAGTTCAAACAAAGCAAAAAGGGAAAACAAACCAAGGCAAAAAGAAGAAGAAGCAAACAAAGAGAAACAACAGAAATATTTTTGGTCTTTTTGTGTTTTAAGAAAGCAAAAACAAAGAAAGAACAAAAACTAAAAAGAGAACGAAACATGAAGTGCGATATCGGTGTACCTCCCCCAAGCTTAGGCTTTTGGCCTAAGTGGGTATCAGTCCAGATACGAGTAAGGGTTCCAAGCAGGCGGGTTGTTGTACGAATGATCGTAGTTGGGCCCTTGGGAAGAAGAAGCTCCCCAATCATAGGTAGGCTGCTGATATGAAGATTCCCCCTCATTCGAGGGCTGGACCGAATCATCTGTGACCTCTCTTCTAGTATCCTGCTCCGGTTGAGAGAGCTCTCCCAAGTACGTATCAAACTCCTCCTACGTGAGGGACCATCCTACCATGTTATCAAGGTTAAACAAAACAGGTGTAGGCAAAAGAACAACGCGCTCGGACTTGCTCCTTCTCCAACCATCTTTGAGAAAGGTTATTTCATAAGACAACTCACTCAAACTAGCCCAAGAAGAAACAAATTTATGCTGTATCATGGAATTAAGATGAAGCTTTTCTATGGGAAATTGTAGGTCTAAATGATGAGGCACTAAACCATGCAATGCTAGTAAACGAGAAGCAATGAGGCCTCCACAAATTCCACCTTTCTCGCGGTTAGCAGCAAGACATAAAGCTATCAAGGCACCCAAGTTATAAGTCCTATCTCGTTTAAGAGCAGCAGAGATGAATGCTAGATCATATGAAGATAGCTTATTAGCAGTTTTCCTAGCAAGAACACACTTGGCAATAAAGTAAGCAAAGTAGCGAATAGAAGGGAGATGAATGTTATGGATTTTCCCGCTCTCGTTCGAGAAGATCCTCCATTGGCAAATCTCTGCGTACAAGTCCATGAGTGGTGCAGGTCGCTCTTTAATCCTTCCACATGATCCCCACTGAGGTACCTTAATAGCTGCACAAAAGTCATCGAGGGAAAGGTCGATAGCTATATTGTAAATTTTGTAGTGGACCATGGGGTTAGGCAAAGAGTAACTAAATTGAAAATCCTGCACTATAGACATCATTAGTTTAACAAATTGACAAGGTTCATCTTCCAAAAAGTGCTCCAATCCTGCATTAGTAACCAAAGTATGAAAGTCCTGGGAAATTCCTGCAGCCCTCATGAATTCGGAGCATGGATAGATGGAAGGAAAAACTTCCTCCTCTCATTGAACCTTCATAACCTCAGGCACCCTCAGTTCATGTTGGTTGAGTTGATGCTCATTCATCTTCTATTCTGAAATTTAAACATCTATTAAACAAATGATTGCAAAGTGAATATATAATGAAGGGCACTACTCATAGGGACTTGTAAGAGGCCTAAACATGCATCAAAACTATATCTCTAAGCATCAAACAAGCATACAAGCTCTCATAACCTGTCACCTACAGCAACAAAATACTCAAGATATAAACCACTAAACACAAATCTACTTGGACAAGCAGAGGAGTCACATACCGCAGAACAAATGCTCCAAATTTCAGCAGCAAAGATGGGTTGATCACGGAGATCGAGAAATCGAGGGCAAGCACAACAAGAACGCGATTTCGAGCAATGAACTGGTGTTTACTCAGGAGAGAGAAGAAAGTGGCAAGTGAGAGAGTGAGTGGAGGGCCAGGGGTGGCCCACACCATAGGCAGGCGCACCCCTGGGCTGGACGTGCCACCTGGTGGTGTGCCTGCTTGGTGGGCCCCCTGGTACCTTCTAGGCACTCCTCTGCCCCTTTTTTCACGTAAAAAATTAATATGAATTTCTGGAATTTTCCAAGACACTTTATTTTTGAGCAATTTTCAGGTATAGATGAATGATTTTCTGACAGAAAAATATTTCCTGGAATGATGCAATGACAAAACAAGGCTAGAACTACAGAAGTTCTAAGACACTCTAACATGCAAGCAACTAACAACAGAAATGTAAACTAAATGAAAGCAAAAACTAAAATGAAAAGAATAGAAGTAAGCGGAGATAATCATGGTGAAAATATTGTTTTGTTCAATGAAATCCTTTTGTTAACAAGGTTGATCAGGTCTTGTCACCAAAACAATTTTATATGAAGCAAAACTTTGTATTCCACTAATGATTATGTTACCTCAACCTTGATAGCAATGGTCCCAATCATAATAGTTTCAAATTTTTCTCTTGGTATGGGACAATATATTTCTCCAACTTGAATGCCCTCAACATGTTCAACTGAATTCAAACCATAAGTCCTATCAATCTTGTTGGGGAAATAGATAGTATGATCCTTGTCATTAACATTGAAGGTCACCTTTCCTTGATTACAATTAATAACAGCTCCTGCAGTATTAAGAAAAGGTCTCCCAAGAATAATAGAATATTATCATCTTCTGGCATTTCAAGCACAACAAAATCAGTTAATATCAAGCAATTATGAGCCACTTGAACAGGTACATCCTCACATATACCAACAGGGATAGTGGTAGATTTATCATCCATTTGCAAAGATATATCAGTTGGTATTAGTTTTTCCAGTTGAAGTCTCTTGTAGAGAGAGAAAGGCATAACACTAACTCCAGCTCCCAAATCACACAAAGCAGTTCTAACATAACTATTCTTAATAGAGCAAGGAATAGTTGGAATCCCTGGGTCTCCAAGTTTCTTTGGAACCTTACCATTAAAGGAATAATTAGCAAGCAAAGTAGAAATTTCTTCATTAGGGATCTTCCTTTTATTCGAGACAATATCCTTCATATACTTTGAGTAAGGAGGCAATTTAATAGCATCAGTTAAAGGAATTTGCAAGAATAAAGGTTTCATCCACTCACAAAACTTATTATAGTGTTCATCTTCCTTTGACTTGTGTTTCTTATCAGGGAAAGGCATAGGTTTTTGGACCCAAGGTTCTCTTTCACTACCATGTTTCTTAGCAACAAAATCTTCTTTAGTGTATTTAGTATTCTTAGTGTGCTTTTCAGGTTCTTCTTCAACTTTTTCTTTATTAGGAACGTCATTTTCTTCATTACCACTTTCAGTTTTAGCATCAGAGATAGATATACTATTAGGATCTTTAGCAGGTTCAGAGGTTTCTACAATAGTTTTATGTTTCTTTTTTCTTTTCTTACGAGTAGTACCACTATTTTCAGCTTGTTGAGAACCCTGCTCAATTCTTTTGGGATGCCCTTCAGGATATGGAGGATCCTGGGTAGCAGCACCACTTCTAGTTCTAATTTCATAAGCATGTTTTTCTTTGGCAGCATTAACTAGCAAGTCTTTTTGCACTCTAATAAGTTGATCTATTTGAGTTTGAACCATTTGAAAATGTTTAACAAGCATTTTAACATCATTAGAGGTTCTTTCCACAATATATTTTAACTCAACAATAGCTCTAGAGTTTTCCATTAGATGATTTTGCACCCTTTTATTAAAATTATCTTGCTTAACAATAAAAATATTAAATTCTTCTAAGCATTGATTAGGAGGTTTAGAGTAAGGGATATCACCTTCATCAAAGTGTTGGAGAGAGTGTACCTCAATAGTGGATGAATGGGGAATTGGCTTACATAATTCTTCTATATGAGGTAAATTCTTGACATTTGCAGCTTTTAATTCTCTTCTCCTTAAGACATTTCTTAGGTTCCTTCATTACTTCATCATTCAATTCAATAACTCCCCTCTTCTTAGATAATGGTATAGGCGCTGGTATAGCTGGTTCAGGTATAATTATTCCAGGTATAGCTGGTTCAGGAGGAGTCCAATCTTCATAATTCTTGCTTATTTTAGCCATTAATTCCTCAGCTTCCTTGGGAGTCCTATTCCTGAAAACACAATCAGCACAACTATCCAGGTATGTCCTAGATTCTTCAGTTAGTCCATTATAATAATATATCAAGAACCTCATTCTTAGGTAATGGGCATCTAGCTTGTGCATGAATCAAAGCACAAAACCTTGCCCATGATTCATGCAATATCTCTTTTTCTCCCTGTTTAAAATCAAAAAGTTCCTACAAAATAGCATGTCTAGCACTAGGAGGAAAATATTTCTGCAGGAAAGTACTAATCAAGCAATCAGGGCTATCAATAGATCTAGGAGGTAAATTACTAAACCAAGTTTTAGCTTCTCCTTTAAGTGAAAAGGGGAAAATCTTAGCAACAAAGTAGGTACGCATCTTAATATCATCAGAAAATAAGCCACTCATGGTAGAATGCTCAGTCATATGTGCTACTGCACTTTCATTCTTAGTCCCACAAAAAGGTTCTTTCTCAACAATAGCTATATAAGATAGATCAAGAGAGAAATCATAATCTTTATCTTTAATATTTATGGGAGAAACAACAAACTTAGCATTAGGAGACAATTTGGGTCTAATAGTACGCCTCTCAAGGAGATTCTTAGCAGCACTCCTATCATGGGTGTTTTGATATTCTTTAATAAATTCATCAGTCATCTCAACATAACCATCTTCAATATCATAGATCTCTCTAGACTCAGGTGAACTAACAGGTGTAGTAGTGTCTTCCTTAGGAGTTTTAGTATTTCCAGCTATAGTTCTAGCAATCGTAGCATCTAGGAAAGGACCTAATGAACCACTTTTATCAAGCACAAAAGAAGCAGCATCATAAGTATCAGAAGTTTCAGATTCAGTAGTAGTAGTAGTAGTAGTAGTAGTAGTAGTAGTAGTAGTGTGTGTAGCATGTGTATGTGGTGGTGTAACGAGCTTACTCATAACAGATGGTGAATCAAGAGCAACAGAGGTGTTCAGAACCGTACCTCTTCTTGTAGTGGATGGTAAAATAGGAACCTTGCCATCCTGTGACTTACCCATGATGGATGGATGGTAGCAAACAATAATGATTCCAAGTGGACTTGATAAATAAAGCTATGCTCCCTGGCAACGGCGCCATAAAATAGTCTTGATGACCCACAAGTATAGGGGATGTATCGCAGTATTTTCGAGGGAAGTGAAACCCAATTTATTGATTCGACAGAAGGGGAGCCAAAGAATATTTATAAGCCTTAACAACTGAGTTGTCAATTCAGCTGCACCTGGAAACAATCTTGCTCACAGTAGTTTATCAGTAGCAACAGTTTTGTAGTAGCAATAGTAAAGTAATAACAGTAGTAGAAGTAAAGACAACAGTAACAATAGCAGTAAACAGTAGGATTCGAGTGCGGTAGGCATAGGGATGGATGGACGGGCGTTGCATGGACAAGACAATTCACATGGCAATCAGAACATAGGGCAATTACAGATAAATAAGATAAAGCATCCAAACACTAAATAATCCTAGGCATGTGTTCCATATATAGTCATACGTGCTCGCAATGAGAACTTGCACACCATCTTTTGTCCTGCCATCTCGTTTGCAGCAGGGCCTGAAGGGAACTACTGACAATTAAGGTGCTCCTTTTAATAGAGCACCAGAGCAAAGCATTAACACTCTATGAACACATGTGATCCTCACATCAAAGCATTCCCTTCGGTTATCCCGATTTCTGTCACTTTGGGGCCATTGGTTCCGGACAACAACGTGTGTATACAACTTGCAGGTAAGACCATAAACAATACTATCATAATGAATCAATAACATGTTCAGATCTGAAATCATGGCACTCGGGCCCTAGTGACAAGCATTAAGCATAACAAGTCGCAACAAAGTCAAAAAGCACTAATAGTAGATACTAGGCACCATGCCCTAACAATCCGATGCCATTACATGAACGATCTCATCCAATCCCTACCATCCTCATAGCCTACAGCGGGGGATTACTCACTCATAGATGGGGAAACATGGATGGTCGATGGAGAAGCGATGTTGATGATGATGGCGATGATCTCCTCCAATTCCCCATCCCGATACGGTGCCAGAACGGAGTTTCTGGTTCCGAATCGTGAATCTGGTGGTGGCGGCGGAGCGGAACTCTTTCTGGAAAAACGTCGAACCCCCCTGAGTTTTTAGGTCAGAAGGCAACTTATAGACGAAGAGGGAGACCGAGGGGGTGTCAATTGGAGGCAAGCTAGGATGATCAAAAAATTCTTATCCTCTACATCCTACCATTTATATCTCGATAACAAGTATCTCTCTCATGCATACATATCTTGCTTCCAACCTTTTGTAGGTTGCTTGTTGGCATGAGTTTGTGTTTTTGCATATGTTGTGTCTCTTTTGTTGGTTTTTTAGGAGTGCTTTCTATTGCAAATGTGAGTATGTTGAGATGAGTGCATATAACGGGGACTATACAAAATCATGATCATGATTCACTTATCCCAAATATGTCAATCTAGCAATTGTATTGCATATCTTTTCCTCATTCACTCTCATGTGCAATAGTGAGTATTTTGCATAGTTATTTCCTATTCGTGATACTTGTTGCCTTTCTCCATATATTCCAACTATTCCCTTTTCCCTTGGTAATAGTTGCAATGTATGTAGTGTGTTGGTGTTTGAAGCTCATTGATGTACAATAATATATATTTGAGCCTTTGGCCATGCTTTCATGCAAAAATCTTATTGGTATGTTATATGACTTCATTTTGTTGTTCATGTGCTTTCTTGTGTATCTATTTTGTGTGTGCATGTTTATTTGTGGGCATATGTCTTTGTGATATTTTCCACCTAGAAACTTATACACACAAGAGAAGATAAATCTTTGGTTGTTTTTTGTTTTCCTTGGAGACCACCTTTTAGTTCTTGTTGATTCTTCGGTGGCTTCCAAATTTATTTTCCTATGAGTGCTTGTCCCTTTTGTTTGCATCTCCGGGCACTCATAATTTGCTCTCTCTTGTCGTGTATTGTTAAATGAGTTTGTAGGAGTGAGGATTCCATGCTTGTGCACTTTGTTTCCAAATATAGTTATTATAATTGGTGCATAATCCTTGGGGAGCTTCTATAACTCACTTAAGAATGTTAATTTGCCTTTCTCTTTGTTTGAGGTTTAAATGTCTATGGGGGAGTGAGGATTCCATACTTGTGCATGATGTATTCAATTCATTTATTCTATTTTGTGCACAGAGATTGGGGAGCTTCCCTATTACATCTAAACACTCATTTGTTCGTATCTTTTTTTGTCTTGTGTTGTTTTGGTATCAATTGATGTTGTCAATTGGTATTTTTGGATCTTTTGATTGCTTGCTTCATTTGTTGAAGCTTCTTTCATTTCCTCTTATTTTTTGGCAATCTTTGGGTCCTCAATATAGTCTTACTTCCTCCCAAGGATCCATCAGTGGATATGTGCATATGCACACCTTTTGAGGAATTCTCACTATATTGGCCATCTAGAACTTTTCACCCATTTTTGCAATCGATGCCAATAGGGGAGAAGTTTTAGAGGCTTTAAGGGAAGTTCGTTTATGCTTTTGAGTTGGTTCTTAAGCATTAGCCTTGCATGCTCTTGCATCTTTGTCGTTGCTTTGCATGTTTAATATATAGAGGAAGCTCAACCACCGATAATGGTTGGCAATCTATGCAATGAAATTCAAGTTCATCACACATGCATAGATTGTGGGGGAGTTTGCTCTATATATTGTGGTTGTACCAACATCACATACTTGTGTAGTATTTGATGTTGGGGCAACCATTTTGTTCATTAAATTCCATATTTAAACCCTCTCTAGGGGATTTTCATCAATTACCAAAATGGGGGAGATTGAAAGGGTAGGTATGACCCCATGTGTGGTTTTGGTAATTAATGACAATCCCTATGGACTAAGGTGCAAATTGAGTTTCACTTGTAGTTTGTCCATTGGCATCGCTTGGACCATGTGTTGGTTTCAAGGATGAAAAATAAGAAGCATCGTCCAAGGGCTTTGTGCCTATTGGAATCAAGTAGAAGAAGAAGATCAAGTATGTCTTAAAGAAGAAGAAGAAGATGGAGTTCCTCATGGCTCAATTCAAGACATCGTCAAGAATTGTTGTGCAAGCTCAAGATGCACCATCTCTACAATATCTCATGCTTGGAGCTTGCCTCCTCGGCATTCATGGAGTGATGAAGACAAGGTCAAAGAAGAGGTTTGCCCATGGATTATGGGGGAGCCATTCGCAAGTCTTCATCAAGCAAGAGCAAGCACGGGCAATCAAGAAAGGTGTTCCATCTTGAAGGTGACAAGATCGTCTTCATCAAGCTCAAGTGGGATGATCAAGGCAAAGGTATGATCTTGATAGGGTTTCTATTTTACCGGTCTCGTGTAGTGTTGGGAGACCGGGTTTAGGATAGATAGCCATACTATCAAGAGGGGCTCTCGAGTGGGTGACTCGTTCGTATCTTTCGAAGAGAGCTCAAACCTTTGCATTCATAGCATCATATTTCTTGGTTGTTGTTTAGTTCTTGTCCATGTGAGGTTCTAGAGCTTGTGGTTATCTTCATAACAAGCTCTAGTTCATCCAAAACGGATTTCCCTTGCATATCTTATTGTGTTTTTGATCTTGCAGGTTTTCCGGCTCCACACCTTGGGAGGTATCTCATATATATATATTAATGGTATTTTCTCCCTTGGGAGGTATCTTTCCAACAAAATTGGTTTCATCTCGTTTGGAGTTCGGATGCAAAAGTTGTGGCATTTCAGGTTCTGAAGTTTCTCTGACCGGAAGTATCGGCCAGACGCCGGAAGTACCGCTCGGGCAGAAATGCCGCCGGTAGTACCGGTGTTAAGACCGGCCCAATTTCCGGTGAACACATTTTTGGTTTAGTATGCTCTCTGCCTGGTTTGTGCTATTTGACGGTACTTCAGTCGGTATTTCAGGCGGTAGTACCGCTAGGACATTCTTGCCGCCGGTAGTTCCGGCGAAGCGGCGGTAGTACCGGCCAGGCTCGCGTTTTTGTTCTTTTTCTCACAGTTTTCTGACCATTGGCTGGGTGCCACCAGTAGTACCGGCCACCCACCGGTACTACCGGTCGTGCACGTTTCTGAGGGTAACGGGCAGATCGGGGAGCCCTTTAAAAGGTGCTCCCCTTTCCCCTTCGGCCCTATCACTAGTTCTTCTCGGTTTTTGGCTTTCTCTCTCCTCCATTGTTGACCTTGAAGAGCTTGCCCTCTCCCCTTCCCCCTCCTATGATTCTTGCATCTTTTTGAGGGATTTGAGAGAGGAGATCTAGATCTACAAGCCCCACCAAGCAAAATCCCTTCTTTGTGAAGGAATCCTTGGGATCTAGATCTTGGAGAGTTTTGTGTTCTCCTCTTGTGTTCTTCCTCCCTTATTCCCCCAATAGCTTTTGTAGCTTTGGTGGAATTTGAGAGAGAAGGACTTGCCTCTTGCATTTGGTGCATAGGTTTGAGTTCTCCTTGGAGATTCGATGAGTTCAAGCCCTTGGGCTTGTTTCTCTTGGGTTCTTGGAACCCTAGATGGTTGTGTGGAGTTGTGGTGTGTTCTTGGGGCTCCAATTGAGTTGTGGAGGTTCCTCAAGCTTGTTGACCTTTTGTGGTCTTGTTGCCTTTTGTGGCCTTGTTGCCTTTTGTGGCTTTGTAGCCTTTGTGGCATTGTTGTTGGGAGCCTCCAATTGAGTTGTGGAGATTGCCCCAAGCCTTGTATGGGTTCGGTGACCGCCCTCAAGTGTCCCATAGTGGAACGTGAGTAGGCCTTTGTGGCGAGCTCACGGGAGAATAGGGTGAGCCTTTTGTGGCGTCGGTGAGTTGTGTGGCTTCGCATCCTTGGTGAGGCCTTGTGTGGCGTTGGGTGAGCATCGAGCCACCACTCGAGGTGAGCCATTTGTGGCGTTCGAAGTACATTGCGCCCCCGCACCTCTCCAACAGAGACGTAGCTTCTTTGGAAGTGAACTTCAAGAAACAAATCATCGTCTCCGCGTCCATCGGTTATCTCTCAGCCGAGCCCTTTACCTATGCAATTAACATTGTGATAGCCTTCGTGCTTGAAGTACTATATCTTGCTATCACCTTGTTGCTTGTCTTGCTTAGCACAGGTTGTTGGTGCACTTAGTGAAACTAGTGGATATAGGTTTTGGCTTGATAAATTAAACGTTAAGTTTTATTCCGCATTTATTAGAGACTAAACCGTAATATTTTTAAAACGCCTATTCACCCCCCTCTAAGCGACGTCCATTTCCCTTTCAGGGGGTTCGACGTTTTTCCACGAAAAGTTCCGCTGCACCGCCGCCATCGAAGGGGAGATTCGGGGGACAGAAAGTCTCTGTTCCGGCACCCTGTCGGGACGGGGAAGTGCCCCCGGAGCCATCTCCATCGATCTCCACCATCATCTTCATCGACCATCCATGTTTCCCCCATCTATGAGTGAGTAATCCCCCGCTGTAGGCTATGGGGATGGTAGGTATTGGATGAGATTGTTCATGTAATGGCATCAGATTGTTAGGGCATGGTGCCTAGTATCTTTTATTAGTGCTTTATGACTTTGTTGCAACTTGTTGTGCTTAATGCTTGTCACTAGGGCCCGAGTGCCATGATTTCAGATCTGAGCTTATTATTGATTCATTATGATAGTATTGTTCTTAGTCTTATCTGCAAGTTGTATACACACGTTGTTGTCCGGAACCTATGGCCCCGAAGTGACAGAAATCGGGATAACCGGAAGGGAAAGGCTTTGATGTGAGGATCACATGTGTTCACGGAGTGTTAATGCTTTGCTCCGGTGCTCTATTAAAAGGAGCACCTTAATTGCCAGTAGTTCCCTAGAGGCCCCGCTGCAAATGGGCTGGCAGGACAAAAGATGTTGTGCAAGTTCTCATTACGAGCACGTATGACTATATATGGAACACATGCCTAGGATTGTCTAGTACTTGGGTGCTTTATCTTATTTATCTGCAATTGCCCTATCTTCTGATTTCTATGTGAATTGTCTTGTCCATGCAGCGCTAGTCCATCCATCCCTATGCCTACAGCACTCGAATCCCACTATTACTGCTTTTGTTACTAATGTCTTTGCTTTGCTACTTCTGTTACTTTACTATTCCTACTACAAAACTGTTGCTACTGATAAACTGCTGTGAGCAAGATTGTTTCCAGGTGTAGCTGAATTGACAACTCAGTTGCTAAGGCTGATAAATATTCTTTGGCTCCCCTTGTGTCGAATCAATAAATTGGGTTTCACTTCCCTTGAAAATACTGCGATACAGCCCCTATACTTGTGGGTCATCAAGACTATTTTCTGGCGCCGTTGCCGGGGAGCATAGCTTTATTTATCAAGTTCACTTGGATTCACTATTGTTCAAGCTAAGTTTATCTTTCTCCTTGTTTGCTTGTTTCTTTATCAAAAATACAAAAAAAATTAGTTCCTACTCTAGTTGTTATTTTCGTTGGTCCGTTATTGTCTTGCCTTATCATGCTTGTTGTCAATGGTTGGTTTCTTTAAAAATGAAGCTTATTGGTAAGGTGGGTTCACAGAAGATCAAAAATATTATTATAAGGAAGACCGCTTGTCACAAAAAGGGAAACACTTATGGGAACAAATTGATAAATTGTATACCATTGCTAGAAACGTGTGCTCTACTTATAATGTTACTTATTGCTGTGATGAGTCTTTTTGTAGAAAGAGGTATAAACACCTCCATTTTCAATGTGAGTATAGTGATAATGATACCATATCTTTCTATGCTAAAGGAATTTATGAGTTTTATGATGCGGAACAAATTGAGGAATTTATTGCTTGGAAGGGTGCTTTTGAACTTGCTAGTTTGCTTGAAAATATTGATGATTCACCTTATAAGTATGAGGTTTATGGTATACTTAAATTTTGCTTTGATAATTACAAGGATGAAAACAGCTATATTCTTGAATATATGAATAGATGCTTTCCACAAATGGAAGAGACTAGTGCCTTGTAGGATCCTATGGAAGAAGAAATTGATGAACCTGAAATCTCATTAGATGAAAAAGAGGAGGAGAGTGATGAACAAAAGGAGGAAGAATGGATAGACCCATGCCTACCTTCTAATGAGAGTAACTCTTTATCCCTTACATTATTTGATTGTCCTCCATGCTTACTAAAGGAGAATGAATGTTATGTTCCTGAGGTTTCTCTTGAAACTGTTTATAATAAAGCTCTAGTGCTTGTAGATCATGAAGAGCATGCTTTATGTGATAGTTATATTGTTGAGTTTCTTCATGAGGCTACTGAAAATTATTATGAGAGAGGAAAATATGGTTGTGGAAGTTTTCATGGTACTGAAACACCTCTCTATGTGCTGAAAGTTTTGGAGTTACTCTTGTTTTATCTTCCTATGCTTGTCACTTTGTTCTTTGTGAATTTATTTGCATACACGATTCCTATGCATAGGAAGTGGGTTAGACTTAAATGTGTTTTGGATTTGCTTCTTGATGCTCTCTTTTACTTCACTTCATATTTCTTATGAGAGCATCCATTCAAACTTTTATGCCTGAAGATGATAATATGTCTATTATTCTTGGGAGACCTTTTCTTAAATACTGCAGGAGCTGTTATTAATTATAATCAAGGGAAGGTGACCTTCAATGAACACATTGTCTATTTCCTCAAGAAGATTGAAAGGACTTATGGTTTGAATTCAATTGAACATGTTGAGGGCATTCAAGTTGGATAAATATATTGTCCCATACCAAGAGAAAAATTTGAAACTATTATGATTGGGACCATTGCTATCAAGGTTGAGGTAACATAATCATTAGTGGAATATAAAGTTTTGTCTCATATGAAATTGTTTTGGTAGCAAGACCTGATCAACCTTGTTAACTAAAGGATTTCATTGAACAAAACAATGTTTTCACCATGATTATCTCCGCTTACTTCTATTCTATCCATTTTAGTTTTTCCTTATGCCTAAATTAAAGGCATTAAAGAAAAGTACTTATTGGGAGATAACCCAAAAGTTTTAGATGAGTCTTGGAAGTTATTACCTCTGTAATAACCTCTCCTAATCCTTTTCATTTGCTTTTTGTGCCAAGAGTAACCTCTAATGAGAGAGAAGTAATGATTGGGAAAGTTGCTGTCCCAAAACAAATTTTTGTGCTTCACCGTAAAAATTCGTGAGAGAGCTCTGTATGTCGGATTGAGCTGTAATTTTTAATGCGTCTGCCCTAGGTTATTATCTAACTTTCATTAGTTCAACACTGTTTTATTTTAGCAATAGAAGGTCTTCGAAAAAATTCGTCTTTACCTGCTGGTCTGTTTTGACAGATTTCTGCCATTTTCTGCATTTGCTTCTTGTGGGTTCCTTTTTGAGTTCTTTTGGAGAGAATTGAGCTTTTTGAGGGAATTTCTAGTATCTAGTGTTCTAATGTAAGATTATTTGGTGTTAAAACTGAACCTTAAGACTTATTATCTTGATTGCACTAATGTTGCTAATAAAGATTGCGTGAAGTTTTGTATGAAGAAAAAATTTCAGGTGTATGGAAGGAATGAGTAATGAGATGAAGGATGGACTAAAGCTCAAGCTTGGGGATGGCACGCGTGTCACTCAAGAAATATCCAAGAAGTACAACCGTCAAAGCTTGGGGATGCCTAAGGCATCCCCTTCTTCATCAATAAAAATCCCAGGTTTCTTCCAAACACTTCATTTTTATTGTTTCATGCACAGTTGTGTTGTTCTTGGAGCGTCTTGTTTTTCATTTTTGTTTTGGTTTTAGTTTGCGTGGTTTGCTTAGTTTGCTGAATAAATTGGTTGGACCTCCCCTTTTCATACTTTGGTGTTCAAATAGTCTAGTTTGGATTGGAAAAGAGTAGGAAAGCTCATGCTTAAGTGGTAAAGAGAGCTTGTTTTTAACTGTGGCCTATGCTTTGTCATGCCATGTTTGATATTGTTTTGGCTTTATTCTTAGTATTCTTTGTTGTAGCATGAATTGTTATAAACAATTGAGATTGCTTAATGTGCCTTGGATGAATCATGCGTTGTTTTAGCATATTAAAGCATAGTATAGTGGTATTCTCCTTTGATGCTTTATTTGGGTTGACTTGGCACATGCTCACACCATGTCATCACTATCCCAAGTCACCACAAGCCTTTATGATCTTTTAGTTTTCAACTTGTAGTATCACTTTATGCTTTGATCAATGATGTTTTGTCGCTCTGCATGATTATGGCCATTACTGCTCTCTCGTTTGTCGCTCCCTTACTATTGCTAGCCTTCACTTTCACTGAGTATGTTTTACTCATGTTTCCAACTCCCTAAAACCAAATATTGCCAAAGTGTCCACCATACCTACCTATTAGCATCATTTGCTACTTCCGTGCATATTCAATATGCCTTGTTTTCTTCCGAATAAAATGTTTGCTTGTTATGAGAAAGTTAGTTAGTAAAGCTCTCACGAACTTGATGGCACACTTTATTTTCTTGCACTTAATAAACCTGAACCATTGCGTCCTTCTTTGTTGTGCATATGCTTGCGCTTTATGAGTTGAAGTTAGCAGAACCATGTATCATGGGGACCGCTTTCAACGCTTCCTAGGTACTCTATACCTAGCTGATATCATGTTCTTTTGCTTATGGATCCCGGTGGTGTGAAATAAAAGTGGAACTTCTAAGATCATGGAGTTTGTATGTATGTTAGAGAAACACCTGTGCCGCTAGCCTAAGCCATGCCTAATCATGGTGGAAACTTGCAGCATAACCATAATGAGCATTCTATGAAGCATCCTCAATAAAAATCTATGCACATAGTAAATAAAAAGATCGCCGAGATGCTCATTGACTACTTGCCTTGTATTTTGATTATGGGATAGCTCCCGTGTCATGTGCAAGGGGTACCCCGTTGGCAGTTCTCTATGATACGTATATACTTACAATGACAAGAGCTTACTTGTGACTGAAGTTGAGTAGCATGAGGATCGGTCTTCGTAAGTAAGGGGCATGAGACTTTGATTTATAACTTGTCAAGCATATCCTCTTAGTTGTGTCACTTTCACCTTAACCACATTAAAGATGCTTATGATAGGGGCAATGAGAGCACAAAGCTAACGAGTACCATACTTTCAGCATTTGGAAGCCTTTCAAACTATGCAAAACCTTTTCTTTTACTTGTTGAGTCTCCACTTATTCTTTGAGCACTTTCTTGAGAGCATAGTGGCCATTCTTAGTTCTATGTGCATTGTCCCAAGACTTGTTGATTGATGCATACCTTGATATTGCTTGTTTTAAACTATTTGTATCTAGTCACTCTTGTGAACTTTGAAGGTGTCCTATGCATTTATGTTTGCTACTCTTTGAGGGACAAGGTGAATGCCACTATGCTATGTGTTTCTTTATGTGAAACAAACAAACGTCTTGCAAAGCACTGTTATTCATGAATGTTTTGTTTGTGCCTTTTCATGTTGCATCATAGTTTCTTTGTCTTATTGCCAGAACTTTGTCTTTCATGTTATGATTGAAGTACTTTGATCCCAGCTTTGAATGTTTACAATTACTTTGGTGAAGTCTTTGATGGTGCATGTCACCTCAAAAATTATTCTTTCTTTTTATCACTTACCTACTCGAGGACGAGCAGGAGTTAAGCTTGGGGATGTTGATACATTGCAAATGTATCTATAATTTTTGATGCTCCATGCTTGGTTTTATCCACTTTCTTGTGTTTTGTCCACACTTTGGAGTATTTTTCATATGATGTCTTGGACTAACCTATTAACAAGAGCTACAGTGCCAGCTGCCTGTTTTCTGGTGTTTTTGGTTCCAGGAAAGTCAGAAAATGAATATTCTTGGAATTGGACGGGACAAAAGCCAAAGTGCCTATTTTTCCAGAAGACTCCCGGAGCCAGAATACGAGACGGAGAAGGGCCAGGGGCTGGCCACACCACCCCCAGGCGTGGGCTGGGCCTGGCCGCGCCAGGGCATGGTGTGGTGGCCCCAGACACCCCCTCGGTCCCCCTCTTCGCCTATAAGAAGCCTTCTGACCTACAAACTTCGGGGGGGTCAACGTTTTTCCACGAAAAGTTCTGCTGCGCCACTGCCACCGAAGGGGAGATTCGGGGGACAGAAAGTCTCTGTTCCGGCACTCTGCCGGGACAGGGAAGTGCCCCCGGAGCCATCTCCATCGATTTCCACCATCATCTTCATCGACCATCCATGTTTCCCCCATCTATGAGTGAGTAATCCCCCGCTGTAGGCTATGGGGATGGTAGGGATTGGATGAGATCGTTCATGTAATGGCATCAGATTGTTAGGGCATGGTGCCTAGTATCTTTTATTAGTGCTTTATGACTTTGTTGCAACTTGTTGTGCTTAATGCTTGTCACTAGGGCCCGAGTGCCATGATTTCAGATCTGAGCTTATTATTGATTCATTATGATAGTATTGTTCTTAGTATCATCTGCAAGTTGTATACACACGTTGTTGTCCGGAACCTATGGCCCTGAAGTGACAGAAAACGGGATAACCGGAAGGGAAAGGCTTTGATGTGAGGATCACATGTGTTCACGGAGTGTTAATGCTTTGCTCCGGTGCTCTATTAAAAGGAGAACCTTAATTGCCAGTAGTTCCCTAGAGGCCCCACTGCAAACGGGCTGGCAGGACAAAAGATGTTGTGCAAGTTCTCATTGCGAGCACGTATGACTATATATGGAACACATGCCTAGGATTGTCTAGTACTTGGGTGCTTTATCTTATTTATCTGCAATTGCCCTATGTTCTGATTGCTATGTGAATTGTCTTGTCCATGCAACGCCCGTCCATCCATCCCTATGCCTACCGCACTCGAATCCCACTGTTATTGCTTTTGTTACTACTGTCTTTGCTTTGCTACTGCTGTTACTTTACTATTCCTACTACAAAACTGTTGCTACTGATAAACTGATGTGAGCAAGATTGTTTCCAGGTGCAGCTGAATTGACAACTCAGTTGTTAAGGCTGATAAATATTCTTTGGCTCCCCTTGTGTCGAATCAATAAATTGGGTTTCACTTCCCTTGAAAATACTGCCATACGCCCCCTATACTTGTAGGTCACCAGTCATCACGACGCGTTTCCTCACCATCTCCCCTTGAACCCATGGCGAGAGATGGGTGTGTGGCTGCCGGAGAGATAGCTGGAGGCGCCGTCGGCTTTCGGCTATGGCAGGACGGGAGAGAAGTGGGGAAAGTGGCTTCGAGGGGAAGGAAGAGAAGTACAAGGAGGAAGAGAAGTAATGGAGACGTGACACTGGCATATGGCCCACTGAACTCGTGAGTCATGACACTCACAGAAGGGGAGCGCTCGGTGTTGCTAGTTTGTCCAGAGCAAGCGGGCAGCAAGCATGGCCTATCATGCCGCATAACAGCCTACTCGCGGATCGCTCTCACGAAGACGATCCCAATCATCCAAGCGCCCCGATAGAACGGTATGTAACAATCGTCATGCAGAACAACTGTGTTAGGCGTGCCTTCTAGAAGACTGAGTCTAACGGCCACCATTGGGGGGCTTACGTTAGGGCTCTCCTAAGGTTAGGATCCATATGTGGTTTATGAGAAGAACACACATGCAATGACACTGGTGATATGTGGTTTGTGAAAATAACACACATACAATGACTCTAACTTTGGACTGTGAAAAGAACATGCAATAAGATTACTCTCGTGGATCCATGTGTGGTTTGTGAAAGAACAAACATTCACTGACTCTAGTTGTGGTTCATTAAAAGAACACACGTGCAATGACTCTAGATGTGGTTTGTGAGAAGAACACACATGCAATAACAGTGGTGGATCCATGTGGTTTGTGAAAAGAACAAACATCCAATGACTCTAGCTATGGTTAATAAAAAGAACACACGTGCAATGAAACTAGTGGATCCATATGTGGTTTATGAAAGGAACACACATGCAATGAACTCTGGTGGATCCATATGTGGTTTGTGAGAAGAACACACATGCTCATGTGGTTTGTGAGAAGAACACACATCCAATGACACTAGTGAATTCTTATGTGGTTCATGAAAAGAACACACATGCAATCACACTGATGGATACATATGTGGTTTGTGAAAAGAACATATATGCAATGACTCTAGTTGTGGTTTGTGAAAATAACACACATGCAATGACACTGGTGGATCCATATGTGGTTTGTGATAAGAACACACATGCAATGACACTGGGTGTGGTTCATGAAAAGAATACACATCCAATGAACTCTGGTGGATCCATATGTGGTTGGTGAGAAGAACACACATGCAATGACTCTAGCTGTGGTTTGTGAAAAGAACACACATGCAATGACACTGATGGATCCATATGTGGTTTGTGGGAAGAACACACATCCAATGACACTGGTGGATCCATGTGTGGTTTGTGAGAAGAACACACATGCAATGACACTGGGTGTGGTTCATGAAAAGAACACACATCCGATGACACTGGTGGATCCTTATGTGGTTTGTGAAAAGAACACACATGCAATGACTCTAGAAGTGGTTCATGAGAAGAACACACATGCAATCACACTGGTGGATCCATATGTGGTTTGTGAGAAGAACACACATCCAATGACACTGGTGGATGCATGTGTGGTTTGTGAGAAGAACACACATTAAATGACACTGGGTGTGGTTCACGAAAAGACCACACATCAAATGGCAGTGGTGGATCCTTATGTGGTTTGTGAAAAGAACACACATGCAATGACACTGGGTGTGGTTTGTGAGAAGAACACACATGCAGTGACACTGGTAGATCCATATATGGTTTGTGAGAAGAACACACATCCAATCACACTGGTGGATCCATATGTGGTTTGTGAGAAGAACATACATGCAATGACTCTGGGTGTGGTTCATGAAAAGAACATACATCCAATGAACTCTGGTGAATCCGTATGTGGTTTGTGAGAAGAACACACATGCAATGACTCTAGCTGTGGTTCATGAGAAGAACACTAATGTAATCACACTGGTGGATCCATATATGTTTTGTGAGAAGAACACACATCCAATGACACTAGTGGATCCATGTGTGGTTTGTGAGAAGAACACACATGCAAAACACACATGCAATGACACTGGTGGATCCATATGTGGTCTGTGGAAAGAACAGACATGCAATGATACTAGCTGTGGTTAATGAAAAGAAAAGACATGTGCTGACTCGTGTACTAACGAGCTCGTTGGGGAACCCCAAGAGGAAGTATGATGAGCACAACAGTAAGTTTCCCTCAGTTATGAAACCAAGGTTATGAAACAAGTAGGAGCAAGGAAACACCTCAAAGGTGTTGCTAGCTAGACTTTGGCAGGGCGCACTAGCGGTGCCAGCAGCAATGTGGAGACCCGCACAACACAACCACAGAACTCTGTCCCTAACTTACGATGAGGTTGTCAATATCACTGGTTTTGCTAAAAACAAAGGATTAAACGTAACGAGTGGAAGAAAGTAGTAGTTTGCAGAAAGTAAACAAAAAGCAGTAAATAGTTGATTGTTAATTGATGGTAAAAGAAAGGACCGGGATCCATAGTTCACTAGTGGTAGCTCTCCTTAAGATAGATGACATGTTGGGTGAACAAATTACAGCGGGGTAATTGACAAACATCGAGAAAGCATACACGCATACACTAATCATATTGACTCCTTTGAGATTCGATTGGGCATTACAACATTATACATAGACCGTAATCCAACTGCATCTATGACTAATAATCCACCTTCAGGTTATCATCCGAACCCCGAAGTATTAAGTTGCAAGCAACGGATAATTGCATTACGCATTGCGTGTAAATTAAACAATACGATTGTTCTATGAACAAAGGATTGTTGTTTTCTTCCTAGTAGCAACATCACATCTAGTACCTTAGAGATTTCTGTCACTTCCCCAGATTACTAGAGGCATGAACCCACTATCGAACATAAATACTAACTCTTGGAGTTGCTAGCATCTACTTGGCCAAGATAGCTACTAACAACGGAAAGCATGCAAGATCACAAATAACAAAGACATGATAGAATCAATAATCAATCTGAAATAGCATCTCAATATCCATCGGATCCCCGCAAACACAACATGTAGGAATTACAAATAGATGATCTTGATCATGAACGGAGCTCTCAAGATCTAAACATGATAGCACAAAGGAGGACAAACAACCATCTAGCTACTACATGGACCCGTAGTCCAGAGATGAACTACTCACGCATCACACCGGAGGCTTGCATGGTGATGAAGAAGGCCTCTAGGGTGAATTCTCCCCTTCGGTAGGGTGCCAGGAAGAGCTTCAGATCCCTCCTGATCTAGGGATGGAGATGACGGCGGCTACAGACTCTTTCATGGAATTTTGATCGGATACTTACGGTTTATGTATCGGAGGCAATATATAGGTGAAAGGAGAGGCCGAGGGGGTGCCTAGGGCGGCCATAGCACCCCCTTGCACGGGCCAGGCCTGGCCATGCAGTCAGGTGGTGTAGCCGAGCCCCAGCCCCTCTCTGTCTCGTATTCTGGCTCCTGGTGTCCCTCGGTGAAAAACTGACCCTGGCTTTTGTCCCGTCCAATTCCGAGAATATTCATTTTCTGACTTTCCTGGAACCAAAAACAATAGAAAACAGGTAGCTAGCACCGTGGCTCTTATTAATAGGTTAGTCCAAGAAATCATATGAAAAGTACTCCAAAGTGTGGACAAAACATAAAAAGTAGATAAAACCAAGCATGGAACATCAAAAATTATGAATACGTTAGCAACATATCAACATCCCCAAGCTTAACTCATGCTCGTCCTCAAGTAGGTAAGTGATAAAAAGAAAGAATAATTTTTGAGGTGACATGCACCATCATAAACTTGATCAAAGTATTTGTAAAACATTGATAGCTGGGATCATAGTACTTCAATCATAACAAGAAAGACAAATTTCTAGCAATAAGACAAAGCAACTATGTTGCAACATGAAAAGGCACAAACAAAAGATTCATGAATAACAATGCTTTGCAAGACGTTTGTTTGTTTCACATAAAGAAAACATAGCATAGTAGCATTCAGCTTGTCCCTCATAGAGTAGCAAACATAAATGCATAGGACACCTTCAAAGTTCATAAGAGTGACTAGATACAAATAGTTTAAAACAAGCAATATCAAAGCTATGCATCAATCAATAAGTCTTGGGACAATGCACATAGAACTAAGAATGGCCACTATGCTCTCAAAGTAGGTGCATAAAGATATAAGGTGGAGACTCAACATAAAAGTAAAGGAAAGGCCTTCATAGAAGGAAGTAGGGATTCAAGTTTCATAAAGAGCTTCCAAAAATTATGGTACTTATTAGCTTTCAGCTCTCATTGCCCCTATCATAAGCATCTTGAAGGTGATTAAGGTTAAAGTGACACAACTAAGAGGATATGCTTGACAAGTTATAAGCCGACATCTCATGCCCCATACTTACGAAGACCGAACCTCATGCTACTCAACTTTAGTCACAGGTAAGCTCTTGTCATTGTAAGTACATATGTATCATAGAGAACCTCCAACGGGGTACCCCTTGCACATGATACAGGAGCTATCCCATAATCAAAATGGCAAGGCAAGCAGACAATGAGCCTCTCAACGATCTTTTTATTTGCTATTTGCATTGGTTTTTATTGAGGATGCTTCATAGAGTGCTCATTATGGTTATGCTGCAAGTTTCCACCATGATTAGGCATGGCTTAGGCTAGTGGCCCAGGCATTTCTCTAACACACATACAAACTCCGTGATCTTACAAGTTCCACTTTTATTTCACACTGCCAGGATCCATAAGCAAAATAACATGATATCAACGGGGTACAAAGTACAAGTGCAATGTTGAAAGCGTTCCCCATGATACATTGTTCTACTAACTTCAACTTATAAAGCGCAAGAATATACGCAACAAACATGGACGCAATGGTTCAAGTTTATTAAATGCAAAAAAGTAAAGTGTGCCATCAAGTTCGTGAGAGCTTTAATCACTAGTTTTCTCATAACAAGTTTAATTCGGAAGGTAGACAAAAACATGAATATACTTGGAATAGCATTTGCTAATAGGTAGGTATGGTGGACTCTTTGGAATAACTTGGTTTAGGAGTTGGATGCATGAGTGGAACTCATACTTGGTTATGGAGGCTAGCAAAAGACTGGGAGCGACCAACTAAGAGACAAATAATGGCCATAATCATGCAGAGTGACAAAACATCATTAATCAAAGCATAAAGTGATACTACATGTTGAAAACTAAAGGATCATAAAGGCTTATGGTGACTTGGGATAGTCATAACATGGTGTGAGCATGCACCAAGTCAACCCAAATAAAGCATCAAAGAAGAATACCACAATACTATGCTTTAATATGCTAAAACAACGCATGATTCTTCCAAGGCACATTAAGCAATCTCAATTGTTTATAACAAATCATGCTACAGCAAAGAATACTAAGCATAAATCCAAAACAATATCAAGCATGGCATGACAAAGCATGGGCCATAGTCAAAAACAAGCTCTCTTTACCACTTAAGGATGAACTTTTCCTACTCTTGTCTAATCCAAACCAAACTATTTGAAAACCAATGTAAGAGAGAGGGGGTCCAACCAATTTATTCAGCAAACTAAGAAAACCAAGCAAACGAAAACCAAAACGAAAAAGAAAAAGAAGACGCTCCAAGAACAACACAACTTTGGATGAAACAATAAAAATGAAGTGTTTGGAAGAAACCTGGAATTTTTATTGATGAAGAAGGGGATGCCTTGGGCATCCCCAAGCTTTGACGCTTGTAATTCTTGGATATTTCTTGGGGTGACACGTGTGGCATCCCCAAGCTTGAGCTTTAGTCCATCCTTCATCTCATTACTCATTCGTTCCATACACCTAAATTTTTTCCTTCATACAAAACTTCACACAATCTTTATTAGCAACATTAGTGCACTCAAGATAATTGGTATTTAGGTTCAGTTCCAATACCAATAAAACTTCCATTAAAACATAAGCTATTGTAGCACTTCCCTCAAAAAGCTCAATTCCCCAAAAGAACTTAAAAAGGAACCAACAAGAAGCAAATGCAAATAAAGGCAGAAATATGTCAAAACAGACCAACAGGTAAATACGATTTTTTTCAAAGACCTTCTGTTGGTCAAATCGAAAAGTGTTGAACTAACGAAAGTTAGATAACAACCTGGGGCATAAGCACAAAAATTTATGCCTCAAAAGGACGTACAGATATTTTACATGAAGTTTTACGGTGAAGCACATAAATCTGTTTCGGGACAGCAACTTTTCCAATCATTACTTCTCTCTCATTAAACATTACTCTTGGCACAAAAAGCAAATAAAAAGGATAAGGAGTGGTTATTACTGAAATAATAACTTCCAAGACTCATCTAAAACTTTTGGGTTATCTCTCAATAAGTACTTTTCTTTAACGCCTTTAAGTTAGGCATAAGAAGCAAGAAAAAGAATCAAGTGTTCTCAAATGAAGAAGCATTAAAACCAAATTTCTTGCCCTTACCTCTCTTACTTTTATTCTTAGCCTTGGGGGACATATGATTGTTTGGTGGAGAAGCAAAGTGCATGGTGCCCTTTTTCACATCTATTATTGCTCCAAGAAGTTTCAATAGGGATCTTCCAAGTGTGATTTGTCCTTTTCCTAGACATTCAATAACAAGATAATCAATAGAAACCATTTTCCCTAGGATGTTTGTAAACACTTCTTCAGCTATTCCAATGGGTAATATTGTGGCATTATTAGCAAGAAAATTTTCTTCTCCTCCTTCGGAAAGCCCCCCAAGATTCAAAGATTCATAGATATCTTTGGGCATAAGACAAAATTCACACATGATATCACAACGAGCATGAAAAGTTTCATTATTTATACCAATCTTTACTGTGGGAAGCCATTTTGAGGGTTCAGAATTTATTGGAACATAGTTATGATGCTCCCTAAGTGTATTATAGCAATCTTTCAAACTAGAAGTGCTGGTCTCAAGAGTATTCAATCTAGCAAATATGTTTATGAAGGAAGAATCAGATTTGCTAGGCAAGTTGTAAGTAAAGACCAACTTCTTTATGGCATTAACAACATCATCCTCATTGCATTGGAGGAAATCTCCTCCCACTATAGCATCCAAAGCATATCTATAGCAAAGAGCGATTCCAAGGTAAAACTGTTAAGGAACAAGCTTTGAGTCATTTTTGGTTTAGTTTTTTCATGTAGATCAGAGATTCTAGACCAACCTTCTTTGAAACTTTCTTCAATTCCTTGTTTGAAAGTGAAAATAATTTCATCAGGTGACATAGTGATTGGAGAAGAGCTAGACATAATGGCAACTTAAGATAGGAACTATTTTTTTTGTGTTTTTAATAAAGAAAGCAAACTAAAACTATTTTTTGTGTGTTTTTGATAAACAAACAAACAAACAAAGCAAAAAGTAAACTAAGCAAAACAAAAACAACAAATTAAAGAGATTGGTTATGAGGGACTCCCCTTGTGAAGATGTCCTTGACTCCCCAGCAACGGCGCCAGAAAATCACTTGCTAACTCGTATACCAACGAGCTCGTTGGGGAACCCCAAGAGGATGGTATGATGAGCACAACAGTAAGTTTCCCTCAGTTATGAAACCAAGGTTATCAATCCAGTAGGAGCAAGGAAACACCTCAAAGGTGTTGCTAGCTAGACTTTGGCAGGGCGCACTACCGGTGCCAGCAGCAACGTGGAGACCTGCACAACACAACCACAGAACTCTGTCCCTAACTTATGATGAGGTTGTCAATCTCACCGGTTTTGCTGAAAACAAAGGATTAAACGTAACGATTGGAAGAAAGTAGTAGTTTGCAGAAAGTAAACAGAAAGCAGTAAATAGTTGATTGTAGATTGATGGTAAAAGAAAGGACCAGGATCCATAGTTCACTAGTGGTGGCTCTCCTTAAGATAGATGACATGTTGGGTGAACAAATTACAGCGGGGCAATTGACAAACATCGAGAAAGCATACAAGCATACACTAATCATCTTGACTCCTTTGCGATTCGATTGAGCATTACAACATTATACATAGACCATAATCCAACTGCATCTATGACTGATAATACACCTTCAGGTTATCATCCGAACCCCTTCCAGTATTAAGTTGCAAGCAACAGATTATTGCTTTACGAACTGCGTGTAAAGTAAACAATACGATTGTTCGATGAAAAAAGGATTGTTGTTTTCTCCCTAGTAGCAATAGCACATCTAGTACCTTAGAGATTTCTGTCACTTCCCTAGATTACCAGATGCATGAACCCACTATCGAGCATAAATACTAACTCTTGGAGTTGCTAGCATCTATTTGGCCAAGATAGCTACTAACAACGGAAAGCATGCAAGATCACAAATAAAAAAGACATGATAGAATCAATAATCAATCTGAAATAGCATCTCAATATCCATCGGATCCCCGCAAACACAACATGTAGGAATTACAAATAGATGATCTTGATCATGAACGGAGCTCACAAGATCTAAACATGATAGCACAAAGGAGGAGAACTAGCCATCTAGCTACTACATGGACCCGTAGTCCAGAGATGACCTACTCACGCATCACACCGGAGGCTTGTATGGTGATGAAGAATGCCACCAGGGTGAATTCTCCCCCCGGTAGGGTGCCGAGAAGAGCTTCAGATCCCTCCCGATCTAGGGATGGAGATGACAGCGGCTACAGATTCTTTCGTGGAATTTTGATCGGGTACTTAGGGTTTCTGTATCGGAGGCAATATATAGGCGAAAGGAGAGGCTGAGGGGGGTGCCTAGGGTGCCCAGACCACCCCCTAGCATGGGCCAGGCCTGGTCGCGCGGCCAGGTGGTGTGGCCGGGCCCCAGCCCCTCTCCGTCTCATATTCTAGTTCCTGGTGTCCCTCGGTGAAAAACTGACTTTGGCTTTTGTCCGTCCAATTCCGAGAATATTCATTTTCTGACTTTCCTGGAACCAAAAACAGCAGAAAACGGGCAGATGGCACTCTGGCTCTTGTTAATAGGTTAGTCCAGGAAATCATACGAAAAGTACTCCAAAGTGTGGACAAAACATAAGAAAGTAGATAAAACCAAGCATGTAACATCAAAAATTATGGATACGTTAGTAACGTATCAACATGCAATGACTCTGATGGATCAATATGTGGTTTGTGAAAAGAACACACATGCAATGACTCTAGCTATGGTTAATGAAAAGAACACACATGCAATGACACTGTTGGATCCATATGTGGTTTGTGAAAAGAACACACATGCAATGACTCTAGCTATGGTTAATGAAAAGAACACACATGCAATGACACTGTTGGATCCATATGTGGTTTGTGAAAAGAACAGACATGCAATGACACTGGTGGATCCATATGTGGTTTGTGAGAAGAACACACATGCAATGACACTAGTGGTGGTTCATGAAAAGAACACACATGCAATGACACTGGTGGATCCTTATGTGGTTGGTGAAAAGAACACACATCCAATGAACTCTGGTGGATCCATATGTGGTCTGTGAGAAGAACACACATGCAATGACTGTAACTCTGGTTCATGAGAAGAACACACATGCAATCAGACTGGTGGATCCATATGTGGTTTGTGAGAAGAACACACGTCCAATGACACTGGTGGATCAATGTGTGGTTTGTGAGAAGAAAACACATGGAATGACACTGGTGGATCCATATGTGGTATGTGGAAATAATAAACATGCAATGACACTAGTTGTGGTTAATGAAAAGAACAGACATGCAATGACTCTGATGGATCCATATGTGGTTTGTGAAAACAACACACATGCAATGACACTGCTGGACCGATGTTGTTTGTCAGAATAATAAACATGCAATGAACTCTGGTGGATCCATGTGTGGTTTGTGAGAAGACCACACATGGAATGACAGTGGGTGTTATTCATGAAAAGAACACACATCCAATGAACTCTAGTGGATCCATATGTGGTTTGTGAGAAGAACACACATGCAATGACTCTAGCTGTGGTTTGTGAGAAGAACATACATGCAATGACACTGGTGGATCCTTATGTGGTTGCTGACCCAAAATATATCGAGCTCGTTGGGGAACCCCAAGAGGAAGGTATGATGAGCACAACAGTAAGTTTTCCCTCAGTACGAAACCAAGGTTATCAATCCAGTAGGAGCAAGGAAACACCCCAAAGGTGTTGCTAGCTGAGCCTTGGTAGGGCGCACTACCGGTGCTAGCAGCAACGTGGAGACCTGCACAACACAACCACAGAACTTTGTCCCCAACTTGCGATGAGGTTGTCAATCTCACCGGTTTTGCTGAAAACAAAGGATTAAACGTATCGAATGGAAAGAAGTTATAGTTTGCAGAAAGTAAACACAAAGCAGTAAACAATTTGTAGATTGAATGTAAAAGAAAGGACCGAGGTCCATAGTTAACTAGAGGTGGCTCTCCTTAAGATAGATAACATGTTGGGTGAACAAATTACAGCGGGGCAATTGACAAACATCGAGAAATCATACAAGCATATACTAATCATCTTGACTCCTTTGAGATTCCATTGGGCATTACAACATTATACATAGACCGCCATCCAACTGCATCTTTGACTAATAATCCACCTTCAGGTTATCATCCGAACCCCCTCCAGTATTAAGTTGCAAGCAACAGATTATTGCATTACGAATTGCGTGTAAAGTAAACAATACGATTGTTCTATGAACAAAGGATTTTTGTTTTCTCCCTAGTAGCAACAACACATCTAGTACCTTAGAGATTTCTGTCACTTCCCCAGATTACCAGAGACATGAACCCACTATCGAGCATAAATACTAACTCTTGGAGTTGCTAGCATCTACTTGGCCAAGATAGCTACTAACAACGGAAAGCATGCAAGATCACAAATAACAAAGACATGATAGAATAAATACAATCTGAAATAGCATCTCAATATCCATCGGATCCCCACAAACATAACATGCAGAATTAGATCTTGATCATGAACGGAGCTCATAAGATCTAGACATGAAAGCACAAAGGAGGAGAACCAGCCATCTAGCTACTACATGGACCCGTAGTCCAGAGATGAACTACTCACGCATCACACCGGAGGCTTGCATGATGATGAAGAAGGCCTCCAGGGTGAATTCCCCTCTCCGGCAGGGTGCCGGGAAGAGCTTCAGATCCCTCCCGATCTAGGGATGGAGATGACGGTGGCTATAGACTCTTTCGTGGAAGTTTGATCGG